>CAWUFW010006341.1:0-425000 GCA_963921515.1 Calotriton arnoldi
CTTGGACAAAAAGTCTCAAAAAATACTCAGTCAAAAAATGACTGGGGCACTGTAATCCGGATCTGCGCTGCAGGCGGAAAAAGAAAAGAACTTGCCAGCGCTCATGGCGTCTAAGTACTGGCGCGAAGTCATCCTGGCGATCACGGCGCGGCAGACGGACGCGGAGCCTTGGCCGCCGCCTACCGGCGCGCAGGGACTGGGGCACTGCTCAATCCGGATCTGCGCTTACTGGCGCGGAAAAAGAAAGAACTGACGCCAGCGCTCATGGGCGGCGTCTAAGTACTGGCCGCGAAGTCATCCCGGCGATCACGACGCCGACGACGGACGCGGAGCCTTACGACGCCGCCTACCGACGCGCAGGAGTACTGCTACGCAAAACTTTCCGGATCCAGCCGGACGCCTGGGGATATTCTAAGGTAAGGAATCTGTCAATAACGTGTCTCTTTCAGATTTGCTGCATAGTGATTTCAGGGATGGTACTGTGGAAAGATTTCAGCTAGACCGTGAGTTCATGCCTGAGCAGCATAGATAATGTAGAGAGGTTTTGGGACAGTTTGTCAACCTCTTCTTGCTGACTCTAGAGTGGACACATGTCTCCATGCGTGACAGACACAGGAGACAGTCTGCCAGTAAAAGGCAGAATGTACAGAATGTCTGACTGGGTTCAGGGATGCATTAAGGCGGAAGTTACCAAAATGTTGGACCTGGGGGGTCAATGAGAGATCTCATTGCCCATGGTCTAGTCGCACAAGTTACTAACTTGTGTAACGATATATCTGTAAGAGACAGTAGTTAGTGACAGATTCCTTACCTTAGAATATCCCCAGGCGTCAGGCTGGATCCGGAAAGTTTTTGCGTAGCAGTACACTTGCGCGTCGGTAGGCGGCGTCGTGCGGCTCCGTGTCCGTCGTCGGGACCGCCGGGATGACGTCGCGGGCAGTACTTAGACGCCGCCCCTGCGCGCTGACGTCAGTTCTGTACACGACTTTCCGCGCCAGGAACGCAGAGCCATGCAAGAAGCTGACATAGGTGTCTGAAAAATACTAGGGCCCTGAAAGGGATGTCCTGAACCCTAGAAATCAGTTCGCAGAACGGGGAGGATGGGTGGGCGGTAGGAATCTGTCACTAACTACTGTCTCTTACAGATATATCGTTACACAAGTTAGTAACTTGTGCATCTGAAAGAGACACGTTAGTGACAGATTCCTTACCTTAGAATAGATACCCCAGCAATACCAACCCCGGTGGTGGGTCTGCGAACAGATTCAGACAAGGAAGTCCCGGAGGACAGAACGGCCAAAGAAGCCGTCCCTCCGGACCTGTCAAGCCAGTAATGCTTGGTAAACGTGTGCAGCGAGGCCCACGTAGCTGCCTGACATATATCCTGTAACGGAACACCGCGGCCTAAAGCTGTGGTAGCAGCCGTAGCCCTGGTGGAATGGGCACGCAGCCCAACAGGAGGCTCCTTCTTAGCCAAAGAATAGCAGGCTTTGATACACAAGGTGACCCAGCGGGAGATGGTCCTTTTGTGTACCGCTCGACCTTTTTTGGCGCCCACGTAGCCAACAAAGAGCTGGTCATCCACCCGGAACTGTTGTGTGCGGTTGATGTAAAAGGAAAGCGCACGTTTTGGGTCCAGACGGTGGAGCCTCTCTTCCTCTCTGGAAGGATGCGGAGGCGGAAAGAAGGTGGGCAAAGTGTTGGTCTGCCCAATATGGAAGGCAGTAACCACCTTTGGCAAGAAGGACGGACGCGTCCTAAGAACAACCTTGTCTGGATGAACAGACAGAAAGGGAGGTTTGCATGATAGAGCCGAGCGGAGGTGATGGCCACCAGAAAGGCTGTCTTCAGAGTCAGAAGACGAAGAGGACAGTTATGTAGAGGGTCAAAGGGAGCGCACATGACAAAGGTAAGAACCAAGTTCAAGTCCCACTGAGGCATCACAAACGGAACAGGAGGGAAGAGGTGTGTAATGCCTTTTAGGAACCTGTTAACAACAGGGTACTTGAAAAGGGAGGGCTGATCAGGAAGCCTGAGGAAGGCCGAGATGGCACAAAGATAGCCCTTGATGGTACCCAGGGCAGAACCCTGTTGGGCCAGGGAAAGAAGGAACAGAAGAACCTCAGAAAGAGGGGCAGAGAGAGGGTTCACAGCCTTTGCTGTGCACCATGCCACAAACTTGTTCCACCTACAGGCGAATACCACCTTAGTGGAGGGACGCCTGGCTGCCAGAATCACATCACAAACTTCGGGAGGCAAGTCGAAAGGAATCAACTGCCGCCGCTCAATCTCCACGCAAGCAGGTGTAGACTGGACAGGTTCGGGTGGAGGACCGTCCCCTGCTGCTGCGACAGAAGATCCTCCCGAAGAGGCAGACGGATCGGGGGATCGACGCTCATACTGAGTAGCTCGGGATACCAAACTCTTCGAGCCCAGTCCGGAGCCACAAGAATGACTTGGGCCCGGTCGCGCCGAATCTTCTTCAACACTCTGGGTAGAAGTGGTGTAGGCGGAAAGGCGTACAACAGACCGCAACTCGCGACGAAAAGCGTCGCCGAGCGAGTGCCGCCTTGGAAATTCCAACGCGCAGAACTGCTGACATTGCGCGTTCTCTTCGGTGGCGAACAGATCTAACCAAGGCTCTCCCCACTGCTGAAGGAGACCTTGCGCCACCTCCGAGTTAAGACGCCATTCGTGATCCATCATGCACCGGCGGCTGAGTTCGTCCGCCCTGGCGGTCAGGGAACCTGCCAGGTGTTGAACCATCAGGAATATGCCCTGATGTTCCAGCCATGTCCAGAGGCGCAGAGCCTCCTGACGCACAAGTTACTAACTTGTGTAACGATATATCTGTAAGAGACAGTAGTTAGTGACAGATTCCTTACCTTAGAATATCCCCAGGCGTCAGGCTGGATCCGGAAAGTTTTTGCGTAGCAGTACGCTTGCGCGTCGGTAGGCGGCGTCGTGCGGCTCCGCGTACGTCGTCGGCGTCGTGATCGCCGGGATGACGTCGCGGGCAGTACTTAGACGCCGCCCCTGCGCGCGGACGTCAGTTCTGTACACGACTTTCCGCGCCAGGAACGCAGAGCCATGCAAGAAGCTGACATAGGTGTCTGAAAAATACTAGGGCCCTGAAAGGGATGTCCTTAACCCTAGAAATCAGTTCGCAGAACGGGGAGGATGGGTGGGCGGTAGGGAATCTGTCACTAACTACTGTCTCTTACAGATATATCGTTACACAAGTTAGTAACTTGTGCATCTGAAAGAGACACGTTAGTGACAGATTCCTTACCTTAGAATAGATACCCCAGCAATACCAACCCCGGTGGTGGGTCTGCGAACAAAGATCAGACAAGGAAGTCCTGGAGGACAGAACGGCCAAAGAAGCCGTCCCTCCGGACCTGACTGTCAAGGCAGTAATGCTTTGTAAACGTGTGCAGCGAGGCCCACGTAGCTGCCTGACAGATAACCGGCAGCGGAACACCGCGGCCCAAGGCCGTGGTAGCAGCCGTTGCCCTGGTGGAATGGGCACGCAGCCCAACAGGAGGCTCCTTCTTAGCCAAAGAATAGCAGGACTTGATGCACAAGGTAACCCAGCGGGAGATGGTTCTCTTGTGCACCGCCCGACCTTTTTGGCGCCCACGTAGCCAACAAAGAGCTGGTCATCCACCCGGAAGTGTTTTGTGCGGTCGATATAGAAGGAGAGCGCACGTTTTGGGTCCAGACGGTGGAGCCTCTCTTCCTCTCTGGAAGGATGCGGAGGCGGAAAGAAGGTGGGCAAAGTGATGGTCTGCCCAATGTGGAAAGCAGTAACCACCTTTGGCAAGAAGGACGGACGCGTCAGAAGAACAACCGTGGCTGGATGAACAGACAGAAAGGGAGGTTTGCAAGATAGAGCCTGGAGCTCACTCACCCGCCGAGCGGAGGTGATGGCCACCAGAAAGGCTGTCTTCAGAGTCAGAAGACGAAGAGGACAGTTATGTAGAGGCTCAAAGGGAGCGCACATTAAAAAGGTAAGAACCAAGTTCAAGTCCCACTGAGGCATCACAAACGGAACAGGAGGGAAGAGGTGAGTAATGCCTTTTAAGAACCTGTTAACAACAGGGGACTTGAAAAGGGAGGGCTGATCAGGGAGCCTGAGGAAGGCCGAGATAGCACAAAGATAACCCTTGATGGTACCCAGGGCAGAACCCTGTTGGGCCAGAGAAAGAAGGAACAGAAGGACCTCAGAAAGAGGGGCAGAAAGGGGATTCACAGCCTTTGCTGTGCACCATGCCACAAATTTGTTCCACCTGCAGGCGTATACCACCTTAGTGGAGGGACGCCTGGCCGCCAGAATCACATCACAAACTTCGGGAGGCAAGTCGAAAGGAATCAACTGCCGCCGCTCAATCTCCACGCAAGCAGGTGTAGACTGGACAGGTTCGGGTGAAGGACCGTCCCCTGCTGCTGCGACAGAAGATCCTCCCGAAGAGGCAGACGGATCGGGGGATCTACGCTCATATTGAGTAGCTCGGGATACCAAACTCTTCGAGCCCAGTCCGGAGCCACAAGAATGACTTGGGCCCGGTCGTGCCGAATCTTCTTCAACACTCTGGGTAGAAGTGGTATAGGCGGAAAGGCGTACAACAGACCGCAACTCCACTCGTGACGAAAAGCGTCGCCGAGCGAGTGCCGCCTTGGAAATTCCAACGCGCAGAACTGATGACATTGCGCGTTCTCTTCGGTGGCGAATAGATCTAACCAAGGCTCTCCCCACTGTAGAAAGAGTCCTTGCGCCACTTCCGAGTGAAGACGCCATTCGTGATCCATCATGCACCTGCGGCTGAGATCGTCCGCCCTGGCGTTCAGGGAACCTGCCAGGTGTTGAACCATCAGGAACATGCCCTGATGTTCCAGCCATGTCCAGAGGCGCAGAGCCTCCTGACAAAGGGTCCAAGACCCCACCCCGCCTTGTTTGTTGCAGTACCACATGGCGGTGGTGTTGTCTGTGAACACCTGCACTACCCTCCCTTTGACAGAGGGAAGGAATGCCTTGAGTGCAAGTCGGATCGCCCGGAGCTCCAGAATGTTGATATGGAGCCGGGACTCCGCCGGAGACCAGAGGCCTCTGATCTCCGCCTCTCCCATGTGACCGCCCCATCCCAGAAGGGACGCGTCCGTCACAACTGTGTGCTCTGGCTGGGGAAGGGAGAGGGATCTGCCCATGACCCATTGCCGGTTCGAGAGCCACCACTGCAGCTGTTTTGCAGTCCCCTCCGAGATCTGGACGTGATCGGACAGGTTGCCCTGGTGCTGCGCCCACTGGAACTTCAGGTCCCACTGCAGAGCCCGCATATGCCATCTGGCATGATTGACCAGCAGGATGCAGGAGGCCATGAGGCCCAGCAGCCTCAGGGTCATCCGTACCGAAACCCAGGATAAAGGCTGAAAGATCGGAATCATAGCCTGAATATCCCGGACTCGCCGTTCTGGAGGAGAGGCCCGAAACTGCGTCGTGTCCAGAACTGCTCCGATGAAAAGGAGCTGTGGAGAAGGAATCAGATGCGACTTCGGCACATTGATGGAGAACCCCAGCGAGTGCAGGAGTTCGGCTGTAGTCTGGAGGTGGGAGACGACTGCCTGGGACGAGCCCGCCTTCAGCAGCCAGTCGTCGAGGTAGGGGAAGACTGAAACCCCTGCCCGGCGCAGATGAGCTGCGACCACCGCCATCACTTTCGTGAACACCCAAGGGGCACTGGTAAGGCCAAAGGGGAGCACAGTGAACTGAAAATGCTCGGGGCCTACCGTGAACCGAAGGTAACGCCGGTGGGCCGGCAGGACGGGGATGTGGAAATATGCGTCCTGCAAGTCCAACGCTACCAACCAGTCTCCAGGGTCTAGGGCAGTCAAGACCTGAGCTAGGGTGAGCATCTTGAACTTCTCCTTCCGGAGGAAGCGATTGACGTGCCGGAGGTCCAAGATAGGACGCATGTCCTCCTTGTCCTTTTGGGCACCA
Organism: Calotriton arnoldi; assembly: GCA_963921515.1. NCBI lineage: Eukaryota > Metazoa > Chordata > Amphibia > Caudata > Salamandridae > Calotriton > Calotriton arnoldi. The sequence goes on from CAWUFW010006341.1 coordinate 5,999, forward strand.
GAAAGTAGTGGGAGTAGCAACCACGCCCTACTTCTGGGGTCGGAACACGCTCGATGGCCCTCTTGGTCAAGAGGGCCGTGACTTCCTTCTGCAGAAGTAGCAAGTGATCCCCTGACATGCGGTGGAATTGAGGTGGCATGGCTGGGGGTGGTCTCGAAGGGGAGGGAGTAGCCCCTTCGGACAATGTCCAAGACCCACCTGTCCGAGGTGATGGTACGCCAGTGGGGAAGGTGATGGCGGACCCTGCCCCCTACTGGCGTGCTGTGCACCTGAAAGGAGGGACTAGGAGGGCTTGGAGGCCGCGGACGGGTTGGAGGTGGTGGCCTGACCCGCACGCTGGTTGCCCGATCCGCCACGGCGGAATCCACGTCCTCGGCCACGCGAAGACGCCTGCTGCGCGGGCCGGTGGCTGGGCTGCTGACGTGACGGGGCGCCCCTTCCGTGGCCACGATAGGGGCGAAAAGCAGAAGTCAGCGGAGGGCGTGTAGCAGAAAGGCCCAGGGACTTGGCAGTAGCCCGTGAGTCCTTAAAGCGCTCCAACGCATGGTCTGCTTTGGACCCAAAAAGACCGACTCCATCAAAGGGCATGTCCATGAGAGTATTCTGGACATCCCCTGAAAACCAGTGGTTCTCAGCCAGGCGTGGCGTCGCAGCGCCACCGTCGTTGCAATAGACCTGCCCAGCGAGTCGGCGGTATCAAGGCCACATCGTATCGTGTATTTGGCCGCATCCCTTCCTTCCGCAATGGCGCGGGAAAGCAGTGTCTGGACCTCCTCAGAACACTGGGGCAAAACAGTCGCCACCGAATCTCACAAGGAGTGGGTATATCGGCCCAAAAGACAAGCGGTGTTGATGGACCGCAAGCCAGCACTGGAGGAAGAAAAACCCTTCTCCCCAAATTGATCCAGGCGTTTGTATTCCCTATCCGGAGGGGCGGTAGGGAAGGCGGTTTGGGAAGCGGAGGCTTGGACAACCAAGCTCTCAGGAGTGGGGTGGACAGAGAGAAACAGGGGGTCGCCCGGAGCTGGGCGATGGCGTCGGGACACGTTCCTATCCACAGGAGCCCCTGTGTTGGGCTTGGACCAGGCGCCCAAAAGAACGTCAGTGAGGGCATCGTTAAACGGCAGCACAGTCTCCGTAGAGGAGGCTGCCGGCTGAAGCACCTCTGTCAAGATATTAGTCTTGACCGCCACAGTAGGGAGTTAGAGACGTAAGGCCCCAGCCGCCCTACGCAACACCGTTGCAAAATTGGCTCCCTCCTCCGTAGCCACGGGAGGAGACAGCATGCCAGTGTCAGGGGAAGTATCCAGACCACTGGCATCCCCTAGACCCTCTGTCCAGTCCTCATCGTACTGACACTGTTGTGTCAGAGGGACATCAGACCCCTCCCAGTCCTCCTGGTCCTCCTCTGGTTCAAAATAAGGAGGAGGAGGGACATTTGGGACCCAAGGTCCCATCGGCGCCGGAACCGGCGTCGAGCGACGTCGGTCTGGGTCCATGTCCGGAGCCGGAGCCGGAGGGAACTGGGGGACGACGCCCGGAGCCCCAGGCGGCGTCGAGAACGGCACCGGAGACATCGGCGTCGGCGGAGGTGTCGTTAGGTCGACCGGCGTCGATGGGGGTTGCGGAGCCGGGATCGAGGCCGGGGCCGGAGCCGGGATCGAGGCTGGAGGCACGGGCGACGCCGGGGCCGGAGCCGTCGGTGACGCCGGAGCAACCCCATCAGGGCCCGCGGGGCCCGAAGGCGCACCGGAGGGACCTTGAGGCCCGAAGAGGCGGGCCATGGCCGACAGGAATTCCTGTATCTGGGCCGGATCCGCCCCCGAACCCGGGAAGGACGGGTATTGCGGGGGCGACTCCACAGGCATGTCCGGGGCCGCGGGGGCGGGGACGGTGCCGGGAGGGGCCTCAGCCGAGTCGCAAGACCGGCGAGGCGAAGTCCTAGAGCGACGATGCTTTTTGGACTTTTTGTGCTTGGACTTACCGGACGAAGAAGACTTCGATGCCGACGACCGGTGAGGACTCCGCGATCGACCCCTGGACCTCTCACGCGACCGGGGCTTGCGCGGAGCCGAATGCCGGGCCTCGAGGAGCTTTCGAGACCGCTCTCGCAAAGCTTTCGGGTTGAGGGCCCGGCAGTCGGAACACGACTCCGTGTCGTGGCCTCGGCCGAGGCAGAAGAGACACTCCCGATGCAGGTCTGTGATGGACATCATCCGAGCACAGGTGCCGCAACGTTTAAAACCGGGCATCCCTACGACACCTTGAAGTCGATTCGAAGAAAACAGTGAAAAAATTCACCAAAAAAGTTAGTCAAAAAATGACTAGGGCACTGTTCTTCCCGGATCTGCGCTTGCTGGCGCGGAAAAAGAAGAACTGACGTCAGCGCGCAGGGGCGGCGTCTAAGTACTGCCCGCGACGTCATCCCGGCGATCACGACGCCGACGACGGACGCGGAGCCGCACGACGCCGCCTACCGACGCGCAAGGGTACTGCTACGCAAAAACTTTCCGGATCCAGCCTGACGCCTGGGGATATTCTAAGGTAAGGAATCTGTCACTAACGTGTCTCTTTCAGATATAGGGTCCACGACCCCACCCCGCCCTGTTTGTTGCAATACCACATGGCGGTGGTGTTGTCTGTGAACACCTGCACTACCTTCCCTTTGACAGAGGGAAGGAATGCCTTGAGTGCAAGTCGGATCGCCCGGAGCTCCAGAAGGTGGATATGGAGCCGGGACTCCGCCGGAGACCAGAGGCCTCTGATCTCCGCCTCTCCCATGTGACCGCCCCAAACCAGGAGGGACGCGTCCGTCACAGCTGTGTGCTCTGGCTGGGGAAGGGAGAGGGATCTGCCCATGACCCATTGCCGGTTCGAGAGCCACCTCTGCAACTGTTTTGCAGTCCCCTCCGAGATCTGGACGTGATCGGACAGGTTGCCCTGGTGCTGCACCCACTGGAACTTCAGGTACCACTGCAGAGCCCGCATATGCCATCTGGCATGATCGACCAGCAGGATGCAGGAGGCCATGAGGCCCAGCAGCTCAGGGTCATCCGTACCGAAACCAAGGATAGAGGCTGAAAGATCGGAATCATAGCCTGAATATCCTGGACTCGCCGTTCGGGAGGATAAACCCGAAACAGCGTCGTGTCCAGAACTGCTCCGATGAAAAGGAGCTGTGGAGAAGGAATCAGGTGCGACTTTGGCACGTTGATGGAGAACCCCAGCGAGTGCAGGAGTTCGGCCGTTGTCTGGAGGTGGGAGACGACTGCCTGGGACGAGCCCGCCTTCAGCAGCCAGTCGTCGAGGTAGGGGAAGACTGGAACCCCGGCGCAGATGGGCTGCGACCACCGCCTCACTTTCGTGAACACCCAAGGGGCGCTGGTAAGGCCAAAAGGGAGCACGGTGAACTGAAAATGCCGTGAACCGCAGGTAACGCCGGTGGGCCGGGGATGTGGAAATATGCGTCCTGCAAGTCCAACGCTACCATCCAGTCTCCAGGGTCGAGAGCAGTCAAGACCTGAGCTAGGGTGAGCATCTTGAACTTCTCCTTCCGGAGGAAGCGATTGACGTTCCGGAGGTCCAAGATAGGACGCATGTCCTCCTTGTCCTTTTTGGGCACCAGAAAGTAGTGGGAGTAGCAACCACGTCCTACTTCTGGGGTCGGAACGCGCTCGATGGCCCTCTTGGCCAATTGGGCCGCAACTTCCTTTTGAAGAAGCACCAAGTGATCCCCTGACATGCGGTGGAATTGAGGTGGCATGGCTGGGGGGATGGTCACGAAGTGGAGGGAGTAGCCCCTTCGGACAATGTCCAAGACCCACCTGTCCGAGGTGATGGCACGCCAGTGGTGAAGGCGGACCCTGCCCCCTACTGGCGTGCTGTGCACCTGAAAGGAAGGACTAGGAGGGCTTGGAGGCCGCGGACGGGGTTGGTGGCCTGACCCGCACGCTGGTTGCCTGACCCGCCACTGCGGGAGCCACGTCCTCGGCCACGCGAAGACGCTTGCTGCGCGGGCCGGTGACTGGGCAGCGGACGTGACTGGGCGCCCCTTCCGTGGCCACGAAAGGGGCGAAAAGCAGACTGTTGCTGAGGGCGCACAGCAGAAAGGCCCAGGGACTTGGCTGTAGCCCGCGAGTCCTTAAAGCGCTCCGGCGCATGGTCTGCCTTAGTCCCAAAAAGACCGACTCCATCAAAGGGCATGTCCATAAGAGAGTTTTGGACATCACCCGAGAAACCAGTGGTCCTCAGCCAGTCGTGACGGCGCAGCGCCACTGTCGTCGCAAGCGATCTGCCTAGCGAGTCGGCGGTATCAAGGCCACATCTGATGGTGTACTTTGCCGCATCTCTTCCCTCCGCAATGGTGCGGGAAAGCAGTGTCTGGACCTCCTCAGGACCCTGGGGCAGAACTTGCGCCACCGAGTCCCACAAGGAGTGGGAATATCGGCCCAAGAGGCAAGTGGTGTTGACTGACCGCAAGCCAGCACTGGCGGAAGAAAAGACCTTCTTCCCAAATTGATCCAGGCGTTTGAATTCCCTATCCGGGGGAGCGGTAGGGAAGGCGCTTTGAGAAGCAGAGGCTTGGACCACCAAGCTCTCAGGGGTGGGGTGTAGAGAGAAACGGGGGGGTCGCCCAGAGCAGGGCGATGGCGTCGGGCCACGTTCCTATCCACAGGAGCCCCTGTGGTGGGCTTGGACCAGGTGCCCAAAAGAACGTCTGAAAGCGCCTCGTTGAACGGCAGCAGTGGCTCCGAGGAGGTAGCCGCAGGCTGAAGCACTTCCGTCAGGATGTTAGTCCTGACAGCCACTGTAGGCAACTGGAGGTTTAAGGCCCCAGCTGCTCTACGCAACACCGTTGCAAAGTTTGCTCCCTCCTCCGTGGCCACGTATGGAGGAGACAGCATGCCAGAGTCAGGGGAGGTGTCCAGACCACTGGCATCCCCAAGTTCCTCAGTCCAGTCCTGATCAAACTCACACTGCTGTGTGAGAGGGTCATCAGACCCCTCCCAGTTATCTCCGTCCTCCAATTCAGATTCAAAATAAGGAGGAGGAGGGACATGTGGGACCCAAAGTCCCAGCAGCGTCGGAGCCGGCGTCGAGCGACGCCGGTCCGGCGCCATGTCTGGATCCGGAGAGAACCGGCACCGGAGACATCGGCGCCGGCGGAGTTGTAGTTAGGTCAACCGGCGTCGATGGGGGTTGCGGCAGCACCGGAGCCGGGATCGAGGCCGGGGCCGGGACCGAGGCTGGTGTTACAGGCGGCGCCGGGACCGGAATCGCCGGCGGCGCCGGGGAAACCCCATCAGGGCCCGCGGGGCCCGAAGGCGCACCGGGGGGACCTTGAGGCCCGAAGAGGCGGGCCATGGTCGACAGGAATTCCTGTATCTCGGCCGGAGTCGCCCCCGAACCCGGGAAGGACGGGTAATGCAGGGGCGGCTCCACAGGCACTCCCGGAGCCGCGGGGACGGTGCCGACAGGAGCCTCAGCCGAGTCGCGAGACCGGCGAGGCGAAGCCGTCGAGCGATGACGCTTCTTAGACTTTTTATGCTTCGACTTACCGGAGGAGTGCGAAGACTTGGACCCCGACTACCGATGAGGACTCCGCGACCGGCCCCTCGACCTCTCACGTGACCGGGGCTTGGTGTGGCATGGAGCCGACTGCCGGACCTCGAGGAGCTTTCGAGACCGCTCTCGCAAAGCCTTCGGGTGCAAGGCCCGGCAGTCGTGGCACGACTTCATGTCGTGGTCGCGGCCGAGGCAGTAGAGACACTCTAAGTGCGGGTCTGTGATCGACATCATGCGACCACATCCCTACCGACACCTTCGGAGTCGAGAGACTCGTGTAGAAAAACAGTGAAAAATCACCAAAAAGTTAGTCAAAAAAGATGACTAGGGCACTGCTCTTCCCGGATCTGCGCTTACTGGCGCGGAAAAATAAGACTTGACGTCAGCGCGCAGGGGCGGCGTCTAAGTACTGCCCGCGACGTCATCCCGGCGGTCCTGACGACGGACGTGGAGCCGCACGACGCCGCCTACCGACGCGCAAGGGTACTGCTACGGAAAAAACTTTCCAGATCCAGCCTGACGCCTGGGGATATTCTAAGGTAAGGAATCTGTCACTAACGTGTCTCTTTCAGATCTGTGGTTCTAGTACCAAAGTAATGGTGTACTGACTTTCTGTTTAGTGTGGACTACCGAGCCCTGAATGAGGTAACCAAGACTGCTGCCCATCCAATTCCTAGGGTGGATGAGCTTGTGGATCAGTTAGATGCTGCTAAGTATTTGGGCACCTTGAATCTGACCAGTGGGTACTGGCAGATTGCTTTGGCACCAGATGCCAAGGAGAAGACTGCATTTTCAATGACATGGGGGCTATATGAGTTCAATGTGATGCCCTTTGGGTTGAAGACTTCTCCTGCAACTTTTCATCACCTGATGAGGATAATATTACTTACCCAGTAAGCATCTGTTCTTGGCATGTAGAGCTGTAGATTCACATGCTTTGCATGCTCCTGCCATCTAGTGTTGGGTCTGGATGTTTGGAAGTTGTTTTTCCTCAAAGAAGTCTTTCCAGTCACGAGGTAGGTACTCCTCCTTTCGGTGATAGTGTGCATGGGCATCAACTCCATTGTTAGATTGTTTTCCCGCAGAGGGTGAGAATGGAGTTAGTAACGGTAGAATAGAGATGTCCATGCGTATGTATGTAAAGTAAGAAAACTGCAACAGGTATAGGTACCTGGGGAGGCGGGTGGGCACATGTGAATCTACAGCTCTACATGCCAAGAGCAGATGCTTACTGGGTAAGTAACAATAGCCGTTCGAGGCATGTGAGCTGTAGATCACATGCTTTGCATAGACTATACAGCAGTAAACTTCCAAAGCGGTGGCTAACCTGTAGCAGTTGTTTGAAAGTGTTTTAAGTACTGCCTGGCCTACATTAGCTTGTTGCCTCGCTAACACATCTATACAATAGTGTTTGGTGAATGTGTGTGGTGTAGACCATGTTGCTGCCTTACAGATGTCAGCTAGGGGAATATTTCCTAAGAAACCCATAGTAGCCCCTATTTTGCGGCTGGAATGCGCTTTAGGGCGTATTGTCAAGGTTCTTTTCGCTTTCAGATAACATGTTTGGATACATTTCACGATCCATCTTGCAATGCCTGATTTAGAAATGGGATTGCCTTTGTGTGGTGGCGAAAAAGCAACAAAGAGCTGCTTTGTCTTACGAAAATCTTTTGTTCTTTCCACATAATATAGTAGAACTCTTCTAACATTTAGTGTGTGTAGAGCTCGTTCTGCTACAGAATCAGGTTGAGGAAAGAACATGGGTAACTCAACTGATTGATGTGAAAAGCAGAAACCACTTTAAGAAGAAATTTGGGATTGGTTCGAAGAACCACTGTCTTTGTGAAGTTGAAAGAAATGCTCTTGTATAGTTAGTGCCAGGAGTTCACCAACTCTTAAGGAAGTGATTGCAATAAGAAAGGCAACCTTCCAGGAGAGAAATTGTAGTTGACACTTGTGCATTGGTTCAAAAGGTGGACCCATTAGCCTTGTAAGGACTATGTTTAAGTTCCATACTGGTGCAGGTGGAGCTCTTGGTGGCATTACTCTTAGTCCTTCCATAAAGGCTTTAATCACTGGTACTCTAAATAGAGATAAGTGTTGTCTGTTTTGTAAATATGCAGCTACTGCTGCTAAATGCAATCTCTACACATCGTAGGCTAATCCAGATTGCTGTAAGTGTAAGATATAACAGATGATGTTTTGCACTGAAGCTTCAAGGGGATTGATATTGTTACAGTATATAACAAATTGTTTCCACTTTGCGGCATAACATGCCCTAGTTGTACGTTTCCTAGCCTCCTTTAGGATATTCACACAGTCTGGTGGTAATTGTAAATAACCAAGCTATGACTTCAGGAGCCAAATCGCTAGGTTGAGTTCCTTGGGATTGGGATGCCTGATTTCTCCACAGCTCTGAGTGAAGAGACTGGAGTTGAGATGCAGCTTTTGGTGTGGAACTACTGAGAGCTCTAGCAGGGTGGTGAACCAAGGTTGACGTGCCCATGTGGGAGCTATGAGAATGAGTTTGAGGGATGATTGTCTGAGCTTCCGAACTACCAGCGGAATGAGTGGGAGAGGCGAAAAAGCATAGGCAAATATCCCTGACCAGTTCATCCATAGGGCATTGCCTTTGGAGAGCGGGTGTGGGAACCTGGAGGCGAAGCTTGGGAGTTTTGAGCTGTGGCGAACAGGTCTATGAGAGGAAATCCCCATTCCTGAAAGTAGGGAAGAAGAATTCGGGGATGAAGTTCCCACTCGTGGATTTGCTGTCCCAGTCTGCTGAGAAGGTCTGCAATTTGATTGTTACCATTGCTGAAAATCGCTTTTTACGTAACATCACCGTTCTCCCACAAAGCGCCCCGATAGTACCATTGCTGCTGGTTGACCTTGCCAGGTTGCGCCCTATTCTGTACTGGCGCAGAATCTGGAGTACACCAGAACTGTTACCATATGCTGAAGGCCTTAGGGATATAATTAAAGCATACTCCTTTCACAAGATCAGATGGCTATGTGAAATAAGAGCATTGCTGACAAACATGGGTATGCTAAATTTATGGGAAAACACGACAAACCGCATTCCCATCAAAGGAGAGTGTAAAAGAAAGATACTGGGATACGGTGTACCATGATAGTTCCAATAAATGTGATAGCTCATCACTAACAGGGATTTACTTGGAAGTGAAACCCCGGCCTAATTTGGAGATGTACTGGGACATTATATCCAACCCCCACGATTGTAAGTTATACTTCCAATTTAGAGTCGGGGCACTGCCTTTGAGATCTTTTACAGCTAAATGGGCAAGTCAGGGTGATCGTAAATGCCCTTTTTGTAAGACGTGCGAAGAGTCCTATGCCCACGTTCTTTTTGTGTGCCCAGCATACACTGCGCCGCGCAAAGCGTGGCTAGTTCCAATCTGCAGATTGCTGGGGACTAGAATATGCAGTATTGCGCTGAGAATATTGCGTAATGACACTCTTCCTTGCATTGCAATAGCTGTAGCTAAATACCTTAGCTGGATGTGGGCCATAAGATCATGTTCTCTACGCACTGACTGACAAATGGTTGGCTTATATGTCTGAAATTCTCTCTTAGCGAATTAAAGCGTGTTTATCCACTCGTAGTATTTTTAAATACAGTTCATATTTTTTTAATGCACTAATTAGGACGATCCAATATTTTATCCAACGTATTGTTCTTGTTGTTTAATCAGATTTTAACAGAGCGTATGTTTGTTGTATATATATTAATTATTTTATAATATTTTTTAAATCATTGTATTTAAGTCTTGTGATCAAAAATGAATTTTTATTAGATGTAACTTGCTTTTATGACATTAATATGTCGAAATAAAGCTTATTGGATTGTTTACTCCTGGAAGAAGTTCTGCTAGGAGATACATTTTGTGATGTATGGCCCATTTCCAAATGGCTTGTGCTAGGCGCGACAGTTGGAGAGAGTGCCCCCACCCTGTTTTTGTATATAATACATAGCTGTCATGTCTGTGCGGACCAAGACAGTTTTAGGTGAGTTTGAAAGGCTTTGAGCGCTAGAAACATAATACTTGGATTGTGTAACTTTGTAGGCGAGTGCCCCAACCAGTGAGCGATGCGTCTGCTGTTAGCACGGTCTGTGGAACAGGGTCGAGAAAAGGCCGCCCTTTGGATACATTTTGTGGGTTCCACCACTACCGAGCGCGATGGATGCAGCCATCTACCAACACTAGATCGGTCAACTGACCCGGCGACTGGTTCCACTGACTTGCTAAGCATTCTTGAAGGGGACGCATGTGAAGTCTTGCGTGGGGAACAATTATAATTCAAGACGCCATCATCCCAAGCAGTTGCATGAATACTTTTGCTGTCAATGATTGGTTGGGCTGAAATTGAGTAAGAAGGGACTGAATACTGTGAATCCTGGCTGTATTGGGAGAGGCTAGAGCTTTGTGAGTGTCTATCGTGGCTCCCAGATACGTTTGTGTGTTGGAAGGCTATAGCTGAGACTTCAACGCATTCACTGTAAACCCTAGTTGGTGAAGTAAGTGAATTGTGGTTTGAGTGTGTTGAAGACACATTTGGTAAGTGCTGGCTTTGATGAGCCAGTCATCCAGGTATGAGAAGACATGGCCGAGTTGTCTTCTCAGATGTGCTGCAACTACTGCCAGACATTTGGTAAATACCCTGGGAGCAGTGGTGACTCCAAACGGTTGTACTTTAAATTGGTAATGATGACCCTCTATCATGAATCTGAGGTATTTGCGATGAGCTGGATAAATTGCAATGTGGAAATATGCATCTTTTAAGTCTAGAGTAGACATAAAATCACCCTGCTGTAGAAGTGGGAGCACTTGTTGAAGTGTCACAATGTGGAAATGCTCTGAAAGTATGAAGAGGTTTAGTTCTCTGAGGTCTAGAATACGTCTCAAGGAGCCGTCCTTTTTGGGGATGAGAAAGTACAGGGAGTACACGCCTGTCCCTTGATGTTGTAACGGCACAGGTTCTATGGCTCCTTTGGACAGGAGAGACTGGACCTCTTGCTGAAGTAGATGTAAATGTTCTGGTGACATTTTGTGATAACTTGGTGGAATGTTTGGAGGATTGTTGGTAAGCTCCAGGCAATAACCATGTTGGATAATTCCTAACACCCATTTGTCTGTGGTGATAGAGTGCCAAATGGGGAGGAATTGTAGAAGACGTCCCCCGACAGGTGGTAAATGATCGGGGGAAGTGTAGGCAAATCACTGCTTGTTGGGGGAGGGAGAATTAAGCGGTGTGGAACCCCTGCCTCGACATTTGTTGTACTTCGGATTGGAAACCAGAAATCCTCAACCATGCATGTCTCCTTAATAACAGTGTTGAGCTCTCTAGCTGCGGTGTATGCAGCATCTAAAGCGCATCTAATTGAGAAAATGGATAGGAGCTTCCCTTCTGGGAGGTGTTGTAGCAACTGCTCCATTTCGTCCCAGTTTGCCCTATCATATCTGGCTAGCAGGGCCTGGATGTTGGCAATGCGCCAATGATTTGCTGCTTGGGGGGCTACTTTTTTACCAGAGGCATCTAATAGTTTTGACTCTTTGTCTGGAGGGGGGGGGGGGGTGCATCCCCTGTAGTCTGTGAATTGGCCCGTTTACGGGCATTAGAGACCACCAAGGAGTTTAGTGTTAACTGTCCTTTAATAAAGACTGGATCTGAGGGAGCAGGTTTATATTTATCAATCCTGGGAATGAGAATGCGAGCACGCACTGGATCTTTAAAGATATCATCAGCATGTCTCATCATACCTTTAAGCATAAGTAGAGTGTGGCTAGCCCTTTGTGTGCTACTGAGCATTTCAAATAGGAAATCTTCCTCTAGAGATTGCTTGTGTAACTGTACCCCATGATATTCTGCAGCTCTAGCAAGTAATTCTAGATATCCTACATTGTCGTCAGGAGGGGAAGGCTTTACAGGGTAAAGATCTGGGTCGTTATCTGTAGGTGAATCCGTATTAAAATCCTTCCATGGGTCTATCGGTAAAATGTTGTCGTTCTCCCCCCCCCCCATCTCCATCATCATCATCAGGTGCTGGTGAATTAGTTGGTGTAATCAGTAAATGATGCAAAGGTGGAGGAGTTGGTGTAGGGGAACGTGGTGGAGGAGGAGGGGGAGGGGTTAGTACTTACATTCTTCCTCTTCAAAGAAATCAAGTAAGGGGACTCAGGTTTGCGTTTCTGAGGTGATTTAGAGAAGAACACGTCCTGTATCTGGATTTATATAAATTTCCTTTTGTTTTGGGTCCCATTTGGGTGTTGGGACGTCGAAAATCTGATCCTGCAGCTTCAGAGGAACAGTGTTAGGTTTCGCCACAGAGGATTTCGGTGCCAGGGTAGAATGACTTTTCAGCGCAAAAGGTTTCGGTGCTGAAGGAGGCTTTGTTTTCGGTGTCAATGATTTCGGCTCCGAAGCGGTTTTCGGCTTCGAGCCTGAAGGTTTCGGCTCGGTGCCAGACTTTGGCCGACTCAATCCCGAGCCGGAAGGCTGAGTGACGTGTTTCGGTGCCGAGCCGGAAGGCAGGGCATCAGAAACATCTCGTCGGTGCTGACCGTGGCCCGAAGGTGGAGGTGGGACCGAAGCCTTTTGTTTTGGCTGAGTTGGAGTTTGGGTTAAGGGGCGTTCGGTACTCACGGGATGTTGACCTTGTGGCAAGTCTTCTTCCATCTCGGAATCCAATTCTAGAATGGAGACAAGTTCTTCTTGTTCTTCCTCTGCCCCTTGTGCGTCGAATTAGTGCTCGGATCCTTCGCCTAAGATGTCCGGCATGTATTCGACGTTTTGACTCTGCATCTCGCGACGTTGAGCCTGACGACCACGGAGAGTTTTCTTTGATCGGAACGACCTGCACGCGTCGCAGTCCTGTTCGTTGTGCTCCGGAGACTAGCACAAGTTGCGCACTTCGTGCGAGTCGGTGCCCGGATACTTGGCGTGGCACTGAGGGTAGAATTTGAATGTAGTCCATTCCATCGACTGCGAAGTGGACCGACGCGATTAGGCCGGACGGCCTTCCCGAAGATCTTCGATCGAAATAGGTTTTCCTCAACGGATACGATACGCGGAGAAGTGACATACGCGTTCGAAACAATACCGACGCGGGTAGAGTGGATTGCGCACTGAGGGGAACCCGAAGAACGGCTTCGAACCAGAGCGCAGAAATACACGTCCGAACCCGATGGCGGAAAAAAACAATCTAACAATGAAGTCGGTGCCCATGCGCACTATCGCCGAAAGGAGGAGTCACCTACCTCGTGACTGGAAAGACTTCTTCGAAGAAAAACAACTTGCAAACATCAGGACTCAACACTAGATGGCAGGAGTATGCAAAGCATGTGATCTTCAGCTCACATGCCTCGAACACCATGTTCTTGCAGTGCTAGAAGAGTTCTGTGTGGCCTACCTGGATGACACTGAGGTGTTCAGGCACCTAGAACAGGTGTTGGCTACGATACAGAAAGTGAAACTGACCATCAAGGAAACCAAGTGCCAGGTGGGGGAATCCTCTAGTCTACTGTGGGCACAAGGTGGGGAACAGGAAGATTTGCCTGTTGGTTATCAAGATACAGTCTGTGATGAAGGGGGAAGTGGCTACTACACCAACTGAAGTGAGGGCCTTTTAAGAACTCACCGTGTATTACAGGAACTTTGCAGTGAACTGTGGAAGTATAGTTGACCCATTGACTGCTTTGACCTCTAAGAAGCAGCCCAGGAAAGTGACATGAGGAGCGTCAGAAAGCATTTGAGGAACTGAAGAAGGCAGTATGCACAGCACCTCTACTGAAAGCACCCGACTATGGTCAGCGTTTCACTGTACAGACGGAGCCTCTGACAAAGGTGTTGGAGCAGTGTTAGCTCAACTGGATGACAAAAGGCAGAGCGCATCTGGTAGACCTTATTAGTAGGAGGTTCCTACCCAGAGAACAGAACTGTGCGGCTATTGAGGAGTGGTGCTTTACCACAGTGTGAGACTTGCGTAAGTTCCCACCTTACTTGTTTGACACTATGTTTGCAGGGCAACAGATGAAATACCACTGAAATGCATACTGGCTATGAAGGGAGAGAATCACAAGTTGTTGAGATGGTCTATTTCATTACAAGGGTTAGACTTTGTAGTGGAGAACAGAGCCGGATTGAGCCACGGGAATGCTAATGAACTTTCCCACTGGTTTTACTGATGTGACCACCCAACCTCTCCAGGTTAGGAGTTGTTTTGGGGAATTCTGATCTGGGAGGGGCGTCTGCAGGGACAGAAAGGTCCCTTGCATGGTGAACACCCCTACCCAAAGTGCCCCAACTGTCCTAATGTCTGGATCCCTAATGCCAATTGTCATCGGCGAACAAAGGCCATACGCAGAAGCAGGCCCATCAACAAACATCAAGCACTCAGACACTAAATTACATTTGGTGTCTGGAAATGGACTATAAGAAGGGGAGTTTGAGACTCCAAATATTGTCAACTATCAAGAAGCCAGTAGGGCTGTGCAAGGAGAAGCTCTGAAAGACTTCTGGCTGTGGCCAGGACTGGGGACCAAGGCATACCAGTCTCCCAGATGGATTAGGGGACATCACCCAGGGAATCCAAGACCCCCTCATCCTTGGAGCCTGGAGCACCAGTGCCTGCTTGCCAAGACCAATGTGCCCTGTGAGGCAGAGAAGAGCACTGGAGGAATCAAGATCCAGAGGAGGGATCCCTGTAGTGAGGTGTGAGAAGACGGCTGATGCACCAATCAGGATCTATAGGAAGGTGGATCTGTTTTAGGATATTGCCACTAGGTGGTAGTACCGTGCATAGAGTCCAGGGGGTTCCCAAAAGTGTACAGGGCTCAATGTAAAACCCAAAGTGCTCTATTAGTGGTAAGGAGGGCGAGCAGCCTTAGGCCCAACACAGAGGAGTGTAAGACATTTACTGCACAACAGTGATCAATAGTGGACACACAACAAGAAGGATATCCAGACAAATTTTGGAAAATTATATTTTGCATGTACTTTATTTTAAGATCAAGATCTTCGTAATAAGGTAAGTACGTTTTTAAATAAAAATACTTTTCACTTTGAAAAATTGACACTTAGAAACTTTTCAGCACAGTTCAATGTTATCCTATGGGGAACACAATATTGTGGTTAACCAGGTAAGTAAAGCACTTACAAATCCAGTCTTCAGAACCAAAAGTCAGCAAGGGCCAGCTCAGGCAAGTACCAAAACTGCACCACCAGCGGCACAGGAGAGGCCGGGTGCAGAGGTCAAAATCGATGTTCGACCCAATGCTTTCCAATTGAGATAGGGGGTGCCTGGAGCCACACTGCTTGCAGGTAAGTAGATCGGTTGCAGGGGCCAAGCTTTGGGGTTGGGTTAAGCACAGGGGCAGCACAAAGCAGCACCAATCATACACCAGAGAGACAGGGGCGGCCAGGTGCAATTTCGATGTAGGGCACCTAATGTTTTTCAATTGTGATTCTTTTTTCGGGAAAGAGGCTGCAGGCGCGGCACCGAAGGTTGCAGGAGGAAGTCCACCGACAGCAGGGGTAAGTAGTGATGTAGGGGGTCGTAGGGGCACCGTCGGTTCAGCTCACCAAGGCCCAGGTGCCTCGGGTGCAGGGGTGCGCCTTTCGACGTCAAAGTGTTCTTACCGGAGTCGGTTGCAGTCAGGGGGAGCCTCTGGATTCACACTGCAGGCGCCATCATGGAGTTCGGGAGAGGTCGGCCAACACTGGACACGAGGTCAGGATCGCTGGGGAGACTTCACTGCACAGGTGAGTCACTCAGACATGGACCAAGGGCGTCAGGTGCAGAGTGGGCAGGGATCGAGGTTCCAGCTGAATTCGGAGCCCTTGGAGTCGGTTTCTTCCGGACAGGTCTACTGTTCACGGCAGTCTTTTTTGAAGGCAGCAGTCCTTCCAGGGTTTTCAGAGGTCGCTGGCTGCAGGACTGATCGCAGGTTCGCAGAAGCTGGAGACAGGCTGGTAGATCTGGGACCAAGGCAGTCTTCAGTCTTCTCTGCAGGGTCGTCTTCTTTCTTCTTAGGTCGTCGCAGATCTAGTTTCTAGGTCTGGTAGAGACAGCTCGAGGAGACCGCACAATTGGCTCTGGTTGCAGCGCCGGAGAGCCAGGAGCCAGAGGTGGAGTGGTCGGCAGTGAAGGTATTGCTTCTCTCGGCGCCGGTGAAGTCACCGCTCTCGAAGCCGGAGACAGGGCTGGAGTTACTTCAGGAGAAGGAAACGGAGAAACTTTGTCCATGCGATGACGCCGGGGAGCAGGAGACCCCGACTTCGGTGTCTCATCCTTTGACGATCGACATCGAGACCCATGGCGCCACTTCTTTTTATGCTTTCTCGACGACTTAGAGGTATGCGGAGTCGATGACTTCGACCGGGACCTCGACCTCCTTCGACTCCTTTTCAGATTTTTAGCTTTAGCCATATACAACTTGGCCTCCTTCTCCTTCAATACCTTGGGGTTCATGTGCCTGCATGATGAACACTTCCCAACGTCGTGGTCCGACGAGAGACACCACAAACGGTCTTCATGAGGGTCAGTAATCGACATCTGACCCCCACATTCACTGCATGGCTTGAATCCGTATTCCCTCCGAGTAGCCATGGTCCCTGCTACAAAGACCCGAACACTTGCAACAAAGAAACTCTCAGAAATGGAGAGCCCTGGGAAAAAGCGTTACACGTCAACAGCGTGGGAAAAAGGGAAATGACGTCAGCACGCCGACGTGGTCGTCTTATGTCTCCGATGACATCAGTGGCGTGCGGAGTCGTTCCATTGTGACGTCCTCGTCGACGTGGGAGACCTGAGGAGAAAAGTTTCTGTGGAATGCTGCACAAGGGGAAGAATTCACAGGCAGACGTATCCATCAGAAACATTTATTTAATAAGCAGCTACAGACCCTTTGAACCAATATTCCATTCATGGGCTACAGGCTAGATTAATTTCCATGACCAATAATTATGAATCTCTTTTCCCCAAAACAATATTGATGAATCTACTCAGTTCCTGTGGATTAATAAGTAGTCAGGTCTCTGATCCCGGAGCGCTTCTGATCTTGGAAGATGTGGCTTAGACTCTTTAAGGGAAAGATGGATTAGATGGCTCATACGTCTGTCCCAGACGTTCCAGCTCAGAATGTCATCACAATGTGGCGTTGCACCCTGAGCTCTCAATAAAAGTATGAGTACATCAAAGCTGAAGGATCCCTTCATATTGTGCAACTTACCAGAGAAGATCTTTGTCAAAGCTAACTTGTTGAGCAGGAGGAATGACTGGAATTTGGCTCTGGGGGGACTCAAGTTATTAGAGTGGTTTCCATAAGTTATGAGGTGGAACTAAAAACGCTCTTCCTTAGTCAGACTCACTACAGACTTTTTGCTGTTTTGGAGCCTCGAAACAGAGGGTGAGACAGTTCCTATGCTGTCCAAGCAGGCCTATTTTAATCAGGAGTAGCTTCACTGTTCCTCAGTCCACTTTGTTACAAATTTCAGGTGTCAAAAATTTAAGGGCGAATGCACACCTTTTCAGTGCATTTTCAAACCACAGAAGAGATATCTGATACAGGATACCAGCACTGAGACTACACTGAAGGAATTAACTCCTCCAGCACTGTACAGCAGTATGGGACACTGTAGAAGCTTTCTGCAATAAAGTGATCAATGTACTGTTTTCCTGTGGCAGCTGCACCTTTTCCTGCACCGGCACGGTCACGGCGCAGAGCACAATGCCGACCTCTCTGCGTGTCACACCAGAAGCAACCCACCGACTCCACTGCTTACTCTGCAACACACGCTCTGTATGCAAGCGCTCCACAGAGTTATGGGACCTCATAGTCACTCTCGCACCCGACAGCCTTCCTCGTCGAGACCTTGCTAAACCCTTCATCTGCCCCTCACATTGCCACAGCGATTCCCACCGGATTCAAAATCACTCACCTGGACAGCACCAACAAGCCGGGGGGAGGACTAGCCATCATCCACAAAGAGGCCATACAGTGCACCACAGACAATACCACCACCCCCATGCAACACCTCAACGTCAAGCTCCACATGGACTACAAGACTACCTTCAGAGGCACCCTTGCATACCGACACCCGGGACCATGCACCATTGCATAATTCATTGAGGCTCTGGACTGCAAGGACTACATCTTCCTCCGCTACCTCGACTACTCCGACAACAAAACCACCCACCTCCTCGACAGTATGAGCAGCGACCCCACGCACAACAAAGGATACACGCTAGACCCTATCTTCACCTCCAGCAACCGTATCAAATACAGCCACGTCTCAGAACTCACATGGATCTACCACTCCATCGTCCACTTCAGCATCTCTAGACCCTGCACCACCACCCCCAAGATGGCCAGCGGCCCCCATCACAGCTGGAGCCAAATTCAGAGACCCGCTGGACAGATGCCCTCAACACCTCCAATTCAGATGTTGCCACCAACCTCGAACAGGAAATTAAGATCAACATCTGGATCACCGATAGCATCCCCCCTCATCAAGAGCAACAAACAGAAGATCCTTCAAAAAGGACAGTTGGTACACCCAAAAACTCAGAACAGTGAACCGTGACAGCAAAGAACTAGAGAGGTGATGGCGCGCCAGCAAGGACACCTCCAACAGCACAACTTTCAAGACCGCCCTCAACTTCCACCACCGCCTGGTGAGGACACCAAACAAGACAGCCTTAGATGCATGCATCAAAACCAGTACCAACAAGGGAAGAGGATGTGGCCTAACTACTAGAGCGGTCGACCTCAGAGCTGGGGAACCAGGTTCGAGTCTCGACAGGGACACTCAACATCCTGTGATTCTGGGCAAATCACGTAATCTTCGTGTGTTTAACAAAAAAGAATGCAACAGTCTAACGCAACTGGTGCTCAAGTAAAGTGCTCTGATCCCTTCGGGTCTAGTTCGTGCTATATAAAACTGAAGTAAAAAAAAAAAAAAAAACGTAATGAACTATACAACATCGTTAGGGAATTCTACAACCCGGTTGCCATCAGAGACATTATCACCCCCTCACAGGAGCTCAGCGACAACCCCGCCAACTTCTTCCATGACAAGATCGCAACCATATACAGAAACTTCAAACCCACAGACTTCCTCAACCGATACACCCTCAACACCACCAACATGAACGGAATGACCGCCTGGAACCAGCTCTCCACCTAGGACACTACCTCCATAATGAAATTCATCCACTCGGGAGATCCCACAGACCCACGCCGCATCACATCTTCAAACTTGGAAACCACAGGATCGTCCAGAAACTCACCACCCTGCTCAATACCTCAATCACCACTGCAACATTTCCAGATGCATGGAAACACAGCAAAGTCAGACCACTACTCTAAAAACCCTCCACCGACCCCAGCGAACTCAAAAATGACCGGCCAATCTCCTTGTTCCCATTTATTTATTTGGTGTTTTATATAGCGCAAACATGACCCCAAGTAGGGTATCAGAGCGCTTTACATCTTTAACTTAGAACAACATGAACGTCAAGTAGGTTTAGTAACAATACTCCATGTACAGCAAATTTCAAGAGAACAGTTATGTTACCAAGTCATAAGTAATTGTACATTGCTATGTGGGAGAAACAGAGTTTTAATATTCATATATACAAGACCAAAATGAGGTTAATGTTCGATGAGAGGTAGCAAAAGTATGATCAAGAAGGATCAGTGATAATGTCTAAACTGCTGAGATTATGTAAGCAATTTCCTCATATAGAAAGATTTGGCTTCATTTTTTAATGCAGCGATGAACGAAATTCTTCTAATGTTCGGGGGGAGAGCGTTCCATATTCCTGGCGCTGCACCAGAGAAAGCTCGGTCATAAGTTCTTTTCTTATGGAAACGGTCCGGTTTCAGTAATAGATCTCCATGACTCCGGGTAACACGGCATCCTCCAGATAGAGTGATTTTCTGGGCCAGGTACACAGGTGTTTTGTAATGTATCGCTTTGTGAGTGATACATGCCATTTTTAGTTGAATTCTTGCTTCGTAAGGCAACCAGTTAAGCGCTTTCAGATGAGGGGTGCTGTGGTCGAATTTTCTGGAGCCAGTTATAAGTCTTGTGGCCGCATTAAGACAGGCTTTCAGAGGCGCTGTTGAAATCCTGGGAAGACCAGCTAGTGTTGTGAAACCATACTCGATCCTTGAAATGACTAATGCCTGGACTGCTGTTTTAAGGTCTGAGTTGCTTATAAAAGGTTTCAGCTTTCTGAGGTAGCTTACGTGGAAGCAGGTGTTTTTTGCCATTGTGTTAATATGCAATAGCATGTTCAGGTTTTTGTCTAGCATAATTCCCAAGGATTTGGAAGAGTCTACAATCCTCGGAGTACAGTTTAATGCCGTGATCAGGTTGGCCCACTATAGGATGTTTGTAGCGCTTTTCTGGGGGGAAATCAGAAGGAATTCGGTTTTATGCGGGTTGAGTTTGAGGTGATTGCTGGTTAGCCAATGGACAGTTCTCTTTAATGCTTGGTTCATGATAACTATCTCTTCTATTGATGGGATTTTGAAAGCTGCGTGTCATCAGCACACATGTGGAAGGAGATGTTTGCTTGTTTTAGGGTTTCTGTGAGTGGCTCTACGTATAGATTGAAAAGAGCAGGGGATAGTGTTGAGCCCTGAGGAACACCAATATCATTTCTGGATGAGGTTGATAATGTTTGGTTGACTATGAATGTTTGCTATCTGTTCTCTAAGAACGAGCTAAACCACTTTAAGACTGTACCCTCTAATCCCATCCTATTTTTCAAGCAATCTAGTATTTTAGCATGGTTTACCGTTTCGAATGCCGATGAGAGGTCGATCAGGATTAGGAGGCAAGTTTCGTTGCCGTCGAGGGCAAGTAGAGCGTCGTCCACAATGTGCAGAATTGCTGTTTCAGTACTGTGGTTTGGTCTAAAACCTGACTGGAAGTCATTCAACAGATTGAATTCAGAGATATGTAGGCTCAATTGTTGTTGTACACATTTTTCCAGGACTTTGGCTAGCATGGGAATGTTTGTTACTGGTCTGAAATTGTTAGGGTCTGATGGGTTCTCTGTTGGTTTTTTTAGGATTGGAGTGATTTGCCCTGTTTTTAGGCAGTCTGGTATTGAGCCTTGTGATAGCGATGCATTAATGATCCTTGTCCATGAAGGGATGAGCAGATGGTTTATTGTAGACCAACAATTTGCAGGTAGCGGATCGTTGTAATGATGGTTTGGTTTAATGATCGAGATAATCTTTGCTATATCTAAGTCACTAAATGGTTTGAATTCAGCCCAGGCGTTTCCCGGGCTGGTTGAAAATGACGCTCATCTGGGGTGCTCTTTTTGAATGAAGGGCATTCGGCGGCTTTTTTTTTTAGCTACAACTACATCGATTTGGCTTTGGCTGTGAAGGAGGAGAAGTCTTCACTGCTTATGTTCGATTTTGTATTTGTTGGTGCAGATTTCGCCGTTTTATTGGATTGATCTTTTAGCAGTTCAAATAGTTTCCTCGGTCTGTTTTTTTGCATTATCCAGCTCTTTCCTAAAGAAGTATTTTTTGAATTTAGAATGCTTTTATTGTAGGCCCTTCTGGCCTGTCTTAGTTGAATTAAATGGGGTGATGAAGGGTGTTGTCGCCATTTCCGCTCTGTGAATCTGAGTGATTGTCTTTCCTCATTAAGGGAACCGTTAAACCAAGGGTTTTTATCTTTGTCGGGGACCCTTTTGAATTTTAGAGGGGCTATGTCGCACAAGTTACTAACTTGTGTAACGATATATCTGTAAGAGACAGTAGTTAGTGACAGATTCCTTACCTAAGAATATCCCCAGGCGTCAGGCTGGATCCGGAAAGTTTTTGCGTAGCAGTACCCTTGCGCGCCGGTAGGCAGCGTCGTGCGGCTCCGTGTCCGTCGGCGGCGTAGTGATCGCCGGGATGACGTCGCGGGCAGTACTTAGACGCCGCCCCTGCGTGCTGACGTCAGTTCTGTACACGACTTTCCGCGCCAGGAACGCAGAGCCATGCAAGAAGCTGACATAGGTGTCTGAAAAATACTAGGGCCCTGAAAGGGATGTCCTTAACCCTAGAAATCAGTTCGCAGAACGGGGAGGATGGGTGGGCGGTAAGGAATCTGTCACTAACTACTGTCTCTTACAGATATATCGTTACACAAGTTAGTAACTTGTGCATCTGAAAGAGACACGTTAGTGACAGATTCCTTACCTTAGAATTGATACCCCAGCAATACCAACCCCGGTGGTGGGTCTGCGAACAAAGATCAGACAAGGAAGTCTCGGAGAACAGAACAGCCAAAGAAGCCGTCCCTCCGGACTTGGCTGTCAAGGCAGTAATGCTTGGTAAACGTGTGCAGCCAGGCCCACGTAGCTGCCTGACAGATATCCTGCAGCGGAACACCGCGGCCTAAAGCCGTGGTAGCAGCCGTTGCCCTGGTGGAATGGGCACGCAGCCCAACAGGAGGCTCCTTCTTAGCCAAAGAATAGCAGGCTTTGATACACAAGGTTACCCAGCTGGAGATGGTTCTCTTGTGCACCGCCCGACCTTTTTTGGCGCCCACGTAGCCAAAAAGAGCTGGTCATCCACCCGGAAGTGTTGTGTGCGGTTGATATAAAAGGAAAGCGCACGTTTTGGGTCCAGACGGTGGAGCCTCTCTTCCTCTCTGGAAGGATGCGGAAAGAAGGTGGGCAAAGTGATGGTCTGCCCAATGTGGAAGGCAGTAACCACCTTTGGCAAGAAGGACGGACGCGTCCTAAGAACAACCTTGTCTGGATGGACAGACAGAAAGGGAGGTTTGCATGATAGAGCCTGGAGCTCACTCACCCACCGAGCGGAGGTGATGGCCACCAGAAAGGCTGTCTTCAGAGTCAGAAGACAGAGGACAGTTATGGAGAGGCTCAAAGGGAGCGCACATGAGAAAGGTAAGAACCAAGTTCAAGTCCGACTGAGGTATCACAAACGGAACAGGAGGGAAGAGGTGTGTAATGCCTTTTAGGAACCTGTTAACAACAGGGGACTTGAAAAGGGAGGGCTGATCAGGAAGCCTGAGGAAGGCCGAGATGGCACAAAGATAGCCCTTGATGGTACCCAGGGCAGAACCCTGTTGGGCCAGGGAAAGAAGGAACAGAAGAACCTCAGAAAGAGGGGCAGAGAGGGGATTCACAGCCTTTGCTGTGCACCATGCCACAAACTTGTTCCACCTGCAGGCGTATACCACCTTAGTGGAGGGACGCCTGGCTGCCAGAATCACATCACAAACTTCGGGAGGCAAGTCGAAAGGAATCAACTGCCGCCGCTCAATCTCCACGCAAGCAGGTGGAGGCTGGACAGGTTCGGGTGGAGGACCGTCCCCTGCTGCTGCGACAGAAGATCCTCCCGAAGAGGCAGACGGATCGGGGGATCGACGCTCATACTGAGTAGCTCGGGATACCAAACTCTTCGAGCCCAGTCCGGAGCCACAAGGATGACTTGGGCCCGGTCGCGCCGAATCTTCTTCAACACTCTGGGTAGAAGTGGTATAGGCGGAAAGGCGTACAACAGACCGCAACTCCACTCGCGACGAAAAGCGTCGCCGAGCGAGTGCCGCCTTGGAAATTCCAACGCGCAGAACTGATGACATTGCGCGTTCTCTTCGGTGGCGAATAGATCTAACCAAGGCTCTCCCCACTGCAGAAAGAGTCCTTGCGCCACTTCCGAGTGAAGAAGCCATTCGTGATCCATCATGCACCTGCGGCTGAGTTCGTCCGCCCTGGCGTTTAGGAAACCTGCCAGGTGTTGAACCATCAGGAACATGCCCTGATGTTCCAGCCATGTCCAGAGGCGCAGAGCCTCCTGACAGAGGGTCCACGACCCCACCCCGCCTTGTTTGTTGCAGTACCACATGGCGGTGGTGTTGTCCGTGAACACCTGCACTACCTTCCCTTTGACAGAGGGAAGGAATGCCTTGAGTGCAAGTCGGATCGCCCGGAGCTCCAGAAGGTTGATATGGAGCCGGGACTCCGCCGGAGACCAGAGGCCTCTGATCTCCGCCTCTCCCATGTGACCGCCCCATCCCAGAAGGGACGCGTCCGTCACAACTGTGTGTTCTGGCTGGGGAAGGGAGAGGGATCTGCCCATGACCCATTGCCGGTTCGAGAGCCACCACTGCAACTGTTTTGCAGTCCCCTCCGAGATCTGGACGTGATAGGACAGGTTGCCCTGGTGCTGCGCCCACTGGAACTTCAGGTCCCACTGCAGAGCCCGCATATGCCATCTGGCATGATCGACCAGCAGGATGCAGGACGCCATGAGGCCCAGCAGCCTCAGGGTCATCCGTACCGAAACCCAGGATAAAGGCTGAAAGATCGGAATCATAGCCTTAATATCCCAGACTCGCCGTTCGGGAGGATAAGCCCGAAACTGCATCGTGTCCAGAACTGCTCCGATGAAAAGGAGCTGTGGAGAAGGAATCAGGTGCGACTTCGGCACATTGATGGAGAACCCCAGCGAGTGCAGGAGTTCGGCCGTAGTCTGGAGGTGGGTGACGACTGCCTGGGACGAGCCCGCCTTCAGCAGCCAGTCGTCGAGGTAGGGGAAGACTGGAACCCCTGCCCGGCGCAGATGAGCTGCGACCACCGCCATAACTTTCGTGAACACCCGAGGGGCACTTGTAAGGCCAAAGGGGAGCACGGTGAACTGAAAATGCTCGAGGCCTACCGTGAACCGCAGGTAACGCCGGTGGGCCGGCAGGACGAGGATGTGAAAATAAGCGTCCTGCAAGTCCAACGCTACCAACCAGTCTCCAGGGTCGAGGGCAGTCAAGACCTGAGCTAGGGTGAGCATCTTGAACTTCTCCTTCCGGAGGAAGCGATTGACGTTCCGGAGGTCCAAGATAGGACGCATGTCCTCCTTGTCCTTTTTGGGCACCAGAAAGTAGTGGGAGTAGCAACCACGTCCTACTTCTGGGGTCGGAACCTGCTCGATGGCCCTCTTGACCAAGAGGGCCGTGACTTCCTTCTGCAGAAGCACCAAGTGATCCCCTGACATGCGGTGGAATTGAGGTGGCATGGCTGGGGGGGTGGTCTCGAAGGGGAGGGAGTAGCCCCTTCGGACAATGTCCAAGACCCACCTGTCCGAGGTGATGGCACGCCAGTGGTGAAGGTGATGGCGGACCCTGCCCCCTACTGGCGTGCTGTGCACCTGAAAGGAAGGACTAGGAGGGCTTGGAGGCCGCGGAGTTGGTGGCCTGACCCGCACGCTGGTTGCCCGACCCGCCACGGCGGGAGCCACGTCCTCGGCCACGCGAAGACGCTTGCTGCGCGGGCCGGTGGCTGGGCAGCGGACGTGACTGGGCGCCCCTTCCGTGGCCACGAAAGGGGCGAAAAGCAGAGGTTAGCGGAGGGCGCACAGCAGAAAGGCCCAGGGACTTGGCAGTAGCCCATGAGTCCTTAAAACGCTCCAGCGCATGGTCTGCTTTGGAACCAAAAAGACCGACTCCATCAAAGGGCATGTCCATGAGTGTATTCTGGACATCACCCGAGAAACCAGTTGTTCTCAGCCAGGCGTGGCGACGCAGCGCCACCGTCGTTGCAAGCGATCTGCCCAGCGAGTCGGCGGTATCAAGGCCACAACGTATGGTGTACTTTGCCGCATCCCTACCTTCCGCAATGGTGCGGGTAAGCAGTGTCTGGACCTCCTCAGAACACTGGGGCAAAGCGGCCGCCACCGAATCCCACAGAGAGTGGGAATATCGGCCCAAAAGGCAAGCGGTGTTGACGGACCGCAAGCCAGCACTGGAGGAAGAAAAGGCCTTCTTCCCAAATTGGTCCAGGCGTTTGGATTCCCTACCCGGAGGGGCGGTAGGGAAGGCGGTTTGGGAGGCAGAGGCTTGGACAACCAAGCTCTCGGGGGTGGGATGTTGAGAGAGAAACAAGGGGTCGCCCGGAGCAGGGCGATGGCGTCGGGCCACGTTCCTATCCACAGGAGCCCCTGTGGTGGGCTTGGACCAGGTGCCCAAAAGAACGTCAGACAGTGCATCATTAAACGGCAGCAATGGCTCCGAGGAGGTAGCTGCCGGCTGAAGCACTTCCGTCAGGAGGTTAGTCCTGACAGCCACATTAGGCAATTGGAGGTGCAAGGCTCCAGCTGCTCTACGCAACACCGTTGCGAAATTTGCTCCCTCCTCCGTAGCCACGGAAGGAGGAGACAACATGCCAGAGTCAGGAGAAGTGTCCAGACCACTAGCATCCCCAAGTTACTCTGCCCAGTCCTGATCATACTCACACTGCTGTGTGAGAGGGTCTTCCGACCCCTCCCAGCTCTCCTGCTCCTCCTCCGATTGAAAATAAGGAGGAGGGGGGACGTCAGGGACCCAAGGTCTCATTGGCGCCGGAGCCGGCGTCGGTCCCACGCCGCGTCCGGATCCGGAGAGAACCGGGGAACGACGCCGACCGGAGCCCCGGACGGCATCAGGAACGGCACCGGGGACATCGGCGGAGGCGTGGTTAGGTCAACCGGCATCGATGGGGGTTGCGGTACCACCGGAGCCGGGATCGGGGCCGGGAGCGAGGCTGGTGAGATAGGCAGCGCCGGGACCGGAGTCGTCGGCGGCGCCAGGGCAACCCCATAAGGGCCCGCGGGGCCCGAAGGCGCACCGGAGGGGCCTTGAGGCCCGAAGAGGCGGGCCATGGCCGACAGGAATGTCTGTATCTCGGCCGGAGTCGCCCCCGAACCCGGGAAGGACGGGTAATGCGGGGGCGGCTCCATAGGCACCTCCGGAGCCGCGGGGACGGTGCCGACAGGGGCCTCAGCCGAGTCGCGAGACCGGCGAGGCGAAGTCTTAGAGCGATGGTGCTTCTTAGACTTTTTGTGCTTCGACTTACCCGAGGAGTGTGAAGACTTGGACTCCGACGACCGGCAAGGACTCCGCGACCGGCCCCTCGACCTCTTCCGTGACCGGGGCTTGGTGCGGCGCGGAGCGGACTGCCGGACCTCGAGTAGCTTTCGAGACCGCTCTCGCAAAGCCTTCGGGTGTAAGGCCCGGCAGTCGGAACACGACTTTGTGTCGTGGTCGCGGCCGAGGCAGTAGAGACACTCTAAGTGCGGGTATGTGATCGACATCATTCGACCACAGGCGTCGCATGGCTTGAAGCCGGGCATCCCTACAGACACCTCAAAGCCTAGATGACTCGAAGAAAAACAGTGAAAAAATCACCAAAAAGTTTAGTCAAAAAATGACTAGGGCACTGCTCTTCCCGGATCTGCGCTTACTGGCGCGGAAAAAGAAGAACTGACGTCAGCGCGCAGGGGCGGCGTCCAAGTACTGCCCGCAACGTCATCCCGGCGATCACGACGCCGACGACGGACGCGGAGCCGCACGACGCCGCCTACCGGCGCGTAAGGGTACTGCTACGCAAAAACTTTCCGGATCCAGCCTGACGCCTGGGGATATTCTAAGGTAAGGAATCTGTCACTAACGTGTCTCTTTCAGATCTCAATAATACCCGACATTGTATTGTTGTAAAAGTCTGTGAGGTCACTGACGGCTACCATGTTATTAGGAGGTTGCAATTCTATCTCACATCGTGCTGCGAGGTTATCAAAGTTAAGCCCTCTAGTGTCACAACTCCATTTTCTGGGTTTTATCGATTGTGAGTAGGTTTTTGTTTTTATGTGGGGTATTTGGAAGGTAATGATGTGATTATCAGACCAGTCACAAGGGAGGATCTCAACTTTATCGATAGTTTTTTCTTTTGAGATGATCCAGTCTAAGGTAGAGCCTTTGGAATGAGTTGGTAGATGACATTTTTGAACCAGCGATTGATCGTCGAGGAAGGCTTTGAGTAGATTGATTTGATTGTCCGTATGATCCTCCCAGTGAAGATTGAAGTCTCCTAGGAAAATCTCGTTAGAATGGGGAGTAGAGTTTGCTGTGATAATTTCAATCAACTGGTCTAGAAAACTGGTATTTTTGCCGGGGGGGGGGGGGTGATGAACATTTTTCTGATAAGAGTAGTAGATTCTTCATATCTTTGACAGCTAATTGCATGGCTCTATAAGTCTTGCTTGATTGGGAGCTGAGATTATCAAGCTCCATGCTTGGATGAGGGGCACTGAGATTTTCAGACTCTGTTCCAGAGTGAGGACTGAAAGGAGGTTGTATGGGTGACCCTGTTGGTATGCTAGCATAAGTTGTCTCTGGGGGATTGGGGCTATTTTTAGACTTTCCTGTGCCTCTATTCGAATAACTTGTTGCCGTTTTACGTTTCTTAGTGCTAGACCGATGTATAAATCTCCAGTTATCCCGGTCCGAGACTGTCGACTCTATCCTATTGACTATTTCCAGTAGAGGGGAAGGACCGTAGTTGGGGCTTGATTCGGAGCTATAAGCTCTGTGGTTAGTGGGGGATAGTGTTGATTTGGAGAGATGTGGGCTGTTATTCATAACTTCGGCGGTTCTGGATTCATGTTTTGACTGTTGAGGCTCATTAGCGGTGAAGTTTTCTATCTTGGTTGATTGGTTCCTGAGTAGAGAAATGGCTTGCGAATTGTTATTTGGTCGGTTTCTTGATGGAGAGCTGTTAAGAGCGTGTTCTTTTAAGGTTGAGAAATATTCATCGAATAGTTCCAGATCTTTGTTGGCGGCTTGTGTGAGAATCGTGCCGTTTTTGTAGCATGTTATATTTAGTGTTGCACTTAATTTTCGAGAGGGAGAAATTAGCAACTTAGTGCGATAAGGAATATTTCTAATTTCCTGTACTTTAAGCAACTTATTTAGGGTATTGCGCCATTTGGCCATTTTAGACGTGAAGAATATAAGGTCATTAATAATGGCGCCTTTTTTATGTTGGAGGGGTCTGCGATTAAGGTTTCAGGGTTCTTTCTAAGTAGGTTATGTTTGAAGGTTTTGGTGGCATTTTTAGAGAGATTAGGGGGGTATGAGATTGAAAAGGAGTTCCTTCCTTCAGGTTTCAGATGGGACCCTGTCATGGTTGAGAATAATAATCCAACCTATCTGCCTTAATGCAAGGAGCTTACGCAGTGGATCTGTTTCAATCTTCAGGTTGTCTTCTTGTTTAATGCTCATCTGTATTCCTGAGGGCAGGTGCTCACTTTCTTAAATGGACTTATTTCGATGTGTAAATGGTCGTTTTAGTGATAAGGCATTGAGGTGTACTGACCAATCCAAGATGGCTGCCGCTGATAACTCAGAGCTAATTTACTCAGAATTATAGTCCTATAACTCTTTCGCTGCAACAACCTTCCCTAGTGCCAATCCAAGATGGCTGCCGCTTATAACTCGAAGCTAAGTTACTCAGAATTGTAGTCCTATAACTCTTTCGCTGTACCAGCCTTCCCTAGTACATAGTCCTCTTTCACTTTCCATACACCGTTTGCAGTGGATGGTCCCTTTTTAGGTCGAGCCTAGCGCAGCGCGCATGCGCTGCTCTAGGAGATGACCTTTTGGAATTGGTCTGCACTTTTCTAACACTCGTGCGTGTGGCGGCATCCACCTTGCGGGAGCGAGCAGCGGCGCGCAGGGGCCATCTGTTTCTAATTAGCGTGCCCGCGCGCGCTTGGCTTCTGGACTAAATATCCCATTTCGTACTCTTTGCTTTATTTTTTTTTGGTTTACAAGAGCCAGGCAGCTGCCAAGTGCTGACAAGCTCCTTTTTCACACCACAATATTTTTCACTAGTTTCATTTACCGTTTTAACATGGCCATTCAGCATGCTATACCCGCATTTTTAAAAATACTGCACCCATCATGACACATGCACAACGGCATCATGGCAAATGTGCACACGTCATAATGCATGTGCACGCTCGCATCATGACGCGTGGCGATCATCTTGGAATACGTTGCTTTGATGAAAAGCTCATTGAAAGATTGCAGGCCATACGTGTGCATGAGTTCACGCATGCTGGTACAAACAAGCATTGGCAAAGCTACTTCAAATACTTAAAGCAGAGACCTACCGACTTTGCCAATGCCTGATTTTCAAGAATGCAACTAATCTGGGGAGCAAGTGAGGAGTTTTCTGGTGGGTAGTAAATGCTGACTGGTCAGTTTCTTGTGTGGGTATTTTTGTTTATCACTGCTGCTCCAAGGCAATAAATAGTATTGCACTGCAATTGAATAACAACGTTCCTATCGATGGACACTTGACTCTCCAGGAGTAACAAAGCTGAGCAGCCAAGGCTTACTTCTAGGAGATGCGGGGAGTTGGAAACTCAGACACTGGACCACACAGTAAAGAACACTCAAACTCCAAGTCCAGTCAGTGCTATAGCTTCAAAGAACAAGCATTGGCATAGCCAATAGGTCTCGCCTTTGGGACCTTATAAGTGTTTAGCCATGCACCAGTTGATGTTGCACCAAAGATATTGTGCTGCATAACTAAATACTTATAAGGTCCCAAAAGCGAGACCTATTGGCTATGCCAATGCTTGTACTTTTTGTATTAAACCCTGCATCATAGTCCTATGTCTCTTTCCATGGGTTGGTGTGGGTTGAATAGTCCTTTCTCTAAATATATCGAAATACCTGCCATTTTGAGTTAGGGAACCAGTGTTGTTTAATAAGGAGACCAAAATGGGGTCCCTGCACTGCCCACCGGGTCGTCAGAAGAGAGAAATGTATACCAGGACTTGTCAAGTATGCGCGCATGAAAGGGCCGCCCAAACTACCATAGGAGTTATTAATGCCATAGAAGAGTTATTAATTCCAAAAGTCTGACGTTATTCATGCTAAAGAGGAGTTATTAATTACAAAAGTCTAGCTCCTCAGATCACAGATCAACGCTCTGGATCACAACTGCACGAGCGCTACAGTGACCCGGGCGTCAGATCTTACTTAGCAGTCAGCAGCCGCTGAGCCCCGCCTTGGCCGACCGGGGTGACTTCGGGGACCAGCGACTCACCTCCTGAGCTGAACCTCATGTGATATGCAGGGAGGTGCATCCAGCCGCGAGCTTAGTTTCCCACGAGCCTCACCTCCCGGACGCTCATGAGTGCGGGATGGAAGGAAGGCGGGTTATTGTTTGCCACGACCAAGGCCTCCCACAGCGGCGATCCCTCCAGGGACCTACGATCCGCCTCCGGTTGTGGAATAGCCCGGACCGAGGGCGGGTCGTCACCTCAGATGACCGGGTCCTGCAGCGGTGGACTCCAGACACCCCGCAGTCCGTTTTCAGCGATATGAGGCAGAAAAGCCTGGGCAGTGGTGCGATCGGAGTCCTCCTCCACGGCGTCGACCTCGTCCGTGCGACGCGCCCACCTACAGACCGCCGAAGTCCTGTCCAACTCCGGTAGGTGTCCACTAGATGTTGTTGCCTCCGGCGAGAGTGAAGTCCCCAGCTTCATGTAAGGGGTTCCTTCGTTCCAAGTTGCAGTGCCTTTCTGTGGCGAGGCTAACAGGGATATTTTAGACAAATTACGATCCCTAGCCCATGGAGCTCACTCCTCGAGCTCCTCACTAGTCGCCATCTTGTCCACTGTCCATTTCCAGCGAAGCTACTGGAAAAAACTATTAGCAGGCAACTCAGCCCACACATGGAGCAGAACGCCCACACATGGAGCAGAACGCCCACACATGGAGCAGAACTAGCTACTCGGCACCTCCCAATCGGGTTTACGTAGAAATAACACTGAGACCGCCCTGATCGCAGCCACCGATGACATCCAAACCCCCCTCGACCGAGGAGAAACAGCGGCTCTGATCCTCCTTGAACTCTTGGCAGTCTGACATCGTATCCCACCACACGCTGATCGAAAGACTCCACCACTTCGGCATCCAACGGGACGCGCTCAGATGGATCACCTGCTTCCTCACAGGAAGGACATGCCTCCCACTTTCCACCTCTGAACCCAAGGACATCTGCGGTGTCCCCCATGGTTCATACCTCAGCCCTACTCTCTTCAACACCAACATGACCCCACTGGCCAACATCGTCACAGCACACGGTCTCAACATAATATCCTACACAGATGACAACTCCTCCTCCCCTACCACCAGGAGCAACTTCCACAGATGCATGACAAGCAACGCCGATTGGATGAAGAACAACTACCTGAAGCTGAACATGGACAAGATAGAAGTACTGATCTTCGGCAACAACAGCAACCCCTGGAACGACTCCTGGTGCTCCCCCAGACCTACAACCCGCACCCACATCTGCCGACAACACCAAAAGCCTCGGAATCATCATTGTAACAAGCTCACCATGAAGTCACAGATCAAAGAAGTCTCCTCCACCTGCTTCCTCACACTGCGAATGCAATGGAACATCTTCAAATGACTACCCTTGCACACGAGACACACCGTTATACAGGCCCTCATTACCAGCCGACTGGTCTATGGCAACATTCTCCAAGTAATGGAGAATTTGTGATGCTTTAATTTCTTGCCTTTTTTTTTTTTTTTAAACTCTTTAAGGCAAAGCAAAACCCTTTCACCTAACAGCCATCCAGAAATGACCACAGATCTCTGATATGAGTGACTGCTGTATTAGAATATCAAACTGGTAAGAAAGTGAGACGAAAAGATAATTGATAGGCAAGTCTCAGACAATTGGCAGCAAACATTTGAACTCCTGGACTTCCTTCTCAGAGACAAACTGAATGCAATAACTGTATTCAAAAAGGGATAAAGCAAAGGCAACGAAAGAACTAAAAACTACATTTGAAAGGTGCATTTCAAGTGTATGCTTAGCATACAATGACGACGAACATACTCAGAGCCATGGGGCACAAAGCGTATGAAAGGATACCATTCCCACCTCAATCAGTCTTCAATCAAAGGAGATTGTGTCCAATTTCGAAATAGTAGCTGTGTTGCATCGCCCATCCATTTGGAACCAAAGTAAACAGAGTGGAGGAATTTGTATTATTATTTTAACTAATTCACCAACACCATGTACGAATAGTATTGTACCTGAGCTTGAAGATGTGCTGGAAGTGGTCCCTGAAGACTGCGATTGCTCCATGGCCGGACTCGTAGATACGCTGTTACTTGTATTTGTACCTTCATCTGCTGTTTTCTTAAAGAAACTGTGCTGCAATGCGTAATAAGGTTGGATCCGAGTTTTTGGGTCATAGTCCAGCATTCTCAAAATGAGGTCTTTGAACTTTAAGTAGTCTGCAACACTGTGACCCGATTCTCCAGAACGTCGACCGCCTGGCCCCCCAGTTTCCACTCCAAGAATTGTATGAAGTTTTCGAGTTCCAGCTGGTTTGTACTCCTGCATTAAGAAGAAAAACATGTTTAATTTACAGCCAAGTCACACTTAAATTCATACTTTATTTTCAGTGGCACGGAATATAAATTAAAGCAGGAGAACAAATGTCAGATGTGATGTATTTTAAAACACCTTGATTTAATAGTTACTGGTTCCATTCATTATCCATTCTTTTTTCTTTATAGAAAAAATCTATACTACTTTTTAACCAATATAACATACATTGAGGTCTGCACATCAAGGTCCCGTCTTGATAAAACTGCATTTTTTACCTGACTGATCAGAGATCAAAGCTAAATCCATAAGAGTCCTAAATTTATAATCCAAAATGTAATCAAACAAGAAGAAAAGAGCAAGAGGTAGCCACAGTGCAATTGCAGTTCAACTTCTTGGCTGGTTATAACTGTAAAAGTGTGTCAATACTACTGTGTTGCCAAATATTTTGCTGTGTAGTTGTTATTCCAAATATAGATGTTTAAGTGATAATCAAGTGGATCGCCATAAGCAACTAAAACTCTTTAATGCTGCTTTTTTTGGCAACTGTTAAAGAGAGTTCAGACCGCACCAATGTAAGTGCTCTGTACATTCAAGCAGATAAACGGACACGGTTTTGAAATGTAGCATACTTAGGTCTGACTGTGTAGACATTGGTGATGGGGTATGAACTGTCCTGTTTGAACTACCGTTCATCACAATTACCTAACTAGTAATGGGAACTTCAGCAAAGATAGCGCTGCAACAGTCACAAACATCCCATTTTGCCAGATCACTCCCATTGAAGTTAATTTTCATGCCCAGTCCCCCATTTTCTCCTTTGGAAATGTATTATTAATTTTATGTCTGTGATGACTGAGGCCTGCTGTCTCAGATCTGATGAACAAGTTACTTACGTTCTGTGAAGCTTTTTCTGCTAGAGACTAACAGCAAATTCCTCACCTTCCAAAATATTACCATGGCTTTAGACCGGATCCGGTAAATCTTCAGCAGTATCTCTGCACGCTGGGAGGTGGCGTTGATCAGCTCTGTGTTGGCAGTGACATGTGCAGTGCCTGTATAGGCGCCCATCCAGAGCACTGACATCAGTTTCTTTTGTGACTATTTCCACGCCAAAACACAGAGCCACGTTAGACTGACTGATTGTTTGACCAGCGTGCAGAATCGAACAAGATGTTAGGGTGAAGAGTTCATTGAGCAGAATGTGGAGGATCAGTGAGGAACCTGCGGTTGGATAGTCTCTACCAGAAAAAGCGTCAGCAAAGGTAAGTAACTTGTTCTTCTGATAGAGACTTCTAATCACAGGTTCCTCACCTTAGGGTAGATCCCCAAACAATGCCTTCTCGGAAGTGGGTCTAAGAACATAAAAACCTCCTGGACCCCTCTCAATCAGGATTCAGACCCAACCACAGCACTGACAGGTCTAATCGCAGCCACTGATGACATTAGAGCCCTCCTGGACCGCAGTGAAACAGCAGCCCTCATCTTCCTGGACCTACCAGCCACCTTCAACACAGTCTCCTACCACATCTTGATCAAAACACACTCCACCACTTCGGAATCCAGGGAGACGCCCTCAAATAGAGCGCATTGTACCTCAATGGAAGAACCCAGAGAATCCGTCTCCCACCGTTCCCTCGGAATCCAAGATCATCTGCGGCTTCCCCCAAGAATCGGCCCTCAGTCCCACCCTATTCAATGCATACATGGCCCTCCTGGTCAACACCATCATATCTTCAGGTGGCTCGCAAACAACCCCAGAAGGGCTGTCACGTAGGCACTAGTCACCAGCAGGCTGGACTACGGGAACACACTCTACGTAGGAATTACCGCACGTCTCCTGAACAGACTCCAGACAATACAAAACTCAGTGGCAAGACTCGTCCTCGACCTCCCCAGATGGACCCACATCATACCCCACCTCAAGTAGCTACACTGGTTCCTGATCCATAAGAGATGCCAGTTCAAGATCTTGACCCACGCATACAAAGCAGTGCATACCGAGGGACCAACGTACATCAAACGCATGACCTTCCACCAACCAACCAAACACCTACGTTCCGCCTGTCTCTTCCTTGCAGACAACCCCCGAATATACAGCGGAGGATGCTCCTTCTCACATCTGGGAGCCAAAGCCCGGAACAACCCTCCCCTGCACCTCAGGACCGCCCTTACGCTCCAGCAATTCAGGAAAGAACTCAAGACCTGGCAGCTCTAATTAACAGATCACCATGAAGAAGCTAGCATCCCCAGCGCCTGATGGCCCTCACAGGTGATTTGCCATGCTTTACAAATCCTGTTTGAGAGTTGGCTCAAACCAGAAAATCCTGGAGGATCGAACAGGCAAAATGCACATCTCAACGAACCGCCTGTCCAAGCATTAGTGCTCTGTGAATGTGTGGAGGGACACCCACATATAGCTTGGTACATTTCCATGACAGGTACCCTGTGTGCCAACGCAGTAGTAACGGCCTTGGCCCCAATGGAAAGGGCCCTCAAGCCTCCAGGGGGCTGATTCTTAGATAATACATAGCAGATCTTAATGCAGAGTACAATCCATAGAGAGATGGTGCGCTTCTGCACAGTCTTGCCCCTTTTCCCTCCAGTGAACCCAATGAAGAGCAAAGTATCCACCCGAAAGGTCCTTAGTGCGATCAATGTAGAGCGAATGAGCTCTCTTTGGGGTCAGGCGATGGATTCTCTCCTTCACAGAGAGACGAGGGGGAGCAAAAGAAGTAGGCAGAGTGATGCTTTGGCCAACATGAAATGGAATGACCACTTTTGGAAGAAAATAGGCACATGTACTAAGAACCAGTTTGTCAGGGAAACAGCTGGTGTACGAAGAGTGAACTGAGAGTGCTTGAAGCTCACTGACCCTCCTGGCTGATGTAATGGCCACCAGAAAAAACATGTTGATGGTTAAGAGCTGCAGAGAACAGCTGTGTAGGGGCTTGAAGGGGGAGCACATAAAAACATGAGGACCACATTAAGGTCCCATTGGGGCATCATAAAAGGGGTGGGAGGGAACAAGTGTTGCAAACCTTTCAGTCACAACAGGTGTTTGAACATGGAGGGTTGACCCGGCAGCCCTAGGAAAGCAGAAATGGTCGACAAGTAACCCTCAACAGTGTCCAGGGCAAGGCAAAGCAAGGACATGGACAAGGACAGGGTAGGTATTTTGTCACCATCTATTACCTGCCGGGGAGTGCATATGATATAATAGATGCTTGCAGGGTAACAATCCATTTGTAGCATGGGTTGGCTGCAGATACACATGCTATGCATAGACTGTAAAGCAGAACCATCCACGCGGAGGCTTTAGGCATGAGAACGTGCAGTTGTTTGAAATAACGTTTGAAGGACTTTTTGTCCAACTAAAGCTTGCTGTCTTGATTGAACAGCCACACAATAATGCTGTGTGAAAGTGTGTGGGTATAATCCATGTTGCTGCTTTCCAAATGTCATTTAGAGGGATATTTCCTAAATAAGCCATGGTTGCTCCTGTTTTTTCTTGTTGAATGAGACTTTGGCACAGTTGAACGAGTTACTTACCTTCGGTAACGATGTATCTGGTAGAGAGACAGTCTAGCCGCAGATTCCTTAACTTAGAACATCCCCTGGTGTCAGACTGGATCCGGAGAATTTTTAGCAGTACCTCTGCACCACGTGGGGCGTCGTCTAATGGCTCCGTCCTGACGTCGTCCACAGATATGACGTCAATGGAGCCATAACAGTCCCTCCCGGCGCACTTACATTAGTTTTCTACTGTAAAACTTTTCCACAACGCAAAGCCACTATAAAAACTGTGAGAGTATGGGAACAGTGTGCCAAAAAAGATCAAAATCTTTGAAACAACAATGACAAGAAATCATAGAATGATGAGAAACATCACCATGTATGTCAGATAAAGAGTACTTAATACTGTAAGGGACTGAAGAAAGACAACGGAGCACCCGCCCCTAGAAACAGTCTCGCAAAAGCGAAGAGCCGTGCCGCCCAATAGGCAATGGAAATGAATGGCATGACAAACGAAAGTCTGCAACCACAGGATGCAACTGGAAAGGGCAACAAGACTGGAACAACATGACTCATGATAAGTGACAGCAGGGCTGCAACAACAGAGTATGTGCAACCACACACCCCATAAATGACCTATTGACTGTAGCATAGTCAAATAGACCCCCAAACCAATTGACTGCAGCATAGTCATGTAAACCCCAAAGTAAAGGGGAAGAAATAGATGAGGGCGGAAGGGAGGGCAGAAAAACATGATGAATCCCCACACTGGCAGAACCAGGGTGGAGGAGCGTGGAAGGACACAACCTCACCACCCAAGTATGAGAGTGGGTGGAAAAGCAACAGATAAAACCGAATGAGACATCCTGCCCCGGAGGGAGGTGAAGTAGACCGCCCCGCAGGAAGACCAAGGCCATCTGTAAGGAGGAAAGTGGGTAGAACCCAACCTGGAAGGGTCCTCGCAGAACGGGGAGGATGGGTGGGCGTTAAGGAATCTGCGGCTAGACTGTGTCTCTACCAGATACATCTTTACCGAAAGTAAGCAACTCGTTCATCTGATAGAGACATCTAGCTGCAGATTCCTTAACTTAGAATAGATACCAAAGCAATACCCCAATGGAGGAGGGTCTGCGACTGAAACCCACCAAGTTCCAAAGAGAACTAATGCGTCAATAACATTGACTAAAACACGGTGGGGACAGCAATGCCAGCATGGCTGACACCAGACCCATGAAGCTCAGGACGGGAGCATGAGCAAAGGGAGCAAGGTACCACAAGCCATCAGAGGACGGTACGAGCCCTCTTTCGTCCAGACCGGGACGAAAGGAAATCACAGAACCAGAATGGTCAGTGCATAATGGAAGAAATGCCATAAACTTCTGCAAAAAGAAGTTAAATTGAACACAGGATCCTATGGATCCGCAAGAGACTAAGTCCCAGAGAAGGGACAAAACAGTACGACAGAAGCAGAGCATACAAACTGAGCATGCATAACAGTGGATGCCAAAAATGACATGTCAGGGGACAGATGTCACCATGCTGAGATATACAGAGCCATGACTACCAGGAGACACCTGTATGTGGATGACAGGGATACACATAAGCAGACAGTGTATATCGGGGGGGGGGGGGGAGGGAGAGAAAAGAGTGTATATCGGGGGGGGAGAGAAAAGAGAGAGAGAAAAGAGAGACAGAGAGAGAGAAAAGAGAGACAGAGAGAGAGAGAGAGAGAGAAAGACAGAGAGAGAGAGACAGAGAGACAGACAGACAGACAGACAGAAAGACAGAGACAGAAAGACAGAGACAGAGACAGAGAGAGAGAGAGAGAGAGAGAGAGAATGAATCTGGGACAGAATCGCATCAGGGAAAACCTAGCAGGCTTGCCCTCTCGTGTGTCCAACTCATGACAGAACACATATAGACATATAGGTATATGTGAAAAAGTCATGAAAAATGTAAGACAAAGGGGAAACTCGAAGAGCAGCCCTAGATAATAGCGAGCCGCACAAAAGGTACCAACGGCACTGATGCACAAGTTACTAACTTGTGTAACGATATATCTGTAAGAGACAGTAGTTAGTGACAGATTCCTTACCTTAGAATATCCCCAGGCGTCAGGCTGGATCCGGAAAGTTTTTGCGTAGCAGTACCCTTGCGCGTCGGTAGGCGGCGTCGTGCGGCTCCGCGTCCGTCGTCGGCGTCGTGATCGCCGGGATGACGTCGCGGGCAGTACTTAGGCGCCGCCCCTGCGCGCTGACGTCAGTTCTGTACACGACTTTCCGCGCCAGGAACGCAGAGCCATGCAAGAAGCTGACACAGGTGTCTGAAAAATACTAGGGCCCTGAAAGGGATGTCCTTAACCCTAGAAATCAGTTCGCAGAACGGGGAGGATGGGTGGGGCGGTAAGGAATCTGTCACTAACTACTGTCTCTTACAGATATATCGTTACACAAGTTAGTAACTTGTGCATCTGAAAGAGACACGTTAGTGACAGATTCCTTACCTTAGAATAGATACCCCAGCAATACCAACCCCGGTGGTGGGTCTGCGAACAAAGATCAGACAAGGAAGTCCTGGAGGACAGAACGGCCAAAGAAGCCGTCCCTCCGGACCTGACTGTCAAGGCAGTAATGCTTTGTAAACGTGTGCAGCGAGGCCCACGTAGCTGCCTGACAGATAACCGGCAGCGGAACACCGCGGCCCAAGGCCGTGGTAGCAGCCGTTGCCCTGGTGGAATGGGCACGCAGCCCAACAGGAGGCTCCTTCTTAGCCAAAGAATAGCAGGTCTTGATGCACAAGGTAACCCAGCGGGAGATGGTCCTCTTGTGCACCGCCCGACCTTTTTGGCGCCCACGTAGCCAACAAAGAGCTGGTCATCCACCCGGAAGTGTTTTGTGCGGTCGATATAGAAGGAGAGCGCACGTTTTGGGTCCAGACGGTGGAGCCTCTCTTCCTCTCTGGAAGGATGCGGAGGCGGAAAGAAGGTGAGCAAAGTGATGGTCTGCCCAATGTGGAAAGCAGTAACCACCTTTGGCAAGAAGGACGGGCGCGTCCGAAGAACAACCTTGTCTGGATGAACAGACAGAAAGGGAGGTTTGTAAGATAGAGCCTGGAGCTCACTCACCCGCCGAGCGGAGGTGATGGCCACCAGAAAGGCTGTCTTCAGAGTCAGAAGACGAAGAGGACAGTTATGCAGAGGCTCAAAGGGAGCGCACATTAAAAAGGTAAGAACCAAGTTCAAGTCCCACTGAGGCATCACAAACGGAACAGGAGGGAAGAGGTGAGTAATGCCTTTTAAGAACCTGTTAACAACAGGGGACTTGAAAAGGGAGGGCTGATCAGGGAGCTTGAGGAAGGCCGAGATAGCACAAAGATAACCCTTGATGGTACCCAGGGCAGAACCCTGTTGGGCCAGAGAGAGAAGGAACAGAAGGACCTCAGAAAGAGGGGCAGAAAGGGGATTCACAGCCTTTGCTGTGCACCATGCCACAAATTTGTTCCACCTGCAGGCGTATACCACCTTAGTGGAGGGACGCCTGGCTGCCAGAATCACATCACAAACTTCGGGAGGCAAGTCGAAAGGAATCAACTGCCGCCGCTCAATCTCCACGCAAGCAGGTGTAGACTGGACAGGTTCGGGTGGAGGACCGTCCCCTGCTGCTGCGACAGAAGATCCTCCCGAAGAGGCAGACGGATCGGGGGATCTACGCTCATATTGAGTAGCTCGGGATACCAAACTCTTCGAGCCCAGTCCGGAGCCACAAGAATAACTTGGGCCCGGTCGTGCCGAATCTTCTTCAACACTCTGGGTAGAAGTGGTATAGGCGGAAAGGCATACAACAGACCGCAACACAACTCGCGACGAAAAGCGTCGCCGAGCGAGTACCGCCTTGGAAATTCCAACGCGCAGAACTGATGACATTGCGCGTTCTCTTCGGTGGCGAATAGATCTAACCAAGGCTCTCCCCATTGTAGAAAGAGTCCTTGCGCCACTTCCGAGTGAAGACGCCATTCGTGATCCATCATGCACCTGCGGCTGAGTTCGTCCGCCCTGGCGTTCAGGGAACCTGCCAGGTGTTGAACCATCAGGAACATGCCCTGATGTTCCAGCCATGTCCAGAGGCGCAGAGCCTCCTGACAAAGGGTCCAAGACCCCACCCCGCCCTGTTTGTTGCAGTACCACATGGCGGTGGTGTTGTCTGTGAACACCTGCACTACCTTCCCTTTGACAGAGGGAAGGAATGCCTTGAGTGCAAGTTGGATCGCCCGGAGCTCCAGAAGGTTGATATGGAGCCGGGACTCCTCCGGAGACCAGAGGCCTCTGATCTCCGCCTCTCCCATGTGACCGCCCCATCCCAGAAGGGACGCGTCCGTCACAACTGTATGCTCTGGCTGGGGAAGGGAGAGGGATCTGCCCATGACCCATTGCCGGTTCGAGAGCCACCACTGCAACTGTCTTGCAGTCCCCTCCGAGATCTGGACGTGATCGGACAGGTTGCCCTGGTGCTGCGCCCACTGGAACTTCAGGTCCCACTGCAGAGCCCGCATATGCCATCTGGCATGATTGACCAGCAGGATGCAGGAGGCCATGAGGCCCAGCAGCCTCAGGGTCATCCGTACCGAAACCCAGGATAAAGGCCGAAAGATCGGAATCATAGCCTGAATATCCCGGACTCGCCGTTCGGGAGGATAGGCCCGAAACTGCGTCGTGTCCAGAACTGCTCCGATGAAAAGGAGCTGTGGAGAAGGAATCAGATGCGACTTCGGCACATTGATGGAGA
The DNA here is from genome assembly GCA_963921515.1 of Calotriton arnoldi. NCBI lineage: Eukaryota > Metazoa > Chordata > Amphibia > Caudata > Salamandridae > Calotriton > Calotriton arnoldi. The sequence goes on from CAWUFW010006341.1 coordinate 47,102, forward strand.
ACCCCAGCGAGTGCAGGAGTTCGGCCGTAGTCTGGAGGTGGGAGACGACTGCCTGGGACGAGCCCGCCTTCAGCAGCCAGTCGTCGAGGTAGGGGAAGACTGAAACCCCTGCCCGGCGCAGATGAGCTGCGACCACCGCCATCACTTTCGTGAACACCCGAGGGGCACTGGTAAGGCCAAAGGGGAGCACGGTGAACTGAAAATGCTCGGGGCCTACCGTGAACCGAAGGTAACGCCGGTGGGCCGGCAGGACGGGGATGTGGAAATACGCGTCCTGCAAGTCCAACGCTACCAACCAGTCTCCAGGGTCGAGGGCAGTCAAGACCTGAGCTAGGGTGAGCATCTTGAACTTCTCCTTCCGGAGGAAGCGATTGACGTTCCGGAGGTCCAAGATAGGACGCATGTCCTCCTTGTCCTTTTTGGGCACCAGAAAGTAGTGGGAGTAGCAACCACGCCCTACTTCTGGGGTTGGAACATGCTCGACGGCCCTCTTGGTCAAGAGGGCCGTGACTTCCTTCTGTAGAAGCACCAAGTGATCCCCTGACATGCAGTGGAATTGAGGTGGCATGGCTGGGGGGGTGGTCTCGAAGGGGAGGGAGTAGCCCCTTCGGACAATGTCCAAGACCCACCTGTCCGAGGTGATGGTGCGCCAGTGGGGAAGGTGATGGCGGACCCTGCCCCCTACTGGCGTGCCGTGCACCTGAAAGGAGGGACTAGGAGGGCTTGGAGGCCGCGGACGGGTTGGAGGTGGTGGCCTGACCCGCACGCTGGTTGCCCGATCTGCCACGGCGGAATCCACGTCCTAGGCCACGCGCAGACGCCTGCTGCGCGGGCCGGTGGCTGGGCTGCTGACGTGAAGGGGCGCCCCTACTGTGGCCACGATAGGGGCGAAAAGCAGAAGTCAGCGGAGGGCGTGTAGCAGAAAGGCCCAGGGACTTGGCAGTAGCCCGTGAGTCCTTAAAGCGCTCCAACGCATGGTCTGCTTTGGACCCAAAAAGACCGACTCCATCAAAGGGCATGTCCATGAGAGTATTCTGGACATCCCCGGAAAAACCAGTGGTTCTCAGCCAGGCGTGGCGTCGGAGCGCCACCGTCGTTGCAATAGACCTGCCCAGCGAGTCGGCAGTGTCAAGGCCACAACGTATAGTGTATTTAGCCGCATCCCTTCCTTCCGCAATGGCGCGGGAAAGCAGTGCCTGGACCTCCTCAGGACACTGGGGCAAAACATCCGCCACCGAATCCCACAGGGAGTGGGTATATCGGCCCAAAAGACAAGCGGTGTTAACGGACCGCAAGCTAGCACAGGAGGAAGAAAAACCTTTCTTCCCAAACTGATCCAGGCGTTTGGATTCCCTATCCGGAGGAGCGGTAGGGAAGGCGGTTTGGGAAGCGGAGGCAACCAAGCTCTCAGGAGTGGGGTGGACAGAGAGAAACAGGGGGTCGCCCGGAGCTGGGCGATGGCGTCGTGACACGTTCCGATCCACAGGAGCCCCTGTGTTGGGCTTGGACCAGGCGCCCAAAAGAACGTCAGTGAGGGCGTCGTTAAACGGCAGCACAGTCTCCGCAGAGGAGGCTGCCGGCTGAAAGCACCTCTGTCAAGATGTTAGGCTTGACCGTCAAAGTAGGGAGTTGGAGACGTAAGGCCCCAGCTGCCCTACGCAACACCGTACCAAAATTGGCTCCCTCCTCCGTAGCCACGGGAGGAGACAGCATGCCAGTGTCAGGGGAAGTATCCAGACCACTGGCCTCCCCTAGACTCTCTGTCCAGTCCTCATCATACTGACAGTGTCGTGTCAGAGGGTCATCAGACCCCTCCCAGTCCAACTGGTCCTCCTCTGGTTCAAAATAAGGAGGAGGAGGGACAGTTGGGACCCAAGGTCCCATCGGCGCCGGAGCCGGCGTCGAGCGACGTCGTTCCGGGTCCATGTCCGGAGCCGGAAGGAACTGGGGGACGACGCCGCCCGGAGCGGCGTCGAGAACGGCACCGGAGACATCGGCGCCGGTGTCGTTAGGTCGACCGGCGTCGATGGGGGTTGTGGAGCCGGGATCGAGGCCGGGGCCGGGACCGGAGCCGTCGGCGACGCCGGAGCAACCCCATCAGGGCCCGCGGGGCCCGAAGGCGCACCGGAGGGGCCTGAAGGCCCGAAGAGGCGGGCCATGGCCGTCAGGAATTCCTGCACTTTGGCCGGATCCGCCCCCGAACCCGGGAAGGGCGGGTGCGACTCCACAGGCATGTCCGGGGCCGCGGGGGCGGGGACGGTGCCGGGAGGGGCCTCAGCCGAGTCGCGAGACCGGCGAGGCGAAGTCCGAGAGCGATGATGCTTCTTGGACTTCTTGTGTTTCGACTTACCGGACGAAGAAGACTTCGACGCCGACGACCGGTGTGGACTCCGCGATCGACCCCTGGACCTCTCACGCGACCGGGGCCTCCGTGGAGCCGAATGCCGGGCCTCGAGGAGCTTTCGAGACCGCTCTCGCAAAGCTTTCGGGTTGAGGGCCTGGCATTCGGGACAAGACTCCGTGTCGTGGCCTCGGCCGAGGCAGAAGAGACACTCCCAATGCGGGTCGGTGACGGACATCATCCGCGCACAGGCGCCGCATCGCTTGAAGCCGGGCATCCCTACGACACCTTGAAAGATGAAAAAACTGTGAAAAAATTCACCAAAAAGTATGGTCAAAAAATGACCAGGGCACTGCTCTTCCCGGATCTGCGCTTGCCGGCGCGGAAAAAGAAGAACTGACGTCAGCGCGCAGGGGCGGCGCCTAAGTACTGCCCGCGACGTCATCCCGGCGATCACGACGCCGACGACGGACGCGGAGCCGCACGACGCCGCCTACCGACGCGCAAGGGTACTGCTACGCAAAAACTTTCCGGATCCAGCCTGACGCCTGGGGATATTCTAAGGTAAGGAATCTGTCACTAACGTGTCTCTTTCAGATGTGAAGTATCGCAGGACATAATGTCAAGACACGTAAAAAGCGACACCATCCTCCCCATCGGGGAAGGAAACCTGGTCTCCCGCAGGACAGGCAGGGGAACTGACCACCACATCAACGAAGAATGAGTCAGCAATACAAAGACAGATTGTCAGAAAATGTATACATAGTCATATACAGATTCTGTATGATGCCAGAGATTATCTGGAGGCAGAATACGTCCACTGAAAACACTAGCAGAGGCCAGGAGCAGAAGTACCTGAGCCCTGCGCAGTAATGAACAGAAAAACCTGAGCCCTGGGAAGGGCAGAGGAAAATAAAGGCACAAGGCAACACGCAGCAGTGACATGTCAGGCGTAGACTCCACTGCCCATAGGCAAAACCCGGACAGGGTCTGAGCCGTGAGAGAAGACCTAAGCCCTTCTAAACACCAGGGATAGAAGGTAGACTATACCACAAGAATAGAACGCAGCCATGACAGTGGCGCAAGAAATACCACGGCCACCCCGTGACAGCGCACACACCCAGTGTTTACTCACATGCCGTGTCCGCACAGAACACGGAAAGAAACTGTGTCTGAGCGGAACAGAACAATATGCCCACAAGGGACACGTGCTTACGTCTCAGACAGCAAACGGTGCATAGAGCACAGCAAAAGCTGAAAGAATAGCCAAAGGCAAGAAAGGAGGGCGTGAACACGCTGGGGTGAGCCAAGTGTGGCAGAAACCCAACAATACTCCGGAGAAGGCTGCATCCACAGAGGCAGTAGAGTGCTACGGACCAACCGTAGACCACAACGCAGAAGCTCCAGGAGAGAGCCACGCCAATCCTTGGGTCTCACCAGAAGAGGCGTCCTACAACAGCAACAGTAGGAAGAGCACAACGAAGTAGGAAGCCTACAATATAATCCAAAGAACAAGTCCCCAGAGGGACAGAAAATATACGAAGAAGACTCCGCGGGAGCCTTAGAAACTTTCTGGGCAAGAAAGAGGAGATATACAATAGCCAACGAATACCCCACATAGGGTATGTCACATCCCTATAAAAGGCAAGGGACACCTTGAGACGAGCTCGTAGACAGAGGACTCAAGAAGAAATGCAGAAACAGCTGACCTAGCTTTACCAAACTAAGGGAAAGACGGCTGATTAGCCGTACAAACCGTCCGGGAAATAACATCTTGAACCCATAGACAGATACCAGAAAAGCAGCGACAATGCTGCAAACTAAATTAAAAGTCCGCAATGAGGACTATAAACCATGGAATTCAAGGGGACCCAGACATGAGGCGCTGAACTGCTGAGTCAGCATGACTGTCAAACAGGTTGACCCCATCAAAGGGCAGATCCCTAAGACACTCCTGAACATTTTCAGGGAAACTGCCATCGCGCAGCCAGGCATGGCGACGCAGAGCAACTAACCAGACCATAGCCCGACCCACGGAGTCCGTGGTGTCCATGGCTGACCGGACGGAAAATTGTGCCATTTCGCGGCCATCACGAAGCAGCCGGTCCAGGTCAGCACGAGGGCCATCCGGCAAGGATGGAAGGAGGCGCTCGACTAAGTCCCACAGGGCAAAAGTAGCCCGAGCAAACATGCAAGACGTGTTCAGGGACCGAAGTCCAGAGCTAGCGGACGCAAAGACATGGCGGCCACACGACTCCAACCAACTAGACTCCCTAGTGGGGGGAAGCAACGGAGGAGGAGAGGAAGGTAGCGCTGCCTGGACTACCAGTCCTTGAGCCCCAGGATGGAGGGACAAACAGGCAGGGTCATCTGGAGCCATGCGATGGCGATGTGCAATAGCATGGGCCACAGAGTCCCCCAATGAGGATCTCGCCCAAGTACCAAGAAGGATGTCACGTAACGACCCACCAAAAGGCAGCAAGGGCTTCACCTCCATGGCGCTCTGGTGGAGAAGATCCAACAAGGGATCAGGAGGCAGAGAGACCGAGGGAGGGTGCATCTGCAGAATATCCACAGCCCTGCAAACAGCCCTCGCAAACGCCTCACTAGCCTCCGTGGCCATCCCAGGCGGTGACAAGTCATCTGTAGGGGACGGTTGCAGGCTAACCCGTCCACCAAACGACAGAGGCTCTGCAGAATGAGGAGCCGGCCAGTGCCCTATGGGCACCTGCTCCGAGGAGCAGGGAAACAACCCTGGGGGTGGTGAAAACTGTGGGGCCTCATCCTCTTCCACCAATAGAGGAAAAGCTGGGGACGGCACCGGCATCGACATACCATCTCGACGTCATCGACGACCACCGAAGAGGACTCGCCCGCCCGGCATCGGGCCAGTGTCGACTCGACCTCCACCAGGGTGGGAAACCGCAGTGAGGAACGGCGACGACTGAGTCGAGCTCCGCCCTGCAGCCGCATCCAGCCCACAGGGCTGTGCGGAAACGCTACAGGAGGGCCTGACGTTTGACTGGGATGCCCCTCTGGGCTGTGTCCCGACGTCGCAGCGACTCCGGAACCGGAGTCAGGATCCTCGATCGGCGCAGAGGGCGAACCCGCCGGCGAAACCCCGACCTGAGTCCCTACCCCCGCTGGGGGGCCCAAAGGCGTGCCAGGGAGAGGGGGTGACTCAAGGATGGCCTGCAAAGCCCTAGAATAGGCGTCCATCGGGGTCCGAGTCGCCCCAGCACCAGGAAATGGTGGGTACAGACTCCTGAGGGCCTGTGTCCAGTGAAGACCGGGAGCAGCGGGCCCCGACATCACATTTATGCGAGGGCGACGACCTCAAAGACTTCCTCCTGTGCTTACCAGCAGCAGGCGAGCGACGTCCGCGGGAACGACTCCGGGACCTGTCCTAAACAGGATCCCGAGCAAGAGATAGAGACCGGCGCCGCTTGGACCACTCCGCTGGAGATGGAGACCGGCGACGCGAGGACTCCGAACGGGACATCCGGGCGGACAACAACTTAATCAGACGTTCCCACAGAGACTTTGGCTTCAGCTGCCAGCAGGCGTCGCACTCTGTGGAGTCGTGGTGCTCTCCCAAGCACCACATACAGATCTCGTGTGGATCCGTCGCCGACATCTGCCACGTACAGGTCGCACACGATTTGAAGCCCGTAGGCATCACACACTGTTCTCAGACACTAAAAGGCGTCGAGAAGGCCTGAAAACAAAAACAGGTCAGAGGAACCACTTCTCCTGGATCAGCGTTGGGACGCGGAAAAGAAGGAAACTGACGTCAACACGCCGGGAGGGACTTATATTGCACCATTGACGTCATATCCGTGGACGACGTCAGGACGGAGCCATGCGACGCCACCCCCCGACGCGCAGAGGTACTGCTGAAAATTCTCCAGATCCAGTCTTACGCCTGGGGATATTCCAAGTTAAGGAATCTGCGGAGAGATTTATCTATCAGATGTTAATGTTCTTTTTGCTTTTGCATAACATATTTGGATACATTTAACAATCCATCTTCCCGTTTTGAATATAGCGTTTACTTTTGTTGTATTTGAAAAAGAAACAGTTGTTTTGCTTTTCTGAAGGGTTTAGTACGTTCCAAGTTGTACTTAAGTGCCCTTTTAACATCTAGTGTATGTAAAGAACGTTCTGTAACAGTTTGTGGTTTTGGAAACAAACAGGTAAATCCAAGGTTTGATTTAAATGGAAAGGAGAAATTACATTGGGTAAAGATTTTGGGTTGGTACGTAAAGGTACTTTGTCTGAGAACACTTGGAAGTAAGGTTCTTCGATTGTGAGTGCATGCATCTTGCTGACCCTTCGTAAGGATGTTATAGATACGAGGAAAGCTACTTTCCATGTTACGAATTGCAGGTGGCAATTATGCATTGGCTCAAATGGCGGACCCATAAGCCGTGTTAAGTCAATGTTTAAATTCCACGCTGTTATTGGAGGTGTATGTGGTGGAATGATTATTTTTAATCCTTCCATGAAGGTTTTAATTACAGGAATACTGTAGTAAGCTGGCTCTGTGTATACTATACCAAAGTGAGGTATTGTGTGCACAGAGTCCAAGGAGTCCGCAGAGGTATAGCAGAGGCTAAATTAGGTAAGTACTAACAGCTCTCTTTGTGGTAGTGTGGGCGAGCAGTTAGGCTTATTCAGAGGGTGTGTTAAGCTATTATTGTATTCACTCAATCAAGGACTGATAAACACACTCAGAGACAGAATCCAGACCAATGAGGTAAGCATAAAAAAGATATACTTATGTTTTATTTTTAGATCCAAGCAGGACTTGGCACAGGTGAGTAAAATATACTTTCAAATGCAAGACTGTTCAAAGAAATGCAGTTGTACTTGAAACTGCAACTGTTACAGTTTTGTAGATCATTTGGAAACAGTTTAAATTACACAGTAATTACTTTTCATTACTCTTGGATTACATTGAGTACTGGGGGTGGTATGCCTAGATACCACACCTTAGGATCGCTACATACAAGGTAAGTATAACTTTTAATACTTTGCAATATAATTCTCTTTACTTCATACAACACAGTTCAACACACATTTTTTAGGCCCAAATATTACATGGGTTCCTATGGGGAAAAAGTGTTAGCGGTTTGAAGGTAAGTACACAACTTATGAGGGTGAGTTGGCGTGCTTAACCTCGGGGTTAGGACCAAGGTTCCCCAAGGTCTAGATGGGCACTCGAGTTGCACCACCCGCAGCACTGGGGCAGCCGGGTGCTGAGTGCAGGGGCCCAATGAAGCCAATAGGGCTAAGGGGGCCTTCGGTCAGGGACTGCTTACGAGCAGGCCACTTGGGTGTGGGAGCAAAGCTCCTAGGGTTAAGGTCAGCACTGCAGGGGCCAACGACCAGCACCACCACCAGCGGCCCTGGGGCCACCGGGTGCAGGGTGCAAAGCAAACGTCAGGGACCCTGTGCTTTCCAATGGAGACCATCGGTTTCGCAAAGATCAAAGATGCTGCAGGCTCGAGCATGGAAACCTCCTGAAGGTGACCACCGGCTGGAGAGGTGATCTGGGGGGATGCCTGAACACAGTCGGTTGGGCCAGCCAAGGCCGCGGGATGTCGGGTGCAGGGGTGTCTTTTGGAGTCTAGTTTTGGCAAACCCGTAAGGTTGAGGCTGCAGGCGTTGTCAGAGTCTTGAGGGAGGTTGGGGATCACCAGATCCCAGGTAAGGACCTCCTTGGGGTGTTGGGCCACAAACTAGGGCCGTGGGAGTCCGGTGCAGAATCTCAGAGATGACGGAATCCGGATTCTGGAGGTGAGTCTGTGTGAGCAACTTTGGTGCTCACGAGAGAGTCTATAGGAAGGTCGCAGGACAGGTCCTCCGGGCCCTGGGGGTTGCAGGCTGCTGGACTCGCCGGGGTTCTTGCTGTTGGTAGGTCGTAGATGGGACAGGCCGGAAAGGCTGGGGCAAAGGCAGTTTGTGCCGTCTTCTCCTTCCTGGGTCAGCATGGCTCTTCAGTCCTCCTTCTTCCTTCCTCGGATCTGAGGAGGCAAGGTTCAGGGTTGCCCCTAAATACTAAATTTAGGGGCATTAGAGGGGTGTGTAGGTCAGGACCAATGGGTGCCTTCCTTGGGGTGGGTACACCCAATATTATGCCACCCTCCAGTGGGAGGGGGCATGTGCCTCTTCCTATTTGGCGGAGTCCCTCCTCTTCAAGATGGAGGGGACTGAGATGCATGCATTACCTCACCCACCCCACCTGAGGGGTGGGGTTGGCAAGGTGGGAAAACCTCTCTTCCTAGCTTGGTTTTTCCTGCCGATTCTCCTGCCCTAAGTGGGGGTCAGAACCGGTGGGAGCCAGTTGCTGGGGGCAGCAAAAGGCAGGGACGGCTTCTAAAGGCGGCAGGCCTTTGAAGCTTCCCCTTTCGTGGACCCAACCCATCCGGGGGGAGGAGGCATGACATCTGTCCAGGATGGGCTTGGTTTCTGGACCTAGAGAGCAGAGGCTCTCTAACCAGGGTCCAGCAACCTGTCTGGTGGTGGCAAATGGCAGGCAGCCATTCAGGAACCACACTAGGGCTGGTTGACTTTCAGGGGGCATCTCTAAAATGCCCTCTGAGTGCATTTTACATTAAAATCACACACTGGCATCAGTGTGGGTTTAATGTGTTTAATGGTTTGCTACCAAACTTCCCAGTTTTTAGTAAAGCCATTATGGAGCTGTGGAGTTCGTATTCACCAACTCCCAGACCATATACTCTTTATGGCATTACTACACTTACAATGTCTAAGAATGGACTTAGACACCGTAGGGGTACAGGGCTTATGCCACTGTACCCTCACCTTAGGGCTTGTGCACCTTGCTAGACGGGGGACTTACCTAGGCCTCAGGCAGTGGGTTGTAAGCATGGCACACAGGTATGTGTGCCATGTCGACTATTCACTATTCTCTTCACCATAACACACAGTGGCAGTGTGTGTGTGTGTGTGTGAAGGTGCAGGGCCTCTAAGGGTGGCAAAATAGGTGCTGCAGTCCTTAGATGCCTTCCCTGGTCACAGTGCCCTTGGTACCTGTGCTACCTTTTACAAGGGGCTTACCTGGGGCCTGGGATGTGCCAATTGTGATCACAAAGGTAGTCTTGGAAAAGTACACAGGCCCTGGGAACCTTATTGGCAGGGGCCCAGGGCACATCAAGTCAGGTTGAATCAGATGTCAGGCAAAAAGTGGGGGGTAACCATGCCAAAAGAGGCACTTTCCTACAAATATGGAAATGTGACAGGTGTTTCCTGTTTTGTAAATAAGCTGCAATAGTCGCTAAATGTAGGCGTATGCTAACTGACTTTTTTTAAGTGTAACAGGCAACATATTAGTTGTTCTGTTGGGGAAGAAGGATTAATGTGCTGTGTTGTACAGTAATGCACAAAACATTTCCATTTTGCTGCATCGCAAGACCTTGCGGTAGGTCTTCTTGCTTCTTTGAGAATAGTCATACATTCGTCAGGTAGATGGAGGTATCCAAATTCAATGATCTCAGGAGCCAGATTGCAAGATTGAGCTGTTGAGGATTGGGATATCTCATCCTGCCCTTGCTGTGTGTGTGAAGATTTGGATATTTGGGTAGCTTCTCGTGAGGTTGTAGGGAGAGCTCAAATAGTGTTGTGTACCATGGCTGACGAGCCCAGGTGTGTGCTATCAGAATTAAACTCACTGAAGTCTGAGTTTCCTGACCACAGAAGGTATGAGTGGGAGAGGAGGAAAAGCCTACGCAAATATCCCTGAACAGTTCATATATAGAGCATTGCCCTTGGATTGTGGGTGTGGATGTCTGGATGCGAAGTTTCGGCATTTTGCGCTTTTTGTTGCGAACAGGTCTATTGTGGGAGTTACCCAACGTTGGAAGTACGTTTGTAACCATGTGCTGTGTATTTCCCACTCGTAAATCTTCTGGCGTGTTCTGCTGAGGAGATCCGCAATTGTGTTGTCCTCTCCTGGTATGTATTGTGCTAGGAGGTGGATGTTGCTACTGTTCACCCATTTCCATATCTTTTGTGCCAATTGGGATAATTGTATGGAATGGGTTCCCCTCCGTTTCTGAATCTAATACATTGCAGTCATTATCTGTGCGTAGAAGGATTGTCTTCCCTACTATGTTTGTGAGAAACGCTTTGAGAGCCATTGCAATAGCCAGTAGTTCTAACATGTTGATGTGTAGAACCTGTTGTGTTGTTCAGTGTCCCTGAACCACAATGTCCTTCATATGAGCTCCCCATCCCATAAGTTGTGATCATTATTTGGGGGATGAGATCCTTGAAGGCTCACCCTGCTAATATGTTTGTAGTGTTCCACCACAATAGAGCCTTATGAACCTTTGGTGAAACCAAAACTAGATTTTCCATGTTCCCTCCCGCTTGTGACCACTGAGATGCTAAACAGTCATGGAGAAATATCGTGTAGGCGAGCATGAGGCACTATTGCTATGCAAGATACCATTATTCCTAGTAGACACATTACTGTTTTGAAGGGTAGACGATGTGGCTGAAAAAGATCCAGTTGGCTCTGGAGATTGAGAACCCTTTGGGGATTGGCGTATGATGTCCCCAATATGGGACTGACCTCAGATAAGGTTGAATTTGGGAATGGTTGGAGATGCAATTTTGTCACATTGATTGAGAAACCCAATTGATGTAATAGATTTATTGTCTTTTGGGTGTCTAATAGACATTTGTTCTTGTTTGAACTCTTGATCAGCCAAACGTTGAGGTAGGGAAATCCATGAATGTTTTCTCTTCTTAGTTTTGCTGCTACTACTGCTAGGCATATTGTAAAGACCCTTCGGGCTGCTGTTACTTCAAAGGGTAGTACTTTGAATTGGTAAGGATGTCCACTTACCACAAACCTCAGGAATCTTCTGTGAGCTGGATGGATTGAAATGTGGAAGTAAGCATCCTTTAGGTCTAGTGCAGTCATGAAGTTGCCTTTTTGAAGTAGAGGTATCACATCTTATAATGTGACCATGTGAAAATGTTCTGATAGTATGTAACGAATGAGTGGTCTTAGATCCAGAATGGGTCTTAGGGTTCCATCCTTCTTTGGTATTAGAAAATAAATGGAGTACACTCTTTTGTTTTGATACTTGTATGGGACGATTTCGATTGCTCCTTTTTATAGTAATGCCTTTACTATTTCTTTGAGCATATGTAGACGCTGTGTATTTAGGACCTGGTTTTTTTTGTGGAATAGTTGGTGGTTGCTGAAGTAGTTCTAGGCAATATCCTTATCTGACAATTTCTAAGACCCATTGACATTCCATTTCTTCAATAAACCATAGATATATTCCAGACTATCACTATCATTTCTAATAGAAAAAGAAATAGAGAGCATCAGGTTGAGACAAAGAACAACCTTTATTTAAGTGAAACACTGCAAGGGAAAAGGATAGGCATTGTTAGCCAATAGGCTGCATTTAAAGCATACAATAGAAGAAAACTGTTACCTTGCCTTTAAGTCAACCTTGACCCTCTGTATTCCATCATGCCTCAGGGGGGGGCAGTTAGGTCAGTTCAAATTGTTAAGGTGATTTGAAAAGCAGGACATATAGGAACGAACTGCTGAAATGATAAATCTTCCGGGGAGGCGGTTGGGTTGCTTATTACTTTGATGAGGATACCCCTGGAAGAGAACTAGGATTACAGGTAAGTAATTTATCCTTCTCTTCCAGGGGATCCTCATCAATAGTCATAAGCTCTGAATAGAGTAGAAAGCCCATCCCATACCTCTGCGGACAAATTAAAAGGAATCATAAGCAGTTGCTCTCAGCATTGAAACAATTCCCCAAAGAGGCTTGACCTACTTGAGTGTCTGCTCTAGTGTCTGAATCGAGACAGTAGTGCCTTGTAAATGTATGTACCGATTTCCAAGTGGCTGCCTTGCAGATCTCAGAGATGGGAACGTAATGAAGAAGGGCCACAGTGGCCGCTTTTCCTCTTGTGGAGTGGGCTTTGGATCTGGCAAGAAGATGTTGGTCGGCCAACTGGTAAGCAACCTTGATACAGGAAACAATCCATCTGGAGATGGGCTGTTTGGATGCGGCAAAGCCTGTTCTAATGGTACCATAATTAATAAATAAATGGTTGGATTGCCTAACTGTTTTAGTTTTGTCTAAGTACAATTTTAATACTCTTGAGATCTAATGCAAAGACCTCTCAGCTGGAGTGGAAGGGTTAGGAAAAAACATGGGTAGAGAAATAGTCTGATTGATGTGAAAGTCAGACACCACTTTAGGTAAAAAAACTGGGATGAATTCTTATCACTGCTCTGTTGCTATGGAAAACTGTGTAGGGTTCTTTACCACAGAGGGCCTGTATTTCACTCACTCTGCGAGCTGAAGTGATCGCTACTCAGAAAGTAGCTTTCCATGTAAGGTCGCCTTGTGTATAGGCTCACACGGGGGACCCATGAGCTTAGAGAGAACCAGATTGAGTTCCCATGGAGGAGATGGAGAAGGAACCGGTGGAAACACAGTTTTCAAACACGGCAAGAAGTCTTTCACCACCAGAAGTAAAAAAAATGATGGTTAGGAAGTGGACTTTCTATATTCCGTAACGGCCGCAAGGTGAAACTTACTATAAGCAAACTTTAGACGTGCATTGGCTAAGTGTTGGAGATACAGTAATATCACCACGTCTTTCCCCTGAATAGGATGGAAACTATTCTGCACACACCACATGTAGAATCTTTTCCACTTAAACGTGCAGTAGCATCTAGTGCATGGTCTCTCTGAATCTTTTAGTATGCTCATTCGCTTGAGAGAGTCCTAAATGTTCATATTGAAGGAATTCAAGAGCCATGTCGTCAAGCTCAGCATGGGAAGGTTAGGATGGAAGATTTTCCCGTCTAGCTTGGAGAGGAGATCCGGCCTGCATGGAAGCCTCTTGTGTGGTTGCTCGGACAGGTGAAGGAGATCTGGATACTACCACTGTCGTGGTCAATTCAGAGCAATCAGGATCATTCTGGTGCGGGAGCGGTGCAGCTTGGTGATGGCCTTTGGAATGGGTGTAAAGCTTACAGAAAGGACCCAGACCAGTCTATTAAAAGGGCATTCCCCTTTGTCCCTGGCCGGTTGTACCTTGATGCGAAGTCTCAGCATTTTCTGTTGCTTTCGTCCACGAAGAGGTCTATTCGTGGATGACCCCATTCCCTGAAAAGGTTTCTTACTACATTGTTGTGCAGAACCCAGTCTTGCTGCTCTGCGAAGTGACGGTTTAGGGAGCCTGCCTGTGTGTTCTGGACTCCTGGTATGTGAATTGCTGAAATGGTGAGATCCTTGGCTAGTAGCCAATTCCATATTGTTTGAGCCTCCAGGGATAGGTGAGGGGAGTGAGTCCCCCCTTGTTTGTTTAGATAGTACATTGTGGTCGTGTTGTCTGTTTGGACCAGTAGAGAGCTGGTCTGAATGGAAGGGTAAAACACCTTGAGGGCCAGATGCACTGCCCTTAGCTCCAGGATGTTGATGTGATATGCCTATTCCTTGGTCGACCACAAACCGTCCATTATCAGCATCTGGGTAGGAAGATTATGATGAAAAGGGATGCCCATCAGCAGATTTCTCCGCCAGGACCACCAGGGGAGGGACGCTCTTGCTGCCTGAGAGAGCGTAATTATGTTGTCCCAACGTGCAGTGACTTGGTTCCATTTGTCTTCGAGATTCTGCTGTAAAGGTCTCATCCTCAAACTGGCGTTGGGAACCAGGAAAATACAAGATGGCATCGACCCCAGGAGATAAGCAAGTTGCCTGGCTGAAGGACGTGGTGTGATAAGATTGTTGCACTTTGCCGCTATTGATGACAGTCTCTCCGCCGAAGGATACACTTTTGCGATTTTTGTGTCCAATGTCACCCCCAGGTAGTGAATCCTTTGGGTCAGAATGCGAACTGACTTGGCAATGTTTATGTGGAGACCAAGCAAATGAAGAGTTTCAACACGTCTGATAATGGTCTTTCGCTTGCTGAGAGGCACTCTTGAGGAGCCAGTCATCTAGTCATGGATAAACGAACAACCATTTGCCTCGCAGGGCTGCTGCTACCACGGCCAGGCACTTGATAAATGCCCGTGGAGCGGATTTGAGGCCGAAGGGTTACACTTTGTATTGATAATGCTTGATCCCCACCATAAAGCATAGAAATGTCAGATGTTTTGCGTTTGTTGGCACATGAAAATATGCATGCTGCAGGTCGATGGAACACATCTAGTCCCCTTGATGGAGATGGGGATATATGTGATGGAGAGCCAACATTCAAAATATTTCCTTGCGGATGGACTTGAGTAGACGTAGGTCAAGTATTGGTCTGAACTCTGCCGGTGGACCTTTCTTCTTCACAAGGAAATATCAGGAGTACACCCCTTTCCAATGCTGCGTGAGAGGAACTTCCTCTACAGCAGCTTTTTGAAGGAGAGTGGATACCTTTTGCTGCAGTAGATGTAACTGGTGACAACTGGTTTTTACCGGTGGAACAGATGGTGGAGGGTAATGAAAACAGAGAATACCCATTTTGCAGCGTATCTAAGACTGATCTTTTGTAATGATGCGTCACTCTTGATGATTGGAAATACTCCCCCCCACACCCCCCCTCCCCCCCACCGGAGTGGAGAACGGCGACGGAGGAAATGGCTTCTCATTGCTTCGCTGGAATTTTTGCAGTGGCCATTGTTTGACGTGCTGCTCCCCGGCCACGTGTTGGACGAAAATGTTAATATTGCACCCTGAGTTGGTGCTGCTGTTGCCGCTGAGACCATTGAGGGGCTTGAACCCTCTGATGGTAGGGTCTACGGTCATACGGCCTGTAGCGACGATGAAAAGGTTTCTCCTTTTCAGAACTACTGCTTTTAGTGTGTTGAGTTCTGATCCCATCCTTGCCATTTCGTCATCTGTATGGACACCAAACAAGGAGTTGCCCATAAAAGGCAGGTTCACGATGCGCTGTTGAGCCTCTGGTTTCAGTGCTGTAAGGCGTAGCCAAGAGGAGCGTCTAGTGCATACTGCATGCGCGTACCTGTGCTGCCAGGTCCGCATCATCTGCAGATGCACTAATTAGATGATTCGCCATCAGACACCCTTCCTGCAGGACCTCTTCGAAATCCTGACGATCTTCCTTAGGAAGCTTGACCTTGTACCTGGATAAGGAATCCCATAGAGACCTGTCAGAGTCCTAACGACGCTGTTGCACTGTACACGAATGAAGCTGAAGTGCCACACACCTTCCTTCCCAGCAGTCTAGGGATTTACTCTCTTTGTCCGGTGGGACTGAGGACGAAGATGCTACAGCATGTGCCTTCCTAGCTGCAGCAATGATCACCGAGTCCGCAGGAGGGTCTGCCCTCAACAACAATGGATCTTGATCCGGTGGTTTGTATTTTTTGACGATCCTTGCTGGAGCTGATCGAAGGGAGGTCGGAGTAAGGAAGATGTCCATTACCGGTTGAAGGAGCCCAGGTACTAAAGGTAGTAAGGGCCTCGAAGCAGATCTGTCATTTTTGAGACTTTGCACCACAGATGAAGTTGCAGGAGGTGTGGGCATGTCTATGTTTAGCTTATTAGCTCCTCTTGCCAAAACCTTGTTGAATGCATTAATGCCACTGTAGAGACCCGCAGCGGTGGGGTGTCCGTGACTGTTAGAGAATAGTCCCTTTTGGAGGAATGCGTAAAGGTGGACCATGTAGGAGATCAGGGTCGCCTGTGTAATGGATATGAATGATGCCTGCGGGGTAGGGGGTCGAAGGAGGAGTAGATCTTGGCCTGATAGCGGGTCAACTTCTACTGCGAGATGTGTCTTGCATCGCGGATTAGTGTTTGCAATCCGTCTACGCAAGGGAGATAAGGCAGCATCCTACGCCAATCGAGCTAGAGGTGAACGATGGTGAGGACTGGAATAGGTCTGAGGTAACAGTGATATCTGGGCCACTTGTGCTGGCCTGGATGGGCTCTGCCAGTGACGCACCAACTGCAGCCACCTGGGTGACAGATGTAAAGATAATAACAGACATTTATAAAGCACGACAGCTACCTCAACAGAGGTGTCCCGGCGCTTAGCAGGCAGTCAGGATCAAGGGAGATGCAGGAGTCTAGTTCTGGTTAAAAAGTCAAGTTTTCAGAGTCTTTCTGAAGCACAAGTTACTAACTTGTGTAACGGTATATCTGTAAGAGACAGTAGTTAGTGACAGATTCCTTACCTTAGAATATCCCCAGGCGTCAGACTGGATCCGGAAAGTTTTTGCGTAGCAGTACCCTTGCGCGTCGGTAGGCGGCGTCGTGCGGCTCCGCGTCCGTCGTCGGCATCGCCGGGATGACGTCGCGGGCAGTACTTAGACGACGCCCCTGCGCGCTGACGTCAGTTCTGTACACGACTTTCCGCGCCAGGAACGCAGAGCCATGCAAGAAGCTGACATAGGTGTCTGAAACATACTAGGGCCCTGAAAGGGATGTCCTTAACCCTAGAAATCAGTTCGCAGAACGGGGAGGATGGGTGGGGCGGTAAGGAATCTGTCACTAACTACTGTCTCTTACAGATATATCGTTACACAAGTTAGTAACTTGTGCATCTGAAAGACACGTTAGTGACAGATTCCTTACCTTAGAATAGATACCCCAGCAATACCAACCCCGGCGGTGGGTCTGCGAACAAAGATCAGACAAGGAAGTCCCGGAGGACAGAACGGCCAAAGAAGCCGTCCCTCCGGACCGGAGTGTCAAGGCAGTAATGCTTTGTAAATGTGTGCAGCGAGGCCCACGTAGCTGCCTGACAGATATCCTGCAGCGGAACACCGCGGCCTAAAGCCGTGGTAGCAGCCGTTGCCCTGGTGGAATGGGCACGCAGCCCAACAGGAGGCTCCTTCTTAGCCAAAGAATAGCAGGCTTTGATACACAAGGTGACCCAGCGGGAGATGGTTCTCTTGTGCACCGCCCGACCTTTTTTGGCGCCCACGTAGCCAACGAAGAGCTGGTCATCCACCCGGAAGTGTTGTGTGGGGTTGATATAAAAGGAAAGCGCACGTTTTGGGTCCAGACGGTGGAGCCTCTCTTCCTCTCTGGAAGGAGGCGGAAAGAAGGTGGGCAAAGTGATGGTCTGCCCAATGTGGAAGGCAGTAACCACCTTTGGCAAGAAGGACGGACGCGTCCTAAGAACAACCTTGTCTGGATGGACAGACAGAAAGGGAGGTTTGCATGATAGAGCCTGGAGCTCACTCACCCGCCGAGCGGAGGTGATGGCCACCAGAAAGGCTGTCTTCAGAGTCAGAAGACTAAGAGGACAGTTATGTAGAGGCTCAAAGGGAGCGCACATGAGAAAGGTAAGAACCAAGTTCAAGTCCCACTGAGGCATCACAAACGGAACAGGAGGGAAGAGGTGTGTAATGCCTTTTAGGAACTTGTTAACAACAGGGGACTTGAAAAGGGAGGGCTGATCAGGAAGCCTGAGGAAGGCCGAGATGGCACAAAGATAGCCCTTGATGGTACCCAGGGCAGAACCCTGTTGGGCCAGGGAAAGAAGGAACAGAAGAACCTCAGAAAGAGGGGCAGAGAGGGGATTCACAGCCTTTGCTGTGCACCATGCCACAAACTTGTTCCACCTGCAGGCGTATACCACCTTAGTGGAGGGACGCCTGGCTGCCAGAATCACATCACAAACTTCGGGAGGCAAGTCGAAAGGAATCAACTGCCGCCGCTCAATCTCCATGCAAGCAGGTGTAGACTGGACAGGTTCGGGTGGAGGACCGTCCCCTGCTGCTGCGACAGAAGATCCTCCCGAAGAGGCAGACGGATCGGGGGATCGACGCTCATACTGAGTAACTTGGGATACCAAACTCTTCGAGCCCAGTCCGGAGCCACAAGGATGACCTGGGCCCGGTCGCGCCGAATCTTCTTCAACACTCTGGGTAGAAGTGGTATAGGCGTAAAGGCGTACAACAGACCGCAACTCCACTCGCGACGAAAAGCGTCGCCGAGCGAGTGCCGCCTTGGAAATTCCAACACGCAGAACTGATGACATTGCCCGTTCTCTTCGGTGGCGAATAGATCTAACCAAGGCTCTCCCCACTGCAGAAAGAGTCCTTGCGCCACTTCCGAGTGAAGACGCCATTCGTGATCCATCATGCACCTGCGGCTGGAGTTCGTCCGCCCTGGCGTTCAGGGAACCTGCCAGGTGTTGAACCATCAGGAACATGCCCTGATGTTCCAGCCATGTCCAGAGGCGCAGAGCCTCCTGACAGAGGGTCCACGACACCACCCCGCCTTGTTTGTTGCAGTACCACATGGCGGTGGTGTTGTCTGTGAACACCTGCACTACCTTCCCTTTGACAGAGGGAAGGAATGCCTTGAGTGCAAGTCGGATCGACCGGAGCTCCAGAATGTTGATATGGAGCCGGGACTCCGCCGGAGACCAGAGGCCTCTGATCTCCGCCTCTCCCATGTGACCGCCCCATCCCAGAAGGGACGTGTCCGTCACAACTGTGTGCTCTGGCTGGGGAAGGGAGAGGGACCTGCCCATGACCCATTGCCGGTTCGAGAGCCACCACTGCAACTGTTTTGCAGTCCCCTCCGAGATCTGGACGTGATCGGACAGGTTGCCCTGGTGCTGCGCCCACTGGAACTTCAGGTCCCACTGCAGAGCCCGCATATGCCATCTGGCATGATCGACCAGCAGGATGCAGGAGGCCATGAGGCCCAGCAGCCTCAGGGTCATCCGTACCGAAACCCAGGATAAAGGCTGAAAGATCGGAATCATAGCCTGAATATCCCGGACTCGCCGTTCGGGAGGATAGACCCGAAACTGCGTCGTGTCCAGAACTGCTCCGATGAAAAGGAGCTGTGGAGAAGGAATCAGATGAGACTTCGGCACATTGATGGAGAACCCCAGCGAGTGCAGGAGTTCGGCCGTAGTCTGGAGGTGGGAGACGACTGCCTGGGACGAGCCCGCCTTCAGCAGCCAGTCGTCGAGGTAGGGGAAGACTGGAACCCCTGCCCGGCGCAGATGAGCTGCGACCACCGCCATCACTTTCGTGAACACCCGAGGGGCACTTGTAAGGCCAAAGGGGAGCATGGTGAACTGAAAATGCTCGAGGCCTACCGTGAACCGCAGGTAACGCCGGTGGGCCGGCAGGACGGGGATGTGGAAATAAGCGTCCTGCAAGTCCAACGCTACCAACCAGTCTCCAGGGTCGAGGGCAGTCAAGACCTGAGCTAGGGTGAGCATCTTGAACTTCTCCTTCCGGAGGAAAGTGATTGACGTTCCGGAGGTCTAAGATAGGACGCATGTCCTCCTTGTCCTTTTGGGCACCAGAAAGTAGTGGGAGTAGCAACCACGTCCTACTTCTGGGGTCGGAATATGCTCGATGGCCCTCTTGGCCAAGAGGGCCGTGACTTCCTTCTGCAGAAGCACCAAGTGATCCCCTGACATGCGGTGGAATGGAGGTGGCATGGCTGGGGGGTGGTCTCGAAGGGGAGGGAGTAGCCCCTTCGGACAATGTCCAAGACCCACCTGTCCGAGGTGATGGCACGCCAGTGGTGAAGGTGATGGCGGACCCTGCCCCCTACTGGCGTGCTGTGCACCTGAAAGGAAGGACTAGGAGGGCTTGAAGGCCGCGGACGGGGCGGAGTTGGTGGCCTGACCCGCACGCTGGTTGCCTGACCCGCCACAGCGGGAGCCACTTCCTCGGCCACGCGAAGACGCTTGCTGCGCGGGCCGGTGGCTGGGCAGCGGACGTGACTGGGCGCCCCTTCCGTGGCCACGAAAGGGGCGAAAAGCAGAGGTTAGCGGAGGGCGCACAGCAGAAAGGCCCAGGGACTTGGCAGTAGCCCGCGAGTCCTTAAAGCGCTCCAGCGCATGGTCTGCTTTGGAACCAAAAGACCGACTCCATCAAAGGGCATGTCCATGAGTGTATTCTGGACATCACCCGAGAAACCAGTTGTTCTCAGCCAGGCGTGGCGACGCAGCGCCACCGTCGTTGCAAGCGATCTGCCCAGCGAGTCGGCGGTATCAAGGCCACAACGTATGGTGTACTTTGCCGCATCCCTACCTTCCGCAATGGTGCGGGTAAGCAGTGTCTGGACCTCCTCAGAACACTGGGGCAAAACGGCCGCCACCGAATCCCACAGAGAGTGGGAATATCGGCCCAAAAGGCAAGCGGTGTTGACGGACCGCAAGCCAGCACTGGAGGAAGAAAAGGCCTTCTTGCCAAATTGGTCCAGGCGTTTGGATTCCCTATCCGGAGGGGAGGTAGGGAAGGCGGTTTGGGAGGCAGAGGCTTGGACAACCAAGCTCTCGGGGGTGGGATGTTGAGAGAGAAACAAGGGGTCGCCCGGAGCAGGGCGATGGCGTCGGGCCACGTTCCTATCCACAGGAGCCCCTGTGGCGGGCTTGGACCAGGTGCCCAAAAGAACGTCAGACAGTGCATCATTAAACTGCAGCAATGGCTCCGAGGAGGTAGCTGCCGGCTGAAGCACTTCCGTCAGGAGGTTAGTCCTGACAGCCACTGTAGACAATTGGAGGTGCAAGGCTCCAGCTGCTCTACGCAACACCGTTGCGAAATTTGCTCCCTCCTCCGTAGCCACGGAAGGAGGAGACAGCATGCCAGTGTCAGGAGAAGTGTCCAGACCACTGGCATCCCCAAGTTCCTCTGCCCAGTCCTGATCATACTCACACTGCTGTGTGAGAGGGTCTTCCGACCCCTCGCAGCTCTCCTGGTCCTCCTCCGATTGAAAATAAGGAGGAGGAGGGGGGACGTCAGGGACCCAAGGTCTCAGTGGCGCCGGAGCCGGCGTCGGGCGACGTCGGTCCCACGCCGCGTCCGGATCCGGAGAGAGCAGGGGAATGACGCCGCCCGGAGACCCGGACGGCGTCAGGAACGGCACCGGGGACATCGGCGTCGGTGGAGGCGTGGTTAGGTCAACCGGCGTCGATGGGGGTTGCGGTACCACCGGAGCCGGGATCAAGGCCGGGGCCGGGAGCGAGGCTGGTGAGACAGGCGGCGCCGGGACCGGAGTCGTCGGCGGCGCCGGGTCAACCCCATCAGGGCCCGAAGGCGCACCGGAGGGGCCTTGAGGCCCGAAGAGGCGGGCCATGGCCGACAGGAATTTCTGTATCTCGGCCGGAGTCGCCCCCGAACCCGGGACGGACGGGTAATGTGGGGGCGGCTCCATAGGCACCTCCGGAGCCGCGGGGACGGTGCAGACAGGGGCCTCAGCCGAGTCGCGAGACCGGCGAAGCGAAGTCTTAGAGCGATGGTGCTTCTTAGACTTTTTGTGCTTCGACTTACCCGAGGAGTGCGAAGACTTGGACTCCGACGACCGGCGAGGACTCCGCGACCGGACCCTCGACCTCTCGCGTGACCGGGGCTTGGCGCGGAGCCGACTGCCGGACCTCGAGTAGCTTTCGAGACCGCTCTCGCAAAGCCTTCGGGTGTAAGGCCCGGCAGTCAGAACACGACTTTGTGTCGTGGTCGCGGCCGAGACAGTAGAGACACTCTAAGTGCGGGTATGTGATCGACATCATTCAACCACAGGCGTCGCATGGCTTGAAGCCGGGCATCCCTACCGACACCTCGGAGCCTAGATGACTCGAAGAAAAACAGTGAAAAAATCACCAAAAAGTTAGTCAAAAAATGACTAGGGCACTGCTCCTCCCGGATCTGCGCTTACTGGCGCGGAAAAAAGAAGAACTGATGTCAGCGCGCAGGGGCGGCGTCTAAGTACTGCCCGCGACGTCATCCCGGCGGTCCCGACGCCGACGCCGCACGACACCGCCTACCGACGCGCAAGGGTACTGCTACGCAAAAACTTTCCGCATCCAGTCTGACGCCTGGGGATATTCTAAGGTAAGGAATCTGTCACTAACGTGTCTCTTTCAGATCTCACGTTCAGACTGCATAAGGCGCATGTTGGAAGGCAGGGAATTCCACAATTTGGCTGTTACCACCGAGAAGGCTCTGCCCCCAATGCGTGACCTCGCAAAGCAAGGTTCTGCAAGAAGATGTTGGGAGTTAGACCTCAATTACCGTTTTTGTTGGTAGCGACCTAGTTGCTGCTTCAGGTAGCTAGGACAATTGCCTCGCAATGCCCGGAAGGCTATGGTCAGGGTCTTGAACTTTATCCTTTCCGCCACCGAAAGCCAGTGCAGCGGTCTGATAGGCAGAGAGATTTGGTGTTGATATGGCACTCGTCCAATTAATCTTGCAGCCACATTTTGCACCATCTGCAATCTCTTAATAAGATAGGCAGTTAATCCTAGGTACAGACTGTTTGCATAGTCCAGCTGAGATGTTACTGTGGCATGAACAATGACTCTACGACAATCCTCTGTCAGTAGATGCAGAAAGATGCTTCAGAAGGCTGGTGAAGACCAGTGGCTTTGATCTGAAGAGTACCTGCTAATTAAGGGAGCAGGCCTGTCGCATGCAGTTTCTCTTGCCTTCTCCACAGGTGATGGAGATCTTGTGGAGGGCATGCTCCTCGACGTCGCACAGGACACGTGCTGCCGACGGGGAATTGTAGGCCGACGTCGTTCACCTTCTGAAGGAAGAAGAAGAGTGAGACGTTAGTCTCGCCAGCGAGTGTTGTCTCCTTTTAGGAGGAGGCGACATGTGAATAGACGTGGAGTGTCTTCGTGCTGCCCTAGATGCTGACGGAGAATTGCATCTCAATGCCGAGCGCCTCCGAGATGTTGAACGCTGACTAGGAGTCATAGGAGAGTGCCTCAATGCCAAGCGCTGCTGCGGCGTCACCGTCGACGGAAGAGCCTTCGAAGGAGTGGAAGTAGGTCCATGTTATGACAGTGAGTGTCGTCGCGATGATGCAGACTGCGTGGCATGACCATGGCAAACACCTTTGTATTACAGTCGTCGGAGAGGAGCGTCTTGATGTGGAGTGCCGTCTTGTCGACCCCGACCTTGGCAAGTGCCTCACGTCAAGCGTCACCGGGTTGACGCCAAAGGAGGGTCCTGCCTCCCCGTTTCGGAGACTTGGATGCCGCTCTCGACAGTGAACGTCGCATTGACAGGACCTCAGACTCTTACCCGTCATTGAGCGGTGTTAAGATTATCGATCTTTCGTCATCGCTGATTTTGGTGAGTCCTGCAACGTCAGCCTTTGTTTTCTTCACTGCTGCAGGCATGGAGTGCGACACGGGCACCCTTGACGTCGAGCCCGACGCCGATGGAGAACATACTGGTATCTTCTTACTTCTTGAAATAGATATGGTTCTCTTTTTGTCACACATGGTCGGTGATCTTCCTCTGGATTCAGTAGAAATCTTTCCAAAACACCATACAGACGGATTCTCTGTCTTTCAAAGTTCGCCTAGCTAGGTTTTTACAGTGGTGGCAAGACTCTGGTAAATGTGTCTCAGGGAGACAGAGTGAGTGTCTGTCTTGACCTTCTTTTTGCCACAGGAAGGGCATTTGGCAAACAAGGAGGGCATTTTCTGACAGGAAAAAATGTAAAATCCTTTCAGGGAAACAATTGTTCTTCACTTCAGGTGGTGAAAGAAGTCTAGTGAAATAAAAAGAATTCCGAAGGATTCTGACAAAAAACTCACAAAACTAGGAGCTCAACACTCCAGGATCCTTACTGAAGGAGCCAGAAAAAATAACTGACCTGTCACTCCTGAGGCATGATGGGATACAGTGTGTCATGGTTGCCTTAAAGGCACGGTGCCAGTTTTCTTCGATCGTATGCTTTAAATGCAGCCTATTGGCCAACAATGCCTATCCTTTCCCTTGCAGTGCTTCACTTCAATAAAGGCTGCTTTTTTGTCTCTAACGGATGCTTGCTATTTCTTTTTCTAATAGAAATGATAAAGTCTGGTATGGTTTATTGAAGAAATGCAATGTACTGAAAGCATTTTTTTTGCCCTCATCTCAGGATGCATTTAGGTATCTACATATAATATATCTATATCTTTTTCTTGGTGTACTGGTTCTGTGGAAGGCAAGCGCCAAACCGCGTTGTCTGTCCCGGTACAAATTGCACGAATGGTGATATAGTAAAACTTGGAAAATCTAACCCTGCGGTGCTGCTTTATTTCCACTGCGTCAAGAGAAATTAGGAGCAGTAGAATAATTACACACACATGCATATATACATACACAAATATATATACACATACACAAAGATATATACACACACACGCATACATACATATATACACATACATATACATCAGTGATGTCACTGACCATGTCATGAGTGAAGTAATATGCGACGTCATCAGCAGTGCATTGCGGGGCACGAGTTATAGTTAGCTCAGCTAACTAGAACGGCCGAATTTCTCTGGTTTTGTACGAGTGAAATGTCTAACTATAACGTCCCTGAAACCTATGGTTTTTTCAATGAATTTCTAAGGTTTTATAACTGCTAATCCCCAACTATAACGTCCCTGAAACCTCTGGCTTTTTTCAGTGAATTTCTAAGGTTTTTTAAATGTTAATTTCTAACTATGCCTACATAGGTAGGACATGTGCAGAAAGAGGAAGAAAGGTGCAGAAAGAACCAACAGGGGTGCAGAAAGAGGGACCAGGGGTGCAGAAAGAGGGACCAGGGGTGCAGAAAGAGGGACCAGGGGTGCAGAAAGAGGGACCAGGGGTGCAGAAAGAGGGACCAGGGGTGCAGAAAGAGGGACCAGGGGTGCAGAAAGAGGGAACAGGGTGCAGAAAGAGGGAACAGGGGTGCAGAAAGAGGGAACAGGGGTGCAGAAAGAGGGAACAGGGGTGCAGAAAGAGGGAACAGGGGTGCAGAAAGAGGGAACAGGGGTGCAGAAAGAGGGAACAGGGGTGCAGAAAGAGGGAACAGGGGTGCAGAAAGAAACGAGGGGTGCAGAGAGGAAAGGGGTGCAGAAAGAGGAAAGGGGTGCAGAAAGAGGCAAGAGAGCTGCAGAAATTTGCAAGAGCAGTGCAGAAAGAACCAACAGAGGTGCAGAAGGAGGCAAGAGGGGTGCAGAAAGAGGCAAGAGAAGTGCAGAAAGAAGCAAGGGTGCAGAAGGAGACAAGAGAACTGCAAAAATCAGCAAGAGAGTTGCGGAAAGAGGTGCAGAAAAAGTGAACGGGGTGCAGAAAGAGGCAAGAGGTGCAGAAAGAGGGAAGAAGGTTGCAGAAAGAGGCAAGAGTGTAGAAAGAGGAAAGAGGAGTGCAGAAAAGCAAGAGGAGTGCAGAAAGAAGCAAGAGAAGTACAGAAAGAAGCAAGAGAGGAGGACAAAGAGGGAAGAGGGGTGCAGAAATAGGCAAGAGGGATGCAGAAATTTGCAAGAGCAGTGCAGAAAGAACCAACAGGGGTGCAGAAGGAGGCAAGAGGGGTGCAGAAAGAGGCAAGAGAAGTGCAGAAAGAAGCAAGGGTACAGAAGGAGACAAGAGAACTGCAAAAATCAGCAAGAGAGTTGCGGAAAGAGATGCAGAAAAAGGGAACGGGTTCAGAAAGAGGCAAGAGGTGCAGAAAGAGGGAAGAAGGTTGCAGAAAGAGGCAAGAGGGATGCAGAAATTTGCAAAAGAGGTGCAGAAAGAACCAAGAGCAGTGCAGAAAGAACCAACAGAGGTACAGAAAGAGGCGTGCAGAAAGGGGTAGGAGAGGTACACAAAGAGGCAAAAGGGGTACAAAATGAGGCAGGAGGGGTGCAGAAAGAAAGAGAACTGCAGAAAGAAGCAAGAGGTACAGAAAGAGGCAAGAGGGGTGCGGGAAGAGAGATGCAGAAAGAGGCAAGAGGGGTGCGGAAAGAAGCAAGAGAGGTGCAGAAAGAGGCAAGAGAGGTGCAGAAAGAGGCAAGAGAGGTGCAGAAAGAGGCAAGAGAGGTGCAGAAAGAGGAAAAAGGGGTGCAGAAAGAGGCAAAAGGGGTGCAGAAAGAGGCAAAAGGGGTACAGAAAGAGGGAATAGGTGGGCAGAAAGAGGCAAGAGTTGCAGAAACAGGCAAAAGGGGTGCAGAAAGAGGGAATAGGTGGGCGGCAAGAGGGGTGCAGAAAGAGGCAAGAAGGTCACAGGAGGGGTACAGGAAGAAGCAAGTGAGGTGCAGAAAGTAGCAAAAGGTGCAGAAAGAGGCAAGAGAGGTGCAGAAAGAGGCAAGAGAGGTGCAGAAAGAGGCAAGAGAACTGCAGAAAGAGGCAAGAGAACTGCAGAAAGAGGCAAGAGAGTTGCAGAAAGACATAAGGGGTGTAGAAACAGGCAAAAGGGGTGCAGAAAGAGGCAAGAGGGGTGCAGAAAGAGGCAAGAAGAGCGCAGGAGGGGTACAGGAAGAAGCAAGTGCGGTGCAGAAAGTGGCAAGAGGTGCAGAAAGAGGCAAGAGGTGCAGAAAGAGGCAAGGGGTGCAGAAAGAGGCAAGAGAGGTGCAGAAAGAGGCAAGAGAGGTGCAGAAAGAGGCAAGAGAGGTGCAGAAAGGCAAGAGGTGCAGAAAGGCAAGAGAGGTGCAGAAAGTGAAAGATGAGCAGAAAGAGGCAAAAGAAGTGCAGAAAAAAAAAGAAAGGAGCAGAAAGAAGCAACAGAAATGCAGAAAAAGGCAAAAGAGGTGCAGAAAGAAGCAAGAGTGGTTTGCACACCATTAGTACCAATTTAATACCCACATTTAGCAATAAGTAATAGGTGACCATTCTAGGTTTGCAAAGGGCCTTCCATCAACATGTAACACTTGACGCGGTATTTTTGGTAGCGTTTGAGCAGTTTGAGCTAGAAGAACAAGTTACTTACCTTCGATAACGCATTATCTGGTAGAGATTCTATCTAGCTGCAGATTCCTTACCTTTGAATTCCCCAGGCGTCAGGTTGGATACGGAAACTTTTGCTGAGCAATACCCCTTGCGCGCGACGTCGGGTGGCTCCATTCGGCTCCGCGCGACGTCGGTTATGACGTCGCGGTGCCTACATAGGCGCCACCCAGGAGCGCAGACGTCAGTACTTTGTTTTTTCCACGCCAGAAGCGCAGAGCCACGAAGTGACTGTCAAAAACGTGTGCAAAACTAGGGCCCTGAAAGGGGAGTAACCCTAGCCCTACAACATTAGTCCGCGAAGAGGGGAGGCATGGGTGGGGCAGTAAGGAATCTGCAGCTAGATGGAGTCTCTACCAGATAATGCGTTACCAAAGGTAAGTAACTTGTTCATCTGATAGAGACTTCTAGCTGCAGATTCCTTACCTTTGAATCAGATACCCAAGTCATACCATCCCGGCGGTGGGTTGCGGACTCATGAGCTAGACTAAAAAGTCCTGAAGGACTGAGCGGGCAAAGTGCCCCTCCCTGCGCACTTGACCATCAAGGCAATAATGTTTTGCGAACGTGTGCAATGATGCCCACGTCGCTGCCTGACAGATGTCTTGAACTGGGACACCCCGTGCCAAGGCCCTAGTCGCAGCCTTTCCCCTGGTGGAATGGGCCCTTAATCCCTCAGGGGGCTGCTTCTTCGCCAAGGCATAACAGTTTTTAATGCAGAGAACAACCCAGCGAGAGATGGTTCTTTTCTGCACTGCCTTTCCCTTCTTTGCTCCCACATACCCCACAAAGAGTTGGTCATCCACCCGGGAACTCTTTTGTGCGATCAAGGTAGAACGACAATGCTCTTTTTGGGTCCAGTCGGTGGAGACACTGCTCCTCAGAGGGATGTGGGGGGAGCAAAGAAGGTGGGCAAAGTAATGGACTGACCCAGATGGAATGGAGTCACAACCTTAGGTAAGAATGAAGCCCTGGTGCGAAGCACCACCTTGTCTGGAAAGGACACGAGATAAGGGGGTGAGCTGGATAACGCCTGCAATTCACTCACCCACCAAGGTGATGTAATCGCTACTAAGAAGGCTGTTTTGATGGTCAACAGCCGGACGGGACAATTGTGCAAAGGCTCGAAAGGAGCGCACATCAGATAAGTGAGGACCAAATTAAGGTCCCACTGTGGCATAAAAAAAGGTGTAGATGGAAATAAATGAACCAACCCTTTCAGAAATCTATTTACAAAAGGAGATTTAAAGAAAGAGGGCTGATCTGGCAGCCGCAAGAAAGCAGACAGAGCAGAAAGGTAACCATTGAGAGTTCCCAAAGCAGAGCCCTGCTGGGCAAGGGTTAGAATGAACAAAAGGACAGTAGAAAGAGGAGCAGAAAGAGGGTCAATAGACCTTTCTGTACAGTATAATACAAATTTCCACCAACAGCAGGCGTATACCGACTTAGTGGAGGGCCGCCTAGCCACCAGAACAACATTACAGACTTCGGGAGGAAGGTCAAAGGCCATCAACTGCCGCTGCTCAATCTCCACGCATGGAGGCGCAGAGTTGACAGAATCGGGTGGAGAACCCTCCCCTGCTGCTGCGACAGAAGTTCCTCCCGAAGGGGCAGCTTGATCGGAGGATCGGCACTCATGCTCAGAAGCTCTGGGTACCAGACTCTCCTTGCCCAATCCGGTTTCACAAGGATGACTTGGGGCCCGGTCGCTCCTGATCTTCTTGAGAACCCTGGGCAGGAGTGGTGTGGGCGGAAAGGTGTACAACAGGCCTGAGCTCCACTCGCGACGAAAGGCGTCGCCGAGCGATAGCCGCCTTGGAAACTCCAACGCGCAGTACAGCTGACATTGCGCGTTCTCTTCGGAGGCGAACAAATCTAACCAAGGTTCTCCCCACTGTTGAAAGAGACCTTGTGCCACCTCTGACTGGAGACGCCATTCGTGATCCTGAGGTCATCGACGGCTGAGATTGTCCGCCCTGGCGTTCAGAGAACCTGCCAGGTGTTGAACCACCACGGTTCTGCCCTGCTGTTCCAGCCATGTACAGAGACGCAGGGCCTCTCGACAAAGGGTCCACGACCCCACCCCGCCTTGCTTGTTGCAGTACCACATGGCGGTGGTGTTGTCTGTGAACACCTGCGGCTAGGGCAGTCTACCTCGAATCTGGGGAACCGGGTTTGAGTCTCGACAATGACGCTGAACATCCTGTGATTCTGGGCAAATCACTTAATCTCCCCGTGCCTAACAAAAAAATGAATGTGTCCTCATGTAACGCATCTGGTGCTATGTAAAGCGCTCTGATACCAGATGCCTTCGGGTCAAGTTCGCGCTATATAAAACTCCGTAAAAAAAACAACAACAAAAAACTTCCCCTTGACAGAGGGAAGAAATGCTTCCAATGCCAACCGAATCGCCCGGAGCTCCAACAAGTTTATATGGAGCCCCGTCTCCACCGGAGACCAGTGACCCCTGAACTGCGCCTCTCCCATGTGGCTGCCCCATCCCAGAAGAGACGCATCCGTCACAACTGTAAAATCTGGTTGGGGAAGGAAAAGAGGTCTGCCGTTGACCCAATCGCGGTTCGTTAACCATCACTGCAGATCCTTCGCAGTACCTTCCGAGATCTGAACCACGTCGGTGAGATTTCACAGATGCTGTGCCCATTGGAACTTCAAGTCCCACTGCAGAGCCCGCATACACCACCTGGCGTGTCTCACCAACAGGATGCAGGAGGCCATGAGACCCAACAGCCTCAGAGTCAGTCTCACCGAAATCCAGGAAAGAGGCTGAAACATCGGAATCATAACCTGAATATCCTGGACTCGCTGCTCGGGAGGATAAGCCCGAAACTGCACTGTGTCCAGAAAAGCTCCAATGAAAGGGAGCATCTGAGAAGGAGTCAGGTGTGACTTCGGCACGTTTATAGAGAACCCCAGCGAAAGCAGGAGGTCCGCCGTAGTCTGAAGGAGGGAGATGACTGCCTGGGGCGAGGACGCCTTCCACAGCCAGTCGTCGAGATAGGGGAAGACTGAGACCCCTAACCTGCGCAGATGAGCTGCAACCACCACCATCACCTTGGTGAACACCCGAGGGGCACTGGTAAGACCAAAGGGGAGCACTGTAAACTGATAGTGCTCGTGGCCTACCTTGAACCGCAGGTAACGCCTGTGGCTCGGCAGGATGGGAATGTTAAAATATGCATCCTGCAGGTCCAACGCCACCATCCAGTCTCCTTGGTCTAGGGCAGACAAGACCTGAGCCAAAGTGAGCATTTTGAATTTCTCCTTCTTGAGGAAGAGATTGACGGTCCGAAGATCTAAAATGGTCCGAAGCCCCTTGTTCTTCTTCGGAATTAGAAAGTAGCAGGAATAACAGCCACTGCCTACTTCTGAAGCTGAGACCCTTTCTATAGCTACTTTGGCAAAAGAGCTGTAACTTCCTCTTGGAGCAATTTTAAATGATCCTCCGCCAGCCGTTCCTGAGTTGCCGGAATAGGAGGAGGAAAGGAAAGGAAGAGAAGAGAATAGCCCTCCTGGACAATCTGCAAGACCCACTTGTCCGTTGTTATTGATCTCCAGCGGGGGAGATGACGACTAATTTTCCCGCCCACTGGAGTAGTGTGGTTCTGCAGAATCAGCCTAGGAGTGCTTGGGGCTGGGGCTGCCGCTGCTGGGAGCAGTGTGGTAGACTACTTCTGGCCTCCATTCCGAGGACGGAATAGACCGCGTCCACGTCCACGCACGGCTTGGGTAGTCTGTGCGGGACAGTGGCTGGGATAGGCCTGACGGGGCTGGAAACCCCTTCCTTTGCCACAAAAGGGGCGAAAGTAAGATTGGCCACGAGGAGTGGAGGAGAGGCCTAAGGATCTGGCCGTAGCTCGAGAGTCCTTGAACCTGACCAAGGCCGAATCTGGCTTTTCCCCAAAAAGGCAGGTTCCATCTAAGGGCATGTCCATCAAATTGGCCTAGACATCCCCCCAGAAGCCAATTGTACGAAGCCAGGAGTGGCGCCTCAAGGCCACCGTCGTTGAAATTGATCTGCCCAGCCAATCGGTCGTATCTAAACCACACCGTATGGCTAATTTAGCTGCATCTCTCCCGTCCTTGACAGCTTGGGAGAGCACAGCCCGGGCCTCCTCCGGGACTTGTGGCAGCACCTGCGCAACCGTCTCCCAAAGAGAGTGGGAGAAACAGCCCAATAAGCATGCGGAATTCACCGACTGCAATGCCAGACTGGAGGAAGAAAACATCTTCTTCCCAAATGAGTCCAGTCTCTTGGATTACCTATCCGGAGGTGCGGAAGGGAATGCGCCTTGGGCAGTAGAGGCCTGCACCACCAAACTTTCTGGGGTGGGGTGTTGGCTGAGGAACTTTGGGTCACCCGGAGCCGGGTGATGGGGGCGTGCAATCGTCCTATTCACAGGAGCCCCTGTGCTAGGCTTTGACCATGTTCCTAGAAGGACGTCTGCAAGTGCCTCATTAAAGGACAATAGGGGTTCAGAGGTGGAAGCCCCAGGTAGAAGCACTTCGGTCAGGAGATTAGTCCTCACCTGCACTGAGGGCAACTCCAGTCCAAGGACCTCAGCTGCCCTCTTAACCACCATGGCATAGGACGCCCCTTCCTCTGTAGCCACTGTAGGAGGAGAGAGCATGCCAGTGTCTGGGGAAGTATCCAGACCACTGGCTTCCCCAAGTTCCCCATACCAGTCCACAGTCTCCTCAGAGACATCCTGGTTCACTAGAGGGTCTCCAGACTCCTCCCATTCCTCTCCTGAGCCCAGCACGTCCACAAAGTGCTCAGGTGACAACATAGAACCCCTGGGTTATGTCGATGTCGGAATTGGCGTCGCTCGACGCCGTTCCGGCTCCGTGTCGTCGGGGATGAGGATGGGGCTTGCGTCACCGACGCACAAGTTACTTAACTTTGGTAACGATATATCTGTAAGAAACATTAGTTAGTGAGAGATTCCTTACCTTAGAATTACACCCAGGAGTCAGACTGGATCCGGAAAGTTTTCGTTAGCAGTACCTCTGCGCGTCGGAAGGTGGCGTCGGTCGGCTCCGCGTCCATCGTCGGCGTCGCCGGGATGACGTTGCAGCAGCTACTTAGACGCCGCCCTCGCGCGCTGTCAGTTCTGTACACGACTTTCCGCGCCAGAAACGCAGAGCCATGCAAGATACTGACCACTGGTGCACAAAACTAGGGCCATGAAAGGATGTCCTTAACCCTAGAAGTCAGTTCGCAGAATGGGGAGGATGGGTGGGGCGGTAAGGAATCTATAACTAACTAATGTTTCTTACAGATATATCGTTACCGAAGGTAAGTAACTTGTGCATCTGAAAGAAACACATTAGTGATAGATTCCTTACCTTAGAATAGATACCCCAGCAATACCAACCCCGGTGGTGGGTCTGCAAACCAATATCACACCAGAAAGTCCTGGAGAACAGAAGGGCCAAAGAAGCCATCTCTCCGGACTTGGCTGTCCAGGCAGTAGTGCTTGGTGAATGTGTGCAGCGATGCCCACGTAGCTGCCTGACAGATGTCGCTTAGAGAAACTCCCCGTCCCAAAGCAGAGTTGGCTGCCGTCGCCCTGGTGGAATGGGCGCGCAACCCAACTGGAGGCTCCTTTTTAGCCAAAGAGTAACAGGCCTTGATACACAAGACGACCCACCTGGAGATGTTCCGCTTGTGTACAGCCCGACCTTTCTTGGCGCCCACATAGCCAACAAAGAGTTGGTCATCCACCCGGAACTGTTTTGTGCGGTCTAGGTAAAAGGAGAGCGCACGTTTTGGGTCCAGGCG
Organism: Calotriton arnoldi; assembly: GCA_963921515.1. NCBI lineage: Eukaryota > Metazoa > Chordata > Amphibia > Caudata > Salamandridae > Calotriton > Calotriton arnoldi. The sequence continues at coordinate 79,961 of CAWUFW010006341.1, forward strand.
GTGGAGCCTCTCTTCCTCTCTCGAAGGATGCGGAAAGAAGGTGGGCATAGTGATGGTTTGGCCAATATAAAAGATGTAACCACCTTTGGAAGAAAGGATGGACGAGTGCGTAGGACCACTTTGTCCGGATGCATAGCCAGAAATGGAGGCTTAGAAGAAAGAGCCTGGAGCTCACTCACTCTCCTAGCAGAAGTGAGGGCCACCAGGAAAGCAGTCTTAAGCGTCAAGAGACGAAGAGGACAGTTGTGAAGTGGCTCAAAGGGAGCACACATTAAAAAGGTAAAGACCAGGTTCAAGTCCCACTGAGGCATAACGAAAGGAACCGGAGGAATGAGATGCGTTATGCCTTTCAGAAAACGATTAACAGGGGACTTAAAGAGAGAAGGTTGATCAGGAAGCCTGAGAAAGGCAGAAATGGCCGAAAGATAGCCCTTTAGAGTGCCCAGAGCAGAGCCCTGCTGGGCCAAAGAAAGAAGGAACAAGAGAACCTCAGAAAGAGGGGCAGAAATGGGATCCACAGACTTTGCTGTGCACCATGCCACAAATTTGTTCCATCTACAGGCGTATACCGGCTTAGTGGAGGGACGCCTGGCTGCCAAGATGACATCACAGACTTCGGTAGGGAGGTCAAATAAAGTCAGTTGCCGCCGCTCAATCTCCACGCAAGGAGGTGGAGGCTGGAAAGGTTCGGGTGGAGGACCGTCCCCTGCTGCTGCGACAAAAGATCCTCCCGAAGAGGCAGACGAATCGGAGGATCAATGGCCATACTGAGTAGCTCGGGATACCATACTCTTCGTGCCCAATCCGGAGTCACAAGAATGACTTGGGCCTGGTCGCGCCTGATCTTCTTCAGCACTCTGGGCAGAAGTGGTATAGGCGGAAAGGCGTACAGAAGACCGCAACTCCACTCGTGACGAAAAGCGTCGCCTAGCGAGTGCCGCCTTGGAAATTCCAACGCGCAGAATTGCTGACATTGCGCGTTCTCTTCGGTGGCGAACAGATCTAACCAAGGCTCTCCCCACTGTTGAAAGAGTCCTTGCGCCACCTCTGAGTGAAGACGCCATTCGTGATCCATCATACACCTGCGGCTGAGCTCGTCCGCCCTGGCATTCAGGGAACCTGCCAGGTGTTGAACCACCAGAGATATGCCCTGATGTTCCAGCCATGTCCAGAGGCGCAGAGCCTCTTGACATAGGGTCCACGACCCCGCCCTGTTTGTTAAAGTACCACATGGTGGTGGTGTTGTCTGTGAACACCTGCACTACTCTTCCCCGGACAGAGGGAAGGAATGCCTTGAGTGCCAGACGGATCGCCCGAAGCTCCAGGAGGTTGATGTGGAGCCCGGACTCCGCCGGAGACCAGAGGCCTCTGATCTCCGCCTCTCCCATGTGGCCACCCCATCCCAGAAGGGATGCATCCGTCACCACAGTGTGTTCTGGTTGGGGAAGGGAGAGGGATCTGTGGTTGACCCGATCCTGGTTCGTGAGCCACCACTGCAATTGTCGTGCAGTGCCCTCCGAGATCTGGACGGGATCGGACAGGTTCCCCTGATGCTGCGCCCACTGGAACTTCAAGTCCCACTGCAGAGCCCGCATATGCCACCTGGCATGATCGACCAGCAGGATGCAGGAGGCCATGAGTCCCAACAGCCTCAAGGTCTTCCTGACTGACACCCGGGATAGAGGCTGAAAGATCGGAATCATAGCCCGAATATCCCGGACTCGCTGTTCGGGAGGATAAACTCGAAACTGCGTTGTGTCCAGAACCGCTCCGATGAAGAGGAGCTTCTGAGAGGGAATCAGGTGCGACTTCGGCGCATTGATGGAGAATCCCAGCGAGTGCAAGAGATCGGCCGTAGTCTGGAGGTGGGAGACTACAGCCTGGGGCGAGCCCGCCTTCAACAGCCAGTCGTCGAGATAGGGGAAGACTGGAACCCCTGATCTGCGCAGATGAGCTGCGACCACCGCCATCACTTTCGTGAACACCCGAGGGGCGCTGGTAAGGCCAAAGGGGAGCACGGTGAACTGAAAATGCTCGTGGCCTACCGTGAACCGCAGGTAACGCCGGTGGGCCGGCAGGACGGGGATGTGAAAATAAGCGTCCTGCAGGTCCAACGCTACCATCCAGTCTCCAGGGTCGAGGGCAGACAAGACCTGAGCCAGGGTCAACATCTTGAACTTCTCCTTCCGGAGGAAGCGGTTGACGTTCCTGAGATCCAACATAGGACGCAAGCCTTTGTCCTTCTTCGGCACCAGAAAGTAGTGGGAATAACACCCACGACCTACTTCTGGGACAGGAACACGCTCGATGGCTCCCTTGGCCAAGAGAGCCGTAACTTCCTGCTGGAGAAGGGACAGGTGATCCTCCGATATGCGATGGCACTTGGGTGGCATGGAGGGAGGGGTAGTCTCGAAGGGGAGGAAGTAGCCCCTTCGGACGATTTGCAAAACCCACCTGTCAGACGTGATGTTGCACCTGTGGGGGAGGTGATGGCGAATCCTGCCGCCCACTGGTGTTTGGTGGCCCTGAAATGTCGGACTAGGAGGGTTTGGAGGCTGCGGCGGAGGGGGTGGAGGTGGACTGGGCGCCCGCTGGCCCCCAGAACCACGGCGTTGGTTCCCACGTCCCCGGCCGCGCTGGGATGGAAAGTTTTGCGCCGGCCTGTGGCCCTGAAGGGAACGTGGTGGGGCACCCCTTCCGTGGCCACGAAAGGGGCGAAAGGCAGACTGTGCAGGACGCAGGGTGGAAAGACCCAAGGACTTGGCCGTAGCCCGCGAGTCCTTGAAAAGCGTCAATGCACTGTCCGCCTTGTCGCCGAACAGGCGACGGCCATCAAAAGGCATGTCCATCAGGGTGTTCTGGACATCCCCCGAAAAGCCAGTCCTCAACCAGGCGTGGCATCTGATTGCCACCGACGTGGAAATCGTTCTGCCCAGTGAGTCGGCGGTATACAGCCCACACCAAATGGCGAACTTAGCTGCGTCTCTCCCCTCAGCAACAGCACGGGAGAGCACAGTCCGGGCCTCCTCCGGACACTGAGGCAGCACTTGCGCCACCGAGTCCCACACAGAGTGGGAATAACGGCCCAAGAGGCATGCAGTGTTCACCGACCGCAGCCCTAAGCTGGAGGAAGAAAACAACTTCTTCCCAAGGTGATCCAGCTTCTTGGATTCCCTATCCAGGGGTGCGGTAGGGAAGGCGCTCTGGGATGTCGAGGCTTGGACCACCAAGCTCTCAGGGGAAGGGTTTTGGGAAATGAACAAGGGGTCGCCCGGAGCCGGGCGCTGGCGTTGGGCAATCATCCTATCCACAGGAGCCCCTGTGGTGGGCTTGGACCAAGTGCCCAAAAGGATATCTGAGATAGCTTCATTAAAAGGCAGCAGGGGCTCCGAAGAGCTCGCTGCCGGTTGAAGTACCTCTGTCAGGAGGTTAGTCCTGACTGCCACCGTAGGAAGCTCGAGGTTAAGAGCCTCGGCCGCCCTACGCAACACCACTGCGTAAGACGATCCCTCCTCCGTAGCCACGGTAGGAGGAGACAGCATGCCAAGGTCTGGCGAGGTGTACAAACCACTGGCATCCCCCAGGTCCTCTCTCCAGTCCTGTTCCAGCTGTTCCGTTAAAGTGTCACCTGATCCTTCCCAATCCTCCTCGTCCTCTGGGTGCCAATCTAGCCTAAAAGGGACTCCAGGAGTGAACAGGGGAAAAAAAACCCTGCCCGGCGCCGGATTCGGTGCCGTGTCTTCATCCAGAAGGAGGTTGGGGTCGACGCCGGCATGGAGGCCAGCCGGCGCGGTAGTGGTGCCGTCGGAGGCCTGGATCCACGGGGGGCCAGCGGCGCCGGGGCCGGAGCCGCCGGCAATGAAGGTCCCCGCCCCCCAGCCGAGTCCGCGGGGCCCGAAGGCGCGCCGGCGGGTTCAGGCTACCCAAAGATGGCATGCATCGCCTCGTAGAACGTACGAAGCTGGGCGGGAGTCGCCCCAGGTTCCGGAAAGGGAGGGGAAACCTGGAGTCGACTCTTCGGGCTCCGCACGCGGAGCCGCAGGAGGGGCACCACCCGCCGGCCTCATCGGGTCAGCCGACCGACGAGAAGTCGAAGATCGACGATGCTTCTACGACTTCTTTTTGTGCTTCGACTTACCCGACCGCGAAGACTTTGATCCTGACTGATGGTGGCTCCGCGACCGGTCCCTCGACCTCCCTCTGGACCGGGACCTCGAACGGCGCGGAGCAGACTGTCGGCGTTCAAGCAGCTTTCGGGACCGCTCCCGCAAAGCCTTCGGCGTCAACAACCGGCAGTCGGAGCACGACTTGGGGTCGTGCTCCAGGCAGAAAAGGCACACGCGGTGCGGATCCGTCACCGACATCAGTCGGCTACAGGAACCGCAGGCCTTGAATCCTGGCATCCCTCGTGCACCTTACGGAGTCGTGAGACTCGAAAAAGACGTCGACAAAAGTTGAGAAAAAACTTAGTCAAAAAATGACTGAGGTACCGCTCTTCCTGGATCTGCGCTGGCTGGCGCGGAAAAATAAAGAACCGACGTCAGCGCGCGAGGGCTGCGTCTAATTAGCTGCCGCGACGCCATCCCGGCGACCACGACGACAGACACTGAGCCGACCGACGCCACTTTCCGACGCGCAGAGGTACTGCTAACGAAAACTTTCCGGATCCAGTCTGACGCCTGGGGGTAATTCTAAGGTAAGGAATCGATCACTAACGTGTTTCTTTCAGATGGGCATCAGCGACGTCGCAGGCACAGACTTCGGGTTCGACGCCGGGGGAGGTCGTATTGGTACGATTGGCGTCGACCCGGATCTAGTATCGGATCCCTGAGGCCCCACCGGCACCGTGGCCAAAGCCCACGGCGTCAAACCCGATGGGGCCCCATCCGACCCCGCGGGGCACGAGGGCTCACCAACAGGGTCGTTACGCTCAAAAACGCGGCGCATGGCCTCGTAAAAATCTTTAATTTGAGCAGGAGTCGCTCCAGCTCCCGGAAAGGGAGGGAGGCGCAAAGTCTACTCAGGCTCTGGCTCCGCAGAACCGTGCCTAGAGTGTCGGTGCTCCTTACCTCTCTCGACGACGGACGCCAGTTGAGGTGAAGTCGAAGTCCGCTTGGACTACTTCTTCTTGTGCCTCTTCCCCGAGTGTCCAGACGACCTCGAATGGGAGGAAGAGGACTTAGGGGTCGGTGAGCGGTCCCGCGACCACCTCTTCTTCGTCCGTGACCTCCTCGGAGTCTCGCTTAATGGTGTTGACTACCTGGCCGCGAGAAACTTCATCGCCTGCTCCCTTAAGGTCTTCGGAGCCATCGCCCAACAGTCTGAACATGACTTTGAATCGTGGTCGCGTTCAAGACACCACAGACATATGCGGTGGAGATCGGTAACCGACATCATGCGGAAACAAGTCCAGCATGGTTTAAAACCTGTCTCTCTACCAGACATCCCTCGCACACAAAGTCGCTACACAAAAAATGTTGACAAAAGTCGAGAAAAAAGCCGGCCAAAAAGCGGCAGAGGGGTAGCTCTTCCCGCATCCGCGCTTAACTGGCGCGGAAAGAAAAGAACTGACGTCCGCGCGCCTGGTTGTCGCCTATGTAGGCACTGTGACGTCATAACCGACGCCAACGACGTCACGCGGAGGCGAATGGAGCCACCCGTCGTCGCGCGCAAGAGGTATTGCTCAGCAAAAGTTTCCGGATCCAGCCTGATTCCTGGGGAATAAAAGGTAAGGAATCTGCAGCTAGAAGTCTCCATCAGATACAAGGTTTTTTTTGTTCAAATCTGCAGATAATGCAGCAGATAATGGATTATGTGGTAAATGCGGAAAATGTTTAATTGTGCGAAAGTCGGTGCAGCCTAATAGTCGCATAATTCCAGTGGCCCTGCTCATACCTCCGACTACGTCCAGAAGTGCTCCTCAGTAGTTCCTTCTTTTTTTTGTCTCATTGAGTTTATAGTTTAGCTTCTATGGAAACGAGGAAGACTAAACCTGAGGTTACCACTCCACAACACAGACTACCATACCACATAATTACTCTCCATAACACACAATCGCACTCTACATAATTCCTATACACTAAATACCACATACTTTCTATCCACATAATTTCACTGCACAACATACCACATAATTCCACTACACACAACGTACATCCACTCCACTCCAAAAAACATTAGTAAAAAACTTTTACATTTACAATGCCAATAGCCGTAACTTTCGCAAATGCGAGACCTATTACATTCCAAATGCTTCTTTAACTAGTTGTTGCGTTAGCAGAGTGGTGGAGAAAGGGGGCTGGGCCTCCGGCCAGCGCTCAGGAATTCCGCTGCGTAGGACTTACAGGAGGTACCAGGAAGGCTTCTTGGCCCCCAAAGTCCCTCAGCAGTAAAGTGGACTTCATCCCCCAACCAGTAGTGTGCCAGGAGACGCGTTTGCAGAGTGGTGGAGAAAGGGGGCGTGGCCTCCGAAGACTTCTTAGCAATCCCACTGTATGGCTCAATTGTTAGAGCGGCAGACCCTGAATCAGAGATCTGGCCCGGGACCAGGGTTCAATTCCCGCCTCGGCGGGTCTTGGGCTCAATTTCCTCGGACCTGATAATTCTCGCCTCGGTGCCTATTCTAATCATGGGTCCCACTCTGCAACTCTGGGCAATAGCTTGCTTAATCTCCACAACGGCCCCACCAGCGCTGGGATGCCTGGCTTCACCTTGGGGGTGCCCAGGAGTGGACATTTCACAGGGAAAAGACAGGAAGGGTTCCACAGCGGTATGCGTACAGCGCCAGGACACCCTAGGGTAACAGTGCGCTTTACAAGTACAAATTTCATTCAAATTTCATTTCACTGGAGGTAACAGGAGGGGTAGTTGGCTCCCAAGGACATTCTTGGGGGGCACCTACCCCTTCTATTACCTCCAGTAAGTCCCACACAGCAGGATTGCTAAGTTCTCATAGCAGGCCACACCCCCTTTGCCCACCACTCTGCAAACGCGCTCCCTGGTGCGCTCTTGGGTGGGGATTGAAGTCCCCTTCGCTGCTGGGGGTCCTTAGGAGCCAACTAGCCTACCTGTTACCTCCAGTAAGCCCCACACAGTGGGATTGCGGAGAGGTGGACAGAGGCCATGCCCCCTTTCTACACCACTCTGCAAAGCGCCTCGTGGCACGCTATTGGTTGGGGGATGAAGTACCCTTGCCTCCTGAGGGTCCCTGGGGGCCAACTAGCCCTCCTGTTATCTCTAGTAAGCCGCACACAGCTGGATTGCTGAGAGGTTGTCCAAGGACAGGTCCCCTTTTTACACCACTCTGCAAACGCAGCTCCTGGCGCACTGCTGCTTGGGGGATGAAGTCCACTTTAGTCCTGAAGTCCACAGGACACAAAGGGACCTCATCGCCCCACCAGCAGTGCACCAAGAGGCGCGTTTGCAATGTGGTGTAAAAAGGGTCGTGGCCTCGGACCACCTCTCGGCAATCCCACTGTGTGGGGCTTACTGGAGATACCTGGGCTAGTTGGCCCCTAAGGACCCTTAGTATTCAAGGGGGCTTAATCCCCCAATCCAGAACGAGCAAGGAGGCGAGTTTGCACAGTGGTGCAGGGAGGAGGTGGGGCTTCTGGCGAGATGCCGTCTTTTTTTAAATTTGGTTTTTGGAAGGGGGGGGGCTCTGTGCCCCCCCCCCCACCCCTCCATTAATTATTTTTGGGCCCTGGGGACCCTATCCCCCAGGGCCTGAGCATTTTTTTTAAACGGGACGGGGGCTCCCCTCCCACGGCACGGCCACACATTTAATTTTCTTTTTAAAACGTATTTTTAAGGAGGGGGGCAGTGTGGCCCCCCTCCTGAGGCCATTTTTGGCCCCGGGGACTCCCCCCTCCCCCCCCGGGGCTTTGCCTCGTTTTTAAAAATTTATTTTTTTATTTAGTGAGGGAGGCCGCGCGCCTCCCCCCTTCCCTGGGCCACTATTGGCCCCGGGGATCCCATCCCCCGGGGCCTAGCCACACGCTGGGGACCGCGGGGGAGCCCCAATGCCCCCGCGGTCCCAGCCGGCTCCCCGCCTCCTGCGGGAGCCGGCATTGCTTTTGGACAAGGGGAGCTGCTGACATGCAGCTCCCCTTGTCCAAAAGCAATCTGCTTCGCTTCATGGAAGCGAGAGCAGGTTTTCTGCTCTCGCTTCCATGAAGCGAAGCATAGTTTGCAATGACAGACGGCTCCCACCCTGTCATTGCAAACTGCAATGTCCCAGGGGTGGGCACCCCAGGACATTGGTGGAGCCGGCCCTGGGGGGTGGCGGTCCCCAGGGCCATGAAGGGCTCCAGGAGGGGGGCCGCGTGCCCCCCCTCCCTTTGCGTGCAAAGCCCCGGGGAGGTGGTGGTCCCTGGGGCAGTGTCGGAGGGGGGGCAGGAGCACCCCCCCCCCCCAACACTTATTTTTTTAAATATTAAAGCCCTGGGGAGGTGGCGGTCCCTGGGCATGGGGGGGGCCCGCGTGGCCCCCCACACATAATAGCAATGCCCCGGGGAGGTGGCAGTCCCCGGGGCTGCGTGCCCCCCGCATGTAATCAACATGGCCCCAGGGAAGTGGCGGTCCCCGGGGCTGCGGGGGCCCGCACTATATTTTTTGATTGCCCCCGGGACCTGGCCCACCCGGGGGCTGATTAAAACGAAGCGTGGGATACCACGCTACGTTTTTTTTTCCCGGCGGGATTCGCGCGCCCAGCGCGAATTCTGCAGATTTTTTTTTTTTTAAATGCTTTTTGGGCTTGGGGGGTCCCTGTGGGACCCCCGGAGCAGGCCTAGGGGGTCAGGGTGTTTCTACCCTGCCCCCTTTTTTTTTTTTTTTTTTTTACTGTTTTCTTGTGACTCGGATTTACCAAGTCACAAGATGGCTGCCAACACTTCTTGGTTTGGAGTGTTGAGAGCCAATCAAAATGAAGCTCGTGCTTGGGAGGGTTCGCGAATCTCTTCGGCCACCAGATATCGATATTTTTTATTTTTAAATTTCTCAGGAACTACTGAACGGATTTACACCATTTAAAAAAAAGAACGCTTTCTGAACCAAGACCTACCTTTTTGCCAAATTTGGTGTAATTCCATTCAGTAGTTCGGGCTGTATGTAGCTTTGTTTAAAATTCCCTATGGAAATTAACAAGGAGAAAACGAGTTTTGGGACCCCCTTTTTCTCGGCCCCTGCTGGACGAATCACCCCGAAACTTTCAAGACAGGAGCTGACCTGAGCTCTGTCATCACGCTTTGTACGGATGGACGTCAGACGCCAAACGCAACATGCGCCGACCGCGTGCATGAAGCAGCCGAGCAGAGCTTTCACCTCCGACCCTGATTTTGGGCCCTCTACCCGGGGCCCCCGGTACAGCACGGCTCTCACGGGGCATTGAGGCGGCAAGACGGCGGCTTGGTGCCAAGGAGGTAAGGAGGGCGGCGAGCGCCGCCGCCAATAGCAGGCGGCAGCGAAGTGTGGGCCCAACTAGGTTAGGCGCGGCTTGCGGATCCGTCGGAGAGCCCTGCTCGCCAGGCACCCTCCTCTAGTGACTGCACACCTCAAAGCGGCATCAGGACCCCAGCCGCTCCCCCGTCACTGGTGCCAGCAGATTGGCAGAAGGGTGGAAGTAGACAGCAGGCACGGCAGGAGCCAGTTTGAGCCCAGGGAGCTTTACGGCAGGGGGAAAGGGAGGAGGAGGAGGAGGTCGCAAGGGCGTCGGGGAAAAGCGCAGCATAGCGTAGCCTGGCACCCCCTCTCTTCTGTCCCAGTCACAAGGCCTAGCAGCACTTTTAGAAACCGGGCCCATACAGCCAAGAGCCTCCAGGACGGCCGGGCCCCAGCAGAATCCAGCACTCCTGCAGAGCAGGGGTAATAGCTTATCAGCACAGAGAACAAAACAGAACCAAACAGAACCAAAAACAGACGGGGGAAACAGCTACACTTAGGCAGACACTAGGTGTACTTATTTACCAAAAAAAAAACAGAAAAGGCTACCCAAATATAAGGAGGCACACGGAACGCAAGAGATATGAGATCAGGAAAAGAGAGACGGTCGGTTACATCTATACTCAGCAAGAGGAAAAAGAAGAACAAAGACCCGAGTGAGATTTCCAGCAGCGAGAAGCAGTTAATGGAAGAAAGCATACTGCATCAGAGACTGGTGGTGGTGGACGACGCCCAAACTCAGATCTCTGGAAGGGTCAGAGGCAGCCTCCAGCCTAAGATCTACACAAAGTTCTCTTTCTTAAAAGATGCAGGAGCAGTGTTAAACCTCAATAACGAAAGCTTGAGTAACCTTCCTTCCCCCCCTTTGCCCAGTGACAGTACCTCACTTAAACCACAACACAGAGAAGATAGAACACGACGAGGGCAAGGGCGAGGACGAGAAAGGAGGAACGACTGCTCCAAGTCCGGATGGCCCCCAAGAAGGGCCAATTCTAAAAACAATGAAGGTGGGTGCACTTGACGAGGTTCTCATAGCGCCTCCAACATCCCCACCGAGGGGCGCATAACCTTGGTTTAAACGAGGCACCATCAAGAGTCTTTGGTGTTCCGCCTGAGCCAAGAACAGGCCTACCACTCGAACCTTTGTCACAGTATTGCCAACAAGAGAAGAAACAACCTCTAGGAATAAGCAAAACCCCAGCAAGGGGCAGGCGATTACCTCTACGGCCATCTTTTCTCCAACTACTAACACGGAGGCCATCAAAGTTCCATTAGAACTTGCAGTTCAGCGCACCACGACAAGAGAAGAACAAAAATCAGCGATTAAAGAGCCTATCTTCTCGTCAGTGGCACAGGCAGCTTTAGAACAAAGTCACTCCTTAGGGGAGCCAGAGCTGGTCGCCCTGTGGCTCTCAAGCAGTCCTGGAGGAGAGGGAGAAGGACGAGGTGAGGCTAATAGAGGGACCCAGCTGGACGCTACAACATATTTTAAAATTGAACCCTCAGGCATCGAGCCCAACCAACCTCCCAATAGACCAACAGGAACAGCAAGCACTCTGGCGCAAGACGGGGGGAAACAGAAGCGACAAGCTCAGATCGAGTGGGTTTGACACATGGCCTGAACAAGAGTGGTATGACCCACCAAACACTTCTTCCATAAGGCAGCCCGATACGTCCAGTGGGCATCGAAGCCGTCCTAAGGAAACGGACTGGTCAGATACAGGAAGACTATGGTCGTCCCTACTGGACACTATGCAGCTATCCATCAAGGCAATGCAGTTTCATTCGGATGAAATGGACATTCAATTAACTCAGTTGCTACTCATGTCGCAAACATTGATCACAGACCACGAATATGACCAAACTGATCCACAGGGTTCAGGAAGAAACACAACTAACACAAACACACTGCACCTGCTTCACCATAGTGGACAAACTGTCCACACTCCCGGCAGCAATGGGGGAATTGGTGAGTGACATTAGGAATTTAACGAACAAAACTAAGACAAACCCCCAAGAGATCCACAAAAAAGATAATATAGAGATAACCGCTAGAGGAGAAACGGCTAGCGAGGACAGGGGCAGGAGCAAAACCCCTTCAAAGGTCTCCCACAAGGACTCCGGGACTGCTACCTGCCCAAGACCTATTCGGCCTAACATCCAAAGCCACAGAGGATCAGCCAATCGAGATGTCCTGGGCAGAAAAGCTTAGCATAAATGGCAAAAACGGCAAAGCAGAAGAAGTGAGTGGCGATTTAGAACAAAGCGATCACACGCACAAGTCAGAAGGGGAAACATCGATAAGAGATGCCATCAAACCACAAGGCCTGGAAAATGGACAAGGCAAGGAGAATCATTCCCATAGTCGCAAGAAGAGGAGGAAAGGGAGAAAAAGGAAGAAGATTATAACGGACTACTTTCCTCTAGATAGACCAGTGCAGGGGACAATAAGACCAGCAGACATCGTCACTTCTGAACTCCTGTCGTCAAAGACAGACAACAAAGCGGCCCGCGCAATCACGATACTTCCCCAGGAGACGCCAGAATCAGAGGTGGAAAGCCCCGGGGAAGAACCGCCCAAGCAAGAGCGCACCACGGGAGGCAAAAGCACGACGACCGCCAGTAACAGCAACCCGGTTTGCCTAATTAACAACATACAGGCACACTCCTCCGCCCCATTTAAAGCCGCTGCCGGTCTCAAACAGGCTGCTGAGGGTGCAGCCATCCTTCTCAATCTTCCCCTCCAAATAGGCCAGGCATACCAGGCCAAGCATCAACCCATTAAATACCTCAAATCAAAAAAGCCGTTCAATTCTATTCATCCCTGAATTCAAATCGAGAGGCCGTGGGGACATCCTCGACAGAGGGAATATCCTGCGTCTGATTCAATCAATCAGGAGCCTGGCAGACATTAACTCTTTGGATCTTGAAGGAATTGAGTTCAAAATCAACAAAGAACTCTCAAGTAGAGAAATGACCAAGGCAACCTGGGCCTCGGAGGAAACAGCAAGAAGGATTCTGTCAGAGGAGGCCCAATTAAAAGCCTGGGGAATCAAAATTCTCTAACATCAACAACCGGGCTATCCGGAACCTTTGATACCTAATAGACCGGATCAATCAGGCCACCCACAGGTCAGGAACGCCCAATCAGTTCTCAAAGGGGCGCGTAGCATGTCGTCCCACCACCAGGAGGGAAAAGCCAGGACCGAGAACCTCCACAGGACGACTGGACCTGGTTAGACAGAACAATAAACATACAAGGAGAGAGCGCTCGACTCAGCCCTACTCAATCCCCTGTTGGCGGCCCGCAATTCCGAATTTGCTCCTGGAATGTAAACGGCTTAGGAAGCAATGTATCGGACATAGAATTTCTCTCCTATATCCAAGGTTTCGACCTTATCCTAATGCAGGAGACTTGGTTGGAAGAACCTCGGCACCTACTTGGCTATAAAACCCATCACTAACAAGCAACCAAAGGAGCTAAATTTGGGCATCTAAAGGGCGGCCTATCAATCTACTCATCGATTAGCACTATAAGGGGGACAAGAGATGTAGATTCCACCCTAACCCCAACAAACAGGATCAAAATTCTTGCACTGGATGTAGGGGATGGCAATGCCTCACAACAAATCATGGTGCGAAACGCACAAGTTACTAACTTGTGTAACGATATATCTGTAAGAGACAGTAGTTAGTGACAGATTCCTTACCTTAGAATATCCACAGGCGTCAGGCTGGATCCCGGAAAGTTTTGCGTAGCAGTACCCATGCTCGTCGTGCGGCTCCGCGTCCGTCGTCGGGATCGCCGGGATGACGACGCGGGCAGTACTTAGACGCCGCCCCTGCGCGCTGACGTCAGTTCTGTACACGACTTTCCGCGCCAGGAACGCAGAGCCATGCAAGAAGCTGACATAGGTGTCTGAAAAATACTAGGGCCCTAAAAGGGATGTACTTAACCGTAGAAATCAGTTCGCAGAACGGGGAGGATGGGTGGGGCGGTAAGGAATCTGTCACTAACTACTGTCTCTTGCAGATATATCGTTACACAAGTTAGTAACTTGTGCATCTGAAAGAGACACGTTAGTGACAGATTCCTTACCTTAGAATAGATACCCCAGCAATACCAACCCCGGTGGTGGGTCTGCGAACAGATTCAGACAAGGAAGTCCCGGAGGACAGAACGGCCAAAGTAGCCGTCCCTCCGGACCTGGCTGTCAAGGCAGTAATGTTTGGTAAACGTGTGCAGCGAGGCCCACGTAGCTGCCTGACAAATATCCTGCAACGTAACACCGCGGCCTAAAGCCGTGTTAGCAGCCGTAGCCCTGGTGGAATGGGCACGCAGCCCAACAGGAGGCTCCTTCTTAGCCAAAGAATAACAGGCCTTGATACACAAGGTTACCCAGCGGGAGATGGTTCTCTTGTGCACCGCCCGACCTTTTTTGGCGCCCACGTAGCCAACAAAGAGCTGGTCATCCACCCGGAAGTGTTGTGTGCGGTTGATATAAAAGGAAAGCGCATGTTTTGGGTCCAGACGGTGGAGCCTCTCTTCCTCTCTGGAAGGATACGGAGGCGGAAAGAAGGTGGGCAAAGTGATGGTCTGCCCAATGTGGAAGGCAGTAACCACCTTTGGCAAGAAGGACGGACGCGTCCTAAGAACAACCTTATCTGGATGGACAGACAGAAAGGGAGGTTTACATGATAGAGCCTGGAGCTCACTCACCCGCCGAGCGGAGGTGATGGCCACCAGAAAGCCTGTCTTCAGAGTCAGAAGACGAAGAGGACAGTTATGTAGAGGCTCAAAGGGAGCGCACATAAGAAAGGTAAGAACCAAGTTCAAGTCCCACTGAGGCATCACAAACGGAACAGGAGGGAAGAGGTGTGTAATGCCTTTTAGAAACCTGTTAACAACAGGGGACTTGAAAAGGGAGGGCTGATCAGGAAGCCTGAGGAAGGCCGAGATGGCACAAAGATAGCCCTTGATGGTACCCAGGGCAGAACCCTGTTGGGCCAGGGAAAGAAGGAACAGAAGAACCTCAGAAAGAGGGGCAGAAAGGGGATCCACAGCCTTTGCTGTGCACCATGCCACAAACTTGTTCCACCTGCAGGCGTATACCACCTTAGTGGAGGGACGCCTGGCTGCCAGAATCACATCACACACTTCGGGAGGCAAGTCGAAAGGAATCAACTGCCGCCGCTCAATCTCCACGCAAGCAGGTGGAGGCTGGACAGGTTCGGGTGGAGGACCGTCCCCTGCTGCTGCGACAGAAGATCCTCCCGAAGAGGCAGACAGATCGGGGGATCTACGCTCATACTGAGTAGCTCGGGATACCAAACTCTTCGAGCCCAGTCCAGAGCCACAAGGATGACTTGGGCCCGGTCGCGCCGATTCTTCTTCAACACTCTGGGTAGAAGTGGTATAGGCGGAAAAGCGTACAACAGACCGCAACTCCACTCGCGACGAAAAGCGTCGCCGAGCGAGTGCCGCCTTGGAAATTCCAACGCGCAGAACTGATGACATTGCGCGTTCTCTTCGGTGGCGAATAGATCTAACCAAGGCTCTCCCCACTGTAGAAAGAGTCCTTGCGCCACTTCCGAGTGAAGACGCCATTCGTGATCCATCATGCACCTGCGGCTGAGTTCGTCCGCCCTGGCGTTCAGGGAACCTGCCAGGTGTTGAACCATCAGGAACATGCCCTGATGTTCCAGCCATGTCCAGAGGCGCAGAGCCTCCTGACAAAGGGTCCACGACCCCACCCCGCCTTGTTTGTTGCAGTACCACATGGCGGTGGTGTTGTCTGTGAACACCTGCACTACCTTCCCTTTGACAGAGGGAAGGAATGCCTTGAGTGCAAGTCGGATCGCCCGGAGCTCCAGAAGGTTGATATGGAGCCGGGACTCCGCCGGAGACCAGAGGCCTCTGATCTCCGCCTCTCCCATGTGACCGCCCCATCCCAGAAGGGACGCGTCCGTCACAACTGTGTGCTCTGGCTGGGGAAGGGAGAGGGATCTGCCCATAACCCATTGCCGGTTCGAGAGCCACCACTGCAACTGTTTTACAGTCCCCTCCGAGATCTGGACGTGATCGGACAGGTTGCCCTGGTGCTGCGCCCACTGGAACTTCAGGTCCCACTGCAGAGCCCGCATATGCCATCTGGCATGATTGACCAGCAGGATGCAGGAGGCCATGAGGCCCAGCAGCCTCAGGGTCATCCGTACCGAAACCCAGGATAAAGGCTGAAAGATCGGAATCATAGCCTGAATATCCCGGACTCGCCGTTCGGGAGGATAGGCCCGAAACTGCGTCGTGTCCAGAACTGCTCCGATGAAAAGGAGCTGTGGAGAAGGAATCAGATGCGACTTCGGCACATTGATGGAGAACCCCAGCGAGTGCAGGAGTTCGGCCGTAGTCTGGAGGTGGGAGACGACTGCCTGGGACGAGCCCGCCTTCAGCAACCAGTCGTCGAGGTAGGGGAAGACTGGAACCCCTGCCCGGCGCAGATGAGCTGCGACCACCGCCATCACTTTCGTGAACACCCGAGGGGCACTTGTAAGGCCAAAGGGGAGCACGGTGAACTGAAAATGCTCGAGGCCTACCGTGAACCGCAGGTAACGCCGGTGGGCCGGCAGGACGAGGATGTGAAAATAAGCGTCCTGCAAGTCCAACGCTACCAACCAGTCTCCAGGGTCGAGGGCAGTCAAGACCTGAGCTAGGGTGAGCATCTTGAACTTCTCCTTCCGGAGGAAGCGATTGACGTTCCGGAGGTCCAAGATAGGACGCATGTCCTCTTTGTCCTTTTTGGGCACCAGGAAGTAGTGGGAGTAGCAACCACGCCCTACTTCTGGGGTCGGAACATGCTCGATGGCCCTCTTGGCCAAGAGGGCCGTGACTTCCTTCTGCAGAAGTACCAAGTGATCCCCTGACATGCGGTGGAATTGAGGTGGCATGGCTGGGGGGGTGGTCTCGAAGGGGAGGGAGTAGCCCCTTCGGACAATGTCCAAGACCCACCTGTCCGGGGTGATGGGACGCCAGTGGTGAAGGTGATGGCGGACCCTGCCCCCTACTGGCGTGCTGTGCACCTGAAAAGAAGGACTAGGAGGGCTTGGAGGCCGCGGACGGGTTGGAGGTGGTGGCCTGACCCGCACGCTGGTTGCCCGAACCGCCACGGCGGTATCCACGTCCTCGGCCATGCGTAGACGCTTGCTGTGCGGGCCGGTGGCTGGGCAGCTGACGTGACTGGGCGCCCCTTCCGTGGCCACGAAAGGGGCGAAAAGCAGAGCTGAGCGGAGGGCGTACAACAGAAAGGCCCAGGGACTTGGCCGTAGCCCGTGAGTCCTTAAACCGCTCCAGCGCATGGTCTGCCTTTGAACCAAAAAGACCGACTCCATCAAAGGGCATGTCCATGAATGTATTCTGGACATCACCCGAGAAACCAGTTGTTCTCAGCCAGGCGTGGCGACGTAGCGCCACCGTCGTCGCAAGCGATCTGCCCAGCGAGTCGGCGGTATCAAGGCCACAACGGATGGTGTATTTAGCCGCATCTCGCCCTTCCGCAATGGTGCGGGTAAGCAGTGTCTGGACCTCCTCAGAACACTGCGGCAAAACAGTCGCCACCGAATCCCACAGGGAGTGGGTATATCGGTCCAAAAGGCAAGCGGTGTTGAGAGACCGCAAGCCAGCACTGGAGGAAGAAAAAGCCTTCTTCCCAAATTGGTCCAGGCGTTTGGATTCCCTATCCGGAGGGGCGGTAGGGAAGGCGGTATGGGAGGCAGAGGCTTGGACAACCAAGCTCTCAGGGGTGGGATGTTGGGAGAGAAACAGGAGGTCGCCCGGAGCAGGGCGATGGCGTCGGGCCACGTTCCTATCCACAGGAGCCCCTGTGGTGGGTTTGGACCAGGTACCCAAAAGAACGTCAGTGAGTGCGTCATTAAACGGCAGCACAGTCTCCGAAGAGGAAGCCAGTCTCCGAAGAGGAAGCCGCCGGCTGAAGCACTTCTGTCAGGAGGTTAGTCCTGACGGCCACAGTAGGCAACTGGAGATGTAAGGCTCCAGCTGCTCTACGCAACACCGTTGCAAAATTAGCCCCCTCCTCCGTAGCCACGGGAGGAGACAGCATGCCAGTGTCAGGGGAGGTGTCTAGACCACTGGCATCCCCAAGTTCCTCAACCCAGTCCGGGTCAAACTCACACTGTTGTGTGAGAGGGTCCTCAGACCCCTCCCAGCTCTCCTGGTCCTCCTCTTGTTCAAAATATGGAGGAGGAGGGACATTTGGGACCCAAGGTCTCATCGGCGCCGGAGCCGGCGTCGTCGGTCCGGCTCCATGTCCGGAGCCGGAGAGAACCGGGGAACGACGCCGTCCAGAGCCCAGGACGGCGTCAGGAACGGCACCGGGGGCGTCGGCGGAGGTGTGGTTAGGTCAACCGGCGTCGATGGGGGTTGCGGTACCACCGGAGCCGGGATCGAGGCCGGGGCCGGAGCCGAGGCCGGGATGAAGGCTGGTGGGACAGGCGGCGCCGGGACCGGAGTCGACGGCGGCGCCGGGGCAACCCAATCAGGGCCCGCGGGGCCCGAAGGCGCACCGGAGGGACCTGAAGGCCCGAAGAGGCGTGCCATGGCCGACAGGAATTCCTGTATTTCGGCCGGAGTCGCCCCCGACCCCGGAAAGAACGGGTAATTCGGGGGCGGCTCTACAGGCATGTCCGGGGCCGCGGGGACGGTGCCGACTGGGGCCTCAGCCGAGTCGCGAGACAGGCGAGGCGAAGTCTTAGAGCGATGACGCCTCTTAGACTTCTTGTGCTTCGACTTACCGGAGGAGCGCGAAGACTTGGATTCCGACGAATGGCGGGGACTCCGCGACCGGCCCCTCGACCTCTCCCGGGACCGGGGCTTGGTGCGGCGCGGAGCCGACTGCCGGACCTCGAGCAGCTTTCGAGACCGCTCTCGCAAAGCCTTCGGATGAAGTTTCCGGCAGTCAGGGCACGACTTCGTGTCGTGGTCTCGGCCGAGACAGAAGAGACACTCGAGATGCGGGTCCGTGATCGACATCATGCGACCACAGGCCTCGCAGGGCTTAAAGCCGGGCATCCCTACGACACCTTAGGAGTCGTGAAGACTCGTTGAAGAAACAGTGAAAAAATTCACAAAAAAGGATAGTCAAAAAGTGACTAGGGCACTGCTCTTCCCGGATCTGCGCTTACTGGCGCGGAAAAAAGAAGAACTGACGTCAGCGCGCAGGGGCGGCGTCTAAGTACTGCCCGCGACGTCATCCCGGCAATCACGACGCCGACGACGGACGCGGAGCCGCACGACGCAGCCTACCGACGCGCAAGGGTACTGCTACGCAAAAACTTTCCGGATCCAGCCTGACGCCTGGGGATATTCTAAGGTAAGGAATCTGTCACTAACGTGTCTCTTTCAGATGTGTCTCTTTCAGATGTATATATTCATCCACGTGACAAAGCCAGAGGAGCCAGAATGGTGGGGACGGAAATAAACAGATAACTTTCAGAAGAATCAACGACTAACCTTCTGCTGGCCAAAGATTTTAACATGCACTTATTTGGGCCGCAAAAAAGGGACAAGGATCTGGAGGAACAATTCACGGCCTGGAAGATTCCCAGCCAGGAACAGGGCAAAAAGATACATCTGTTAGCTCTCACCAGGAACCTCATACAGGATATGGAACACCTAAGCCTCGTGGCACTAAATGGTCGCTTTCTGGGAGATCAACCTCCCGCGGCAACATATCATAAAGCTACGGCAAGCTCTACAATACACTATACTTTCGTTACTCTACAACTGTTTAGCAGGATTTCAAGCTTCAAGATTGGAACAAAAGAGCATAGCGACCATCTGCCCCAGGAAATTTCTATGTGCATACAAGGTCGGCTATTGGATCTCAGAGTGGAGGATCCAGCCTCTATTCATACAGTGAACTTAAGACTAACTTGCAAAACCACCCAACCAGATAAACTGCAAGCCCTAGCAAAGTCAATCTGCGACAATCAAGCAGAGACACATAGTAACGTGAGAATCCGCTGGGATACAATGATAAAATTAGGGGATCAGCACGTCATAAGATAAGGCGAACCCTTATCCCATAGGGGAACGCCCAAAACCCAGCTCGCAATTTCACGGTCAAGAAATCAGCTCAATTATCTCCCTATTTTCAAAATACCGAATCTGAGGGCCATCAATAAAGATATAAATAAAACTCTACGAAGGCTCAGACAAAGGGGTAATGAAACCACACTACAGAAAGCCCTTGCGCAGTTAAAAGCAACAAAGAAAAAAGTTATCTGGCAAGCAAAAAGGGAAGCGGAAGACACCTTGTGGGCCAAGCTCCTGTACGATGCGAAGACAGATCAAAGTGCAAGATTTTGGCGAACAATAAACAACCTAGGAAATGCCAATGTGCAAGGCATCAACTCTCACTTAACGGAGGAAACTTGGGCAGGCCACCTCTTGGAACACTTCAACTCAAAGGAGGAAAGTCCCTCTGCAGCAAAACCGGGGCTGGGTCAGCCCGATGAGCGAAATGGAAACACCAGCAGAACAGAAATAAGCGCCCCTCAATTTACGACATTGCAGATTAAAAATTGAATAGCCAAAGGTAAGCCGGAGGGCGCACCGGGCCCCAACGGTATTCCCCCCAATTGTATTCAAAACTGACCCGGATTATTGGGCGGCCGTGCTACTACCAGTGTTCAAATACATCGGAGGCAGGGGTATTATACCAGACTCCTGGAAAGGCTCCATAATATCCCCAATTTATCAGAAGGGAGATAAGAACAAAGCAACCAGCTATCGACTCGTAACCTTAATTGACATTGAGGCAAAATACTATGTCGGGCTCCTCCTGGACGACCTGACAGCATTGGCAAATGAAAAATAGCTCATCCCCATCAACCAGACAGGCTTCTGTAAGGGCACAGGGACCATCACAAATTTACTTGCCCTGACGCTACTGATGGGTGGCGTTAAAGCAGCAAAACTCCCCCTTTTTTTCTGCTTCATTGATTATTCCGCAGCTTTTGATAGCATCGACCGGAATAAACTTTGGGCTAAACTAGAGAAGATGAAAATTCCAGCCGCACTATTAAAGCAGATAATTCTCTTGCATACAAACACGTGGGTTCAAGTAAAGCTAGGAACCGGCGAATTCCTGTCAAGGAAAATACCAACGACGAGGGGACTGAAACAGGGGTGTGTAAAGCGCACAATGCAAAAAGTCTTCATATTTTTATATACCAAAAAAAAAAATCTCTTGTTAAGTACTGGGCACTAGGCACTTTATGGATCTGCGGCATCTTTGTCATAAAATCCAATGACGAGGCTGCAATTTGATGTCAAAATCTTTTTTATAAATAAGCTTGTTATTTAAAAAATATATGCAAACCAAGGGCACCTTTTACCTACGCACAAATCCCTCAGGGACGTTACGAGACTGTTATAAAGGGGAAATTAAGGACTGCTCAATGCATATTGGATGGACTGATATACCGTAGGAGTACGGCACAAAACAGTAGAACGGACTACGTTGCGCAGATAAACTGTACCATAGATCTGTTATCGAACATTATACAGGATGTCACTGCGGTTTTACTTTGATGAATTTTCGCCGTTGAGCGATTTTGTAAAGGTTTTAATTAACTTATACAATAAAATTACTTACTTACTGACCTAAGCGAACCATTAGTTTTGAAAATTTCGTGAAGATTCGTCAAACGGTGCCAAAGATATTGGCAAATCAAAAAAAGCTTTTTCTATAGAAACTAGGTCCTAACTATAACTACCTACTGGCGACCGCCAGTAGGTAATATATATATATACACACACACATATATATACACACACACATATATATATATATACACACACACACACACATATATATACATATATACACATGCATATATATTTTTTGGGGTACTGCATACTTGCTAATTACACTATACTTAGTGTGTGTTAAATATGCTCTGGGCGGGAATATTCAGTGCTTATGACTATTGATGAGGATCCTCTGGAAGAGAACAGTACTCATGATATGTGGCGTCGTCTTGGTCTCGGTCCCGGGACAGTGATCAGCGTCGGCAACTTGGGCTGTACCGGAGCACGTTAGTCTCCAGATGACGCATCTGATGCAGTGAGGTGTGGGCTGGCTATGACCATCCTGCCTCCTGTCGGAGCACTGGCCTAGCTGTCTGCACCGCTGTTGTGGCTGAATTCTGCATCAGCTGAATGCTGCATTGTATGTGCAAAGAGTCGAATCAGTTGCATTTTAAGAGTCTTTTTATTTTTGAACAATGGACAGGTGGCGCACTGTTATTCCTTGTGCTCCGGAGAAAGGCAAAATTACATACGTTGTGTGTGACAGAGTGGGCATACTTCGCTCCATACCGAGGGCACCGTCTGAATAGTCCTTTCTTCTCCATCACCCGGAGATGGTCATTCTCAACTGTTGACTTGTTTGGACACCAGGAAGTCCTTCCCAGTGTAGTAGTTGATCTTCTGATCCTTGTGGTCCCGTAGGCAATGTGGTGTCAAATTCTGCAGAGCTTCGACGCAATTTGTGAGAGCCCGGCAGCGGAAAAAAGCTTTCTGAGCAACAAAGCGTTTGACATGCGTAATCCCAGGCGGGGAAGGAGAAAACGCACAACACCAATCATAAAACTTCGTTGAGGGAAAAACTTGCAGAGACCGGGCCCAACATTAGATGGCAGAAGTATGCATAGCATGTGTATCTGCAGTCAACACATGCTATGAATATACACTTCCCAAAGGTGTCCAGTCTCTTGGATTCCATAGCCGGTGGAGTGGAAGGCAACGCATTTGGGTTGACCTTGGAATCTGAGAGCTGCAAAACCAGGCTCTGGGAGAAGAGGTGCTAGGAGAGGAAGGCTGGGGCTCCTGTGGCAGGGTGATGACGTCCGTCAATAAAACGCTGCATAGGAGTCCCTGTGCAAAGTTCAGCCCCGGCCATCAGGAGAATGTCGGTGAGGGCTTTATTAAAAGATGAACCGGCTCCTTGGTGAAACACCTCCATCAAGACATTGGTCTTAACCAAGAGAGTTGACCGCTTAATGTCAAGGACTTCTGCCGACCTGCACATCACAGTGGTGAAGGATGAGCATTCTTCACATACAGGGCACGGAGGGGAGAGCATGCCATAGTCCAGTGAGATGTCTAGACCACTGCCATCACCCAGCTCCTCATACCAGTTTTCTGCTGGTTCTGGGTCCTCTTCTAGGGGACTAAACACTTCCTCCTCACCTCTCCCTTCAGGGGCCAAAAGTCCAGGGATAGGTAGGGTCTGGGCAGCACTGGTTCGAAGTTGGGGATAAAGATGAGCTCATTGTAGAGCAGTGCCTGAGGTGTCGGGGATGGCCCCTGTAAAGGAGGAGGCACCCGTGACTATGTCTGCATGGGACCAGGGGGCAGATCCAGAGGGCCCAGCTGGTGTTGGGGCAAATGCGCCATCGGTAACCAAGCAGCGGCACATCAGGAGACCTGGAACATTGTGGAGCCTTTTTCTGCCATGATCTTCAACTCCCGCTCGTGAATCGCTTTCGAAGCCATAGACTTACAATCTGAGCAGACGTTAGGGCCGTGGCTCGACCCCAGGCACCTTAAACAAATCAAGGTGGGTCAGACACAGACATCTGTCAGTGACATTCTCCATACGGTTTGGACCCTGTGGATGTATTGGGAGACGTGCCCCTAGCACAATGGGAGCAAAAAACAGTCAACAAAAATGGGCCAAAAAATGACCAAAGTAGCTCTCCGGATCGGCGTTGTTGGTGCGGAAAGGAAGAAACGGATGTTAGCGTGCCAAGGTGGCGCTTATGTAGGCACCATGACGTCATTTCTGACTCGACCGATGGAGCAGATTGAAGCCACTTATCGGCGCACAGAGGTAATGCTCAAGAGTTTTTGGATCCAGTCTAACGCCTGGGGAATATTCCAAGGTGAGGAATCTGTAGTCTCTATCAAAAACCACAGACAGAAAGTGGGGATCAGTAACATATCTGTGACATTCTCTGCACAGCTTAAAACCATGGGTTTGTTAGGGGACAGGTTCCCTAGCACATTGGGAACAAAATTGCTCAAAGTCTCAACAAAAAGTTTAAAAAAGATAGTCAAAAAGTGACTGCGGTTAGATGTCTCTATCAGAATAAAAGGATAACAGCTGTTGATTACAAAGTTGCAATGATTGTTAACGTATAGTTTACCTGTCGGTGTAGTTTTGCAGCTTGAAGAATTTTCTGGATTCACTATGCTGTGCATTATTCCGCCATCTAGTGGTTGGGTCCGGAATTGTAGTATTTTTTATTTATTTTTTTCGTGGCCGGTGGGCGTCGACATACCACCATTTGGTGTCCTTCTGTGATGTCGACGTGCTTCCTCCGGAAGCTCCCACCTTTGGTCGCCATCTTCGGATTCTTTTTTTTTTTTTTAAATTGTTCGTTGTTTCATTTATTTTTTCCTCTTGTCTCCTCTTTCTGGTGGAAGAGGGTGGGTTCGCTAGTGAATCCAGAAAATTCTTCAAGCTGCAAAACTACACCGACAGGTAAGAAACTATAAGTTTTGCAGCGTGAATCTTTTCTGGATTCACTATGCTGTGCATAGACTTTGTAGCGGTTTGCTAGTCTTTTGGTGGTTGGAAGATGAGCGTTGGTTTGTGAAAATATGTTGTAAGACCTTTTGTCCTACTTGTGCTTCTTTATTCATTTAAATATCCACGCAGTAGTGCTTTGTGAACGTGTGCACTGAAGACCATGTTGCTGCTTGGCAAATGTCTTGAATGGGCGTATTTGCTAGAAAAGCTACTGTTGCTCCCTTCTTCCTTGTTCAGTGAGCGTGCGGTGCTCTTTGTAATGTCTGACCTGCCTGTTTGTGGCACAACTATATGGCTTGTGCAATCCATCTTGCAATGGTATTCTTTGTGACTGGTCGTCCAAGAAAACTGTTGGCAAATGATACAAAGAATTGCTTTGTTTTCCGGTATTCTTTGGTTCTTTTTATGTAGTACATTACTGCCCCTTCTGGCGTCCAGGGTGTGTAATGCCCTTTCTGCTTGGGTCGTTGGTTTTTGGAAAAAACGTGGTATTTGTATTGCTTGGTTTACGTGGAACTTTGATATCACCTTTGGCATAGATTGTGGATCAGTTCTCATGACAATTCTGTCATTATGTATTTGGAAGTAGGGCTCTTGCAGTGTTAGAGCTTGCAATTCACTTACTCTACGTAGTGATGTAATTGCAACTAAAAACGCAATTTCTAGTGTGAGCATTTGTAGCGTTGCTTTGTGGATTGGTTCGAATGGTGCCTTCATCATTTGAGCTAGCACTACATTGAAATTCCAAGCAGGTGGTGGCATCTTTTTTGGAGGTGCTATTCTTTTTGCTCCTTCTAGAAATCTTTTGACCACATGGGATGTGAAGAAACTCTTCCCTGTTTCTCCCCTTGGGTACGCTACGATTGCTGCTAAGTGTACCCTTATAGATGTGTAGCTCAGTTTATTCTGTAGTAAATGTATTAAGTATTTTAGTACTGTTGATTCTTTTGTGATCCTTCTTGAAAGTTTTTCTCTAAGGCACCACTGAGAGAATCTTTTCCATTTGGCTGTGTAACACTTCGTTGTTGTAGGTCTTCTCGCTTCTCTGAGTACTGCCATTGTGCTCTCTGGTAGTCTGAGGTGAGCAAATTCTAAGTCCTCAGGAGCCATGCTGCTAGGCTTAGGCTCTCTGGTTCTGGGTGTAACACCCTTCCATTCTGCATTGTTAAGAGGTCCTTTGTGTTGAGGAACTTGTGCATTGCCCCTTGAGTTATCTCCATTATCTGTGAAAACCAGGTTTGTCTGGCCCACTGAGATGCTATGAGTATTAATGTCATGTGGCTGATCCTGTATTTGTTGAGTACCCTGTGTAATAGTGGTATCGGGGGGGGGGGGGGGTTAGAGGGAGGGGGGAAGCGTAAGCAAATGTCCCTGACCAGTCTATCCATAGCGCATTCCCTAGGGACTGTTTGCACGGTTGCCTGGATGCGAAGTGTTGGCATTTTGCATTCTGGGGTGTTGCAAATAGGTCGATTTGCGAAGTTCCCCATTTTGTGAATATCTTTAGGATTTCTGATTGATTCATTTCCCATTCGTGGGATGCTGATGCTTGCCTGCTCAGCCTGTCTGCTTCTACATTGTCCTTCCCTGGAAGATGTATTGCTAGTAAGTCTATTTTCCTTGGGATTGCCCATCTCCATAGTTCTTGGGCTAAGTTTGATAGTGTTATCGATTGCGTTCCTCCTTGTTTGTTGATGTAGTACATGGTAGTTGTATTGTCCGTTTGGATTAACACCCTCTTCCCGTAAACCTCTTTCTGAAAGGCTTTTAAGGCTAGGAACACTGTCTTTAATTCCAGGAAGTTGATGTGTTTTATCGCATCCTGTTGTGTCCACAATCCCCTTACTATGAGGTTGTTCATGTGCGCTCCCCATCCTAGTTGGGAAGCATCTGTTGTAATGGTCACTGTTGGAGTTGGTTGTGTGAGAAGTCTCCCCTGTGCTATGTTTTCTGTTCCACCATGCCATCTCTTGATGAACTGTTTGCGTGACAATCACTAGATCCTCCCAACTCCCTATTGCCTGGGACCATTGCTGTTGAATCCATTCCTGAATGGTCTCATGTGTAGTCGAATGTTTGGGACTAGATGAATGCATGAAGCCATCATCCCTAGCAGTTTGCCCACTGTCCTCACTGTCAGAGCTTGCCCCTTGTGGTATAGATGTGTCTCCTTCAGTATCGCTAATGTTCTCTTCGTGCTCGGAAATACCTGTCCTAGTATTGTGTTTATTTCTGCCCCTAAGAATATCTTTACTTGTTATGGTTCGATTGACAATTTTTCCCAGTGTATTGAGAAACCGAGTTGGACCAAAGTCTCTATGACTTTCTGTATGTGTTTTTTGCAAAGATTGTATGAGCTTGCTCTTACTAACCAGTCGTCTAGGTATAGGTAAACATGAATCCCTTGCCTGCTTAGGTGGGCCGCTACTGCTGCTAGGCATTTTGTGAAGACTCTTGGTGCTGATTTCAGTCCGAATGCTAGCACCGTGAATTGGTAGTGTGTTTTGTTGATCACAAATCTCAATAGACCTTTGTGTTTGTTGTTCATGGGGATGTGCAAGTAAGCGTCCTTTAAGTCTATAGTTGCCATGTAGTCCCCTTCCTGTATTTGAGGTATTACTTCTTGTAAGGTTGTCATTTTGAATTTTTGAGTCTTTATGAATTTATTTAGGAACCTTAAGTCTAGTATTGGTCGTAAGGTTCCATCCACCTTTGGTATGAGGGAGTACGTGGAATACACGCCCTTGTTCCTTTCCTTGTATGGTACCTTCTCTATGGCATTTTTGATCAGAAGCTCTTGTGCTTCTTCGAGCAAATGAGATAGTTCTTTTGCTGAATGAACCTTGTTGTTTGGTCTTTTGCTTGGAGGCTGTTTTGCAAGTTCTATGCAGTAACCGTATTGTATTATGTTTAATATCCATTTGTCGGATGTAATTTTCTTCCACTCCGGGAAGATGTTTTTTATCCTGCCTCCCACTGGTGTTATATGTTGGAGGAATTGTTTGTTCTTTGGGACATGTTCTTTTGTTATGTTTGTCTGTTGTTGCACCCTCTGAGATTTTGTTTGAGTGTGCGTAATTCTTGCAGTGAAGTCACTTGGAGGTGGGTTGCTGTCCCCCTCGTTGCGTTTGGCCTCTTCCTCGAGGACGCCCTCGAAAGGATTGTCTTCCGTGTTGGTATTGCCAACCTTGTTGTTGTTGACCCTGCTGCTGGCCCTGGCTTCCTCCTTGGTAACCTTGTTGAAAAGTTTGGTGTGAGGCTACAGGCTGCTTGTTACCTCTGCCTGCTGGTCTCCGTGATGGTGCTCCCCTACGCATGCCTGAATTGTAGTGCCCCCATGGACCTTGCAGTCTCATTCTCCTTCTTTAATTGATTTAATTTCTCGTCCACAGCTGTTCCGAATAGTTGTTCACCATTGAACGGGGTGTTTAATATGTTATTTTGTACTTCTGGTTTGAAACCTGCAATTCTTAGCCAAGCGCGCCTTCTCTCAGTGACCTCGATCATCATCTGTCTGCTAGATGTTTCTGCTGCATCTAGGGCAGATTTTAAACATGTGTTCGCCATGTTCTTCCCTTCTTCCACTAAGTGGCTTGCCCTTCTTTGGAATTGGTCTGGCAGATGTTTTAGTAGTTCACCTACTTCTTCCCAGTGTTGGTATGCATGTCTATTGATGAATGCATTTGAAATTGCGATGCGCCACTGAATTGCCGCACTTCGTTCCACCTTTCCCCCCATGAGATTTATTCTCTTGCTCTCTTTGTCTGGTTGTGGCCCCACATTAGTGGGTACATTAGCTCTCTTCCTAGCCGTGGAAGTTATCATAGAATCAGCTGGCAATGAACCCCTGATATACATAGGATCCTTTGAGGAATGTTTGTATTTTTTCTCACCCCTTGGTGTTACAGCCTTGCATGTAGCAGGTTCTTTAAAGGCTTCCTTACCCTGGTCCAGCACACTTGGTAGCATGGGAAGGAATTGACTCCTTGTTTGTGTAGGCAGCAAGGTCTCTAGGAGAAAACAGGATTGCGGTTTTTCCTCCTCTAACTGCACTCCATAAGTGTCTGCAGCCTTCTTTATCACCTGATTGTACATCCCAATGTCATCTGTTGGTGACGGCCTCTAAGGGTATGAGTCTACCCCTTCATCTGGTGATTCGGTGTCGAGATCTTGCCACTGCATGTCTTGCGCCTCCGAGGTCGCCGAACCGTGATAGGTTTGGTCCTCTTCCTCCCCTTCGGCTTCGAAGTAGTACTCTTCTTCCTCCTCTTCCTCAACCGGTTCTGGCGTTGTCGCCAGCTCTAGTTCTTCGACGTCTTTCGGCTTTGGTCGAAATTTTCGGCGGAATTTTTAATTGTTTAATTTTCTTGTCGAAATCCTTCTTGCGTTGCAAGATACTCGCCATTTCGGCTTCGAGTCTTTTCTTTTTCTTTTCCAACTCGGACGCTTGTGTTTCGGCGTCGAGATTTTCTGCCTTTTTTTTTTTTTTGGAGCTTGTCGACGTCGAAGCTTGTTTAACCCTTTCTTTTTCGACGTCGAAGAGTCCTTTTCGTGACTGCTCTTCGACGACTGTCTTTTCGCCGTCTGGAAGTCCTTGTCAAAGGAACTGAGGGACGTTTGTCGTTGGACGCACTTGCGGTCGTCTAATGTTTCGACGCCAAGGCTCCTTTCGATGACTTGGAGTCACTCTTTCGTGGGTCGGCTGACTGTTTGGGGGTCGGTGCTTCTCTTACCACCTTCGTAGTCTTCTTTTCGACCTCGACAACTGGGACGTGCGCGTCCTCTTCGCCTTCAGGCCCTTTGGTGACGTTGTCCTCTTCTTCGCTGGAGAGGCCCAGGTCTCGAAGCGACGGACGTGGTCCTTGACCCTGCATGTTGTAATTTGCTCTTCTCTGCCTCTCTCTCACCCTTAAAGTCTTCGGGGTGAACGCCGAGCATGCGTTGCAATCTTCGCTTCGGTGGTCCAGCAGCAGGCAAAGGTTACAGACCGGATGCTGATCCTTCTGTGCGTACTTGTGGTGACAATTGTTGCAGAACTTGAATGGTGTCTTGTCCATTACCGCGCACAGGGAGCCCCCCGTATGCGCATTCTCCGTAGGACGTCGAAGTTTTGGTCTTTTTTCCTCTTTGCTGTGTCCCGGTTCACCGACTCGAAGGCCGGTACGTCTAAAAAGTTCTTTTCTTGATGTGTTTGTTATTTTTCATCGATTCTTCTCTCCAAAGTTCTGGAGCTCCTTCCGTATCGATCCAGACCCAACGGCGGAAAAAAAGAATCTGAAGATGGCGACCAAAGGTGGGAGCTTCCGGAGGAAGCACGTAGACGTCACAGAAGGACACCAAATGGTGGTACGTCGACGTCCACCGGCAAAGGGAAAAAAAAAATAGAAAAAAATACTACAATTCCGGACCCAATTACTAGATGGCGGAATAATGCACAGCATAGTGAATCCAGAAAAGATTCACGCTGCAAAACTTTGTGCAATCAACTGACTGCACACAGCAACTTTGAGCCGCTGTTCTAACTACAGATATGGGATGTAGAGAGAAAAAAAAAATCACTTAACACCTGTAAGTCCATCAGCGATGCCTGCACAGCACTTGAAAATCCAGTTAACCTCATCAGGCGTATCTGCAGAGACAATGGTAAGGCCTACCCTACCAATGCAAACTGTGGTTGCCAAGCATGTGTGGATGATGTAATTTACTGCGCCCTGCCAAGAATGGATCGTCTAAGCCAAGAAAGCCTCCCCATCTTCTACGATAACTCGCTGGCCATGTCCGACAGTTCATGCATGTATCAGCCCAACAGACAGTGTTAAGGAACCTCCCGTGCCAGGCTGGCAAATGAAAACTTGTGTGTCATAAGTATCTATTTTTTTGGACTCACTATCCAGTGAAATTAGTCAAAAATAGATTAGGATTCACCTTAGTCGAAGCCTGTATAATCAGACATTCTGGAGTAGGATGCTTGGAGAGAAAGTCTAGCTCACCGGGGGTAGGCCTAAATCACCTAGCCACCTATGTATATAGGTAGTCTATTGGATGAATAACCTGGAGGATATTTTACTGCTGCTAGTATCTCTTCCTTCATTCCAATTCAATGAGGTTTTTTTTTTTTTTTTTTTAAACTTTATTTTCAATTTTCAGAAAAACAAAAAGAAACAATACATTGGCATCAATAAAGAACGTATGCATACACATCATTAAATGCATGTACAGTCGCATGAGACACATGGCCGAACCAAAGAATGTAAGTACAAGGGGGTCTGGAAAGCCCTCCAGAAGCCCAGCCCAAGGGGACGAGGTCGACAGGCAGGGCAATCCCCAATCTCGTGCACCCCACTGAAGTTAAGTGTCGCTTTCCTCCGCAGGGACAATCCCCCCGGGGACATCTGCATCACTCTGCTCACTCGCAGTTGCCTCCCGTGAGGGCGAGTCCCCCTCCATCAACCCAGTGGTACACAGGGTCCGCCAAGCTAGCAGGTCATCCTGCAATTTCTCATCCCGCCGGGAGAGTTGCATGTGTACCTCTTCGGCCAGTGACCACTCTCGAGCATCCCTGAGCCAAGTCGAAAGATCAGGGGCCCTCTGCCCCATCCAAGTTATTGCCACCCTACGCCTGGCGAGCACCAGCATCAGCTGTAGGAGTTTATAGGAGAGTTTCTTCCTCTTGGGCCTACGAACCATCCCTAGTAAACAGTGCAAGGGGTCGAGATCCACCTGAATCCCCGTGGCGGTTACCACCCTAGTCACCAACCCCGTCCAGAACTGCGCCACCAATGGACATTGCCACGCCAAGTGTAGGAATCCGGCGTCATCTGCGGCACAGCGAGGGCAACCAGCGCCCCTTGTATTATCAATGCGCCTCAAAGACACCGGGGTAAGGTAGGTGCGGTGCAGATAGTTAAAGTGTGTAAGTCGGAAGCGGGCATTGCATGAGACAGTGCGAGTAAGGGAACCAATGCGCATCCACTGTGCCTCCCCCAGCGGGGTAGCAAGGTCCCGCTCCCAGGCAGCCCTAGACGGTGGGACCGGAGGGGCAGAGTCCTGTTTCATTGCTGCATATATAAGGGAGATCAAGCCGCGCCCCTTACCACACAAAGTATAACATCCAGCGTACGTGTCAACGGTGGAATTTCTGGGTATTGCGGCCAGGTGATTCGCGCTACCTCCTGTAGTCCCCCAAACTGCAAAAATTGGCCTTGTCCCAGGCCAAAGCTATCTACCGCCTGCTCATATGTAAGAAAGGTTTCGTTGGGATACAGATCGGCGAGGACGTCGCACCCACCCTCTTTCCAGGCCTGAAAAGACACGGACCGCTCCATTGTCATAAATGGAGCCAGTATCCAAAGCGAGGGCTCCCTATGAAAGGGCGCCCTTCGAAGGACCCTCTCCACAAAGTGTTGCCAGACGGCGGCTGTGTGCCTGACAGCATAGGGGAGACCCACCTCAGACCCCGCCCCTTGCATCAGTGCGACCTGCAACGTCTGGGTGTCCGCCCTATCCATCAAGAGGCGCTTCTCCCAGTTGTCTGTGTCAGTAAACCAACGTGCCGCATGTTGGAGGTGTGCGGCATAATAGTAGAGGTCAAAGCGAGGGGCCTCTAGACCGCCCTCCTCATAACTACGGACAATGGTTCGAAGGGCCACCCTACTGCGCCGACCTGCCCAGAGCAGAGACGTGAGCAAGGAATTAAGAGTTTTGAAGACCCGGGGTGGCAAAGGGCACAGGGAGGTATCACAGAGCACCCTGGGGAGCATCACCATTTTGGAAATGGCGAGACGACCCATCAGGGAAAGTGGGAGAGTATTCCAGAAGGACACGGAGTGCCGCAGAGCCGCAGTGACGCGGTCCATGTTACGGGCCAACGCTTGTTCATCCGTCAGGGTCACCTGTATCCCCAGGTAACGAAATGCCGTCCGCTCCCAGCGCAGCTCCAGGTCCGGTAGGTCCTCAGGGGGCACCATAGCAAGTCCCGCCAATGGGAACACGAGGGACTTGTCACGGTTCAGTCGCAGTCCAGAGACCTCTCCAAACCGGTCAAGGTGGTGCAGCAGCATCGGCAGGGCCTCGCGGGGAGAGACCAAGTAGAACAAAGCATCGTCCGCATATAGAGAAATGACGTGAGTCGTATCCCCTAGCCTAATACCCCACTGCGCCATGTCCGCTCTAATCTGAACCGCGAAAGGCTCTATAGCCAGAGCAAACAAGAGTGGGGACACCCCTGTCGTGTACCCCTCCCCAGCCGCCACTCCTCGGACCGCGCACCCCCAAGCTTGACTCTGGCGCAGGGGGCCGTATATAGTAGACGAACCCATTGACAAAACTGAGGACCCAGTCCCACCGCCCGCAAGACCTCGAGTAGATACTCCCAATCGACCGTATCGAACGCCTTGGCGAGGTCAACAGAGACCAACACCATCTGCTCCTCCCTATCCCGCACCTCATGGAGTATATGAGTCAATCGCCGCAGATTCATGGATGTGTTACGTCCCGGTATGAACCAACATTGGTCCTCGTGGACCAGTCCGGGCATGTGCGGCGCTAAACGGGACGCCAACAACTTGCAAAGAATTTTTATATCTGTATTAAGCATCGTGATCGGCCGATACGACGAGGGCTCATGTGCGTCACCCCCTGGCTTTAAAATCATACATATTTCCCCCTGTGTCATACTGGGCGGGAGGATGCCCCGTTCAAGACCTCGTTGTAGACTTGCAAGAGAAGGGGGGACAGGACATCAGGGAACGCATGATAAAACTCGGACGGAAAGCCATCGCCACCCGGAGATTTGGCTCGCGGAAGCTGCTTCAGCGCGATTTGAACCTCGGCGAGCGAAATTGGGTCATCCAGTTCCTCCCGCGCCTGTTCAGATAAGGTGCTCAGGGTCAGCCCCTGGAGATACGGGAGATAGGTTGCCACCCCCACTACCGGGTCTGCTGTGTACACCGCCCGCAGATGCGACCGAAGGACCCGCAATAGTCCCACCTGTGAGTGCACCAGGCATCCAGCGGAATCCCTTAAGGCCTCAATAGCCGCGGGGACATGTTCCCTACGGAGGATCCAAGCCAAGAGGCGACCTGACTTGTCCCCCTCTCTATAAAGGCGTTGTCGGTAGCCTGTGAGCGTGTATTTATCCAGCCTATCCAGGACGTCGTGAATACGCTCCTGGATCTCTCGTTCCCCCCTCCCCCAACTGTGGCAGTGTCACTCGAGGTCTGTACCTCCAACAGTCGGCCCTCCTCCGTCTGTAGCTCGCGCTGGAGTTGTTTCCGTACCCCATACGTCACACTCATACATGCCCCTCGGACCACCGCTTTCAGGGCTTCCCATTTTGTGGCCTGCGATTGGGCTGTTCCCTCCCAATTTAGATCAATGTAGTCAGAAAGGGCAGTAGTCACGTGATGGCGCCCCACCTGATCCTCAAGTATCTCTGCCGGCAACCGACAAGTTCGCAATCTGCCCCGCGGTGCTCCCCAGTTCAGTACACACGCCACCGGGGAATGGTCAGATAGGAATCGTGCCAAGTGGGTCACCTCCAGGGACACGGTGACACCAGGATTCGCGAGTAAGACCCTGTCTAGGCGGCTATGTGTGTTGTGTGTGGGTGAGTAACAAGTATACACTTTCAAGGTGGGGTGACTGACGCCATACATCTTGGGCCCCCAAATTCCCCATTACCTCCCGGAGTTTCACCGTCATTCTAGGCTTCGTCCCTGCGCGGGGGGGAGACCTATCCAGGACAGGATCAAGGACACAATTGAAATCTCCCAGCCAAAGCAATGGAACCTCCAGTTCCGTGACTAGAAGCTCCTGTAGAGTCTGATAAAACCCCGGGTCATCCGTGTTGGGCGCATAAATATTCACAATTGCCACGTCTTGACCATCCAATTTAGCTCGGAGGAGATACCTCCCCTGGATATCAGCTTCGACATATTGGACAGCGAACGGAACCCCGGGTGCCACCCATACAAGAACCCCACGTGCATAACTAGAGAAGGAGGAATGGAAGACCTGACCCCGCCATTTCTTTGCCAAGCGTTGGGCCCCCTCATCCGTAAGATGAGTCTCCTAGAGGCAAGCTACAGAGACCTGATGCCTACGAAGGAAAGACAGGACCCTGTATCTCTTGGTGCAGGTACCCAGCCCCCTTACATTCCAGCTCAAAATTTTAAACCCCATAGGAGTTGAAACGGCTCATACCCGGGCAGCCCATGCCCCATGCAGCCACAGAGATATTGCGCGCTAGCTGTGATGCATACAATGCCAATAAGAAACCAACAAATCCCCTGTAACGCCCCCCTCCCCCCACCCACCCACGAGCAATTTACTGTCAACAAACCCCGCAGAAATGCCCTTCCCATGCTGGTGCCAGGACGTGCACAGCGATCCCATGAGCCCAACTGGGCCTAACTTTGTAACAAAGGAGAGAGATAAACTCCCCCCCCCCTAACCAATACGCCGACCCCCTACCCGGACTCACCGCACATACCAGGAGGTAGTGCCTCGGGCCGACCCACAACACACCAATACATATGAAACAAACCAAAGCAAGACTAGGAGCAGAGCCCATAGACCCAGCCATCATCAGATCCCCGAGTTCAGCAAATGCATGTACAGCCCTCTCTACCCCATAACCCCCAACCCCACCCACCCCCAACCTCACATCAGAAGAAAAAACACACCACAGGATAAGATACCCGCCAGGAGGGCCCAGAAGTGAACCCACGTCCGAGGCAGATGGTAGAGAGACAATGCACCGGTGAGGGACTGGGGGCAAGTCCCCCCCGAGTCGCAGTCACAGCCCCCTCACCAGCACCTACCAACCGCCTGTGGCACCTGCGTTTGAGGCAACGGGCCACCGCACACTCAGGGTGGGCCCTCCGCTGCAGGAGGCGGATCAAGAATGGTTTCCGGGATCACTGGGTCGGTGGATAAAAGGGTGTCCGGCACCAAACTCTCCTCAGGCAGTCCCGCCGTCCCCCGTGGGGGAGAAGTGTCGGAGGCCGAAGAGTCCATACGTAGAGCACCATCGTTCCCCACCGTGATCCGTTGTCGTTCCTCCCGGGCACCAGCCGGCACCCGGCCCCCGCGTCTACTCCTGCGCCTCGGTCTGGTCCCCCAATTACTCCGGGAGATCCCCCGGTCATACTCGGAGCGAGCCTCTCCCCGGAGCTCGAGCCACTCCCAGACCTCCTCCGGGGAGTCGAAGAACTGCGCCTTACCCTGGATGATCACCTTAAGTTTTGCGGGGTACAACAGCATATACTGCAAGTGAAGCTCACGGAGCTTTTGCTTGACCCCCAGATAGGATTTGCGTTGTTCCTGGACTTGGCGGGTGTAATCAGGATAAATAGATATTTTGGCATTCTCATAGGAGAGGTCCGGTGCCTCCCGCGCAGCTCTCAAGATGCAATCCCGGTCCCGATAGTTCAGGATTTTTGCGATGATAGCCCTGGGCGGAGCCCCGGGCGGCGGAGGGACCAGCGCCCTGTGCGCCCGCTCCACCACGAAGACCGTCGACAGGCCCCTGGGACACAGCTTCGTCCGGATCCAGTCCTCCAGGAATCGCTCCGCCTGGCCCTGCTCCGCCCGTTCCGGGATTCCCAGGACCCTGATGTTACTGCGCCGGGCCCTGCCTTCCGCCTCCTCCGCCCTGCGCTCCAGCGCCCCAGTCGTGGTGGTGAGCTGGGTAACCTGATGTTTCAGTGATGCCACCTCCCCCTGCAGTTGGACAATGTCACACTCTGCCGTGGAGACCTTGTCTGCCACCTTCCGCAGATCCACTCGCAGCAGGTTGACGTCTATGGAGACCGTCTCAATCTGGTTTCCCAGGGCGGTGTGAGAGCTCCGTATAGCCTCCAGTAATTCCGCTCTGGAGGGCTCGGGAGGGGGGGTGTCGCCCCCGCCGTCCAACCCCGTCTGGCGGGTGATCCTCTGCGTGGGGAGGCGCTGCGTAGTGTATTGGGTAATGGTATTGGGCTTCGAGGCGCGTGGGGGCTTATCCTTACCCATGTCGTAGGGCCCAAGCTGGCACCGACGGTGGCCTCCTAGTCCGCTCCGGCCCTGTAGGGCAAAAGTGCCCAGATATTCTCCCCCTCTCTGCTGATACAGGGCCCGCAGCAAAGCAATCCAGCGTCCAGG
The DNA here is from genome assembly GCA_963921515.1 of Calotriton arnoldi. NCBI lineage: Eukaryota > Metazoa > Chordata > Amphibia > Caudata > Salamandridae > Calotriton > Calotriton arnoldi. The sequence goes on from CAWUFW010006341.1 coordinate 116,158, forward strand.
GATCCAGCCTCACACCCCCAGAGCATCGACTCCGGCGTGGCCGCAGGCCCAGGAGATCAGGCCGGCGAACTCGGGTCCACCGCCCTCTGCTGCTACGTCAGGACCACTCCACGGGCCCCCTCTCAGGAGCTCCCACAGCCCCCCGGAGATGGCCGTCCAGGAACCCCTACTCCACACAGATGGGCAGGGTCACTCCACTCCGTCCATGAGGTCAGCCCTCCACGCCGAGCAGCCGGAGCCCAGGCGCCACTCCCACTCCTCAGGGGCCTATACTGTCAGTGGGGGGCGCTCAACCACAGCGCCTCACAGCGGGCCGTCATGCGTCACCGCAGGCCTCTCCGCCCAGGATCTCCCCGCAGGGCCCTCAGCCCGACTCTCCAGCGAGTCCGGGGCCCGGCAGGCAGGGACAGCCCCGTCCGGGCCGTTAAGTGCACGTCACACCCCCAGGCCCCCACAGTCAATGCGCCGCGCCCGATGGCACTCCGGGCCGGCCTCCTGCCCTCAGAGGCCGCGGCACGGGGATCAGGGCCCACAGTCCACCGGAGACATCCGGTGGGCGGGACACGCAGGAGGGCCGCTCCGGTGGGCGCCGGGTGTCAGCAGGGCGAGCAGACCCACTCGGGGCCCGGGGTCACTCACATGGGCGTAGGCCGCATCCCCGGTCTCGCGCAGCTACAGGCTGCCGGTGCACCAGCCGCCAAGACGATTCCGCCGGATCGGAGATCGGGAAGACCTCCGAGGCAAGTCCGGAGCCTTGCTGCCCGCTTCAGGGCTTGCCGCTCTGCAATTATGGCGTTGTGGGCGCCCTTAGTCAGGATTAGAAAGGATTATTGCGGCGGGCCGGTCGGGAGCCGAAGGAGCTCACGTCCTGTCGGCCATGTTGCTTGGCCACGCCAATTGAATGAGGTTTAATGTGATTCTTAATTTTTCCACAATTCACTTCCCCCCCACTTTTGACAATTCACTTCCTGTTGTGACTGGTTGGCAATATAGTAAGTGATTTCTCTGCCATTCTTCTCTCTCTTACTTTCACCTTTTTTTACCCTTCTCAATTTCTAATAGCCATCTTTGATTCTGTCTGTACACCCTGGTGCTTGGACTCCTTAAACTTGTTTTGCCCTGATGGTGATCCTCTGATTTTATCAGGATCAAAATGTCATTGACACAAGAGATTATTGATGGCTACAATTAGATCATACCAATTATGAAAAATTAATGACAGTATTTATCTTCAAATTTCTGTAGCAATTCCCCCTTTTCTCTCGCATATATGTTTTTGCATTACTCTTTATTCACCATGTGAACATTAGAGCACTGACCACTTTCAGTTTGTCATAAGCCCGTCATGGTTTAAATATACAGTAGGTTTATGGCAGAGATTATTTTTTGATTCATTCTTTGATGTGTTAATTTTTGTGAGTGGCCCACCGCTAGCCTTGTTCTTTTAACATGTGCGTGGACCTGGCTTCTGTACAGAGGAACGGACAACTCCTGTTACACTGTATGCATAGGTAGATAGTCTGCAAGAGCTTCCTTTGAATGGCTCAAGACAAACACCAATTAATACGAATAGTCATATTACTGATATTGAGCATGCAAAAAATAGAAGCTTTTTCGTACTGGGATGAATACATTTAAAAAAAATGCTAGTGGTCCATCCCTCTACAACTGTTGACACTACATCAAATGATCTCAATAAAATGAAAAATGCAAGTGAAAGCACGTCTGCACAGAGTTCCGTGCAAAAATGCCGACACAGTTTACGGACTACAGCAGAGTCAGAAAGCTCTTAATAATCTGTTTTTGAGACTTGGCCCGGTTCTTACAGTTTTAAGTTTCTTCTAACCATTTACCCTGCTTCCCAATAATTTGCCTTGCTATATCAGCATTGGTAGGGAGGAATGATGTCTGTAGATTTGATAGGACGTATGGTGAACCTCGACTCACAAGAGTGTTTTAGTGATCACTATTTTCCTTCATTGTAGGTAAACCACTGGCCGAGTAAAGGCTTTTTCTACTACTAAGGGTGGAACCTGGCATAGCAGACATGTTGCTATTCTAGGATTGTTTGGTAAGTTGATAGGCTTGCCTTCCGCTTTCCCTAGATCTTGTAATATGTCCAGCTGGCCCTCCCCCGTCAGATTAGTGGTGTAATTTAATTCACTCTACTTTTGCAGGCATCAAACAGGCCCTGGAAGTCATTCTGGCTTCATTAAAGCTGTGGTTTGGATTATTTTCGTTAGACCTGGTGCAAGTTTGAGATTCTTGTATAAGTTGATAGGCCTTCTATAACATCGCTACTATAGCTCACTAAGGCTTTTTATTGTGACAGACGTCTGGGAGCACTCTTATTTAAAACGCATGATTTCAGCACTTTTTTCTCATTGGTGTAGGTACTCTATGATGTTTCCTTTATTCTTTCTTTGACTTGTTTCTTACTCGTTTTTCTGACCACCCCTCCGTGCGGTGTATTTAACATGCTACTTCCTTCATTCCTGGAACACTGGTTGGATTTGGTGTAGTAACCTTGTTAATCCTGAATCATTAATTCTCATCTGGTAATTGGTTCCCCATTGAAGGGACCATTTCAGCTTGTCTGTATCTTACAGCGGTATCATGTGTAAATTGTGTAAATTTTGTATATATTTTTGAATATGTTTTTTGTATAGGTGCTCCTTCTTTCATTACGTCCTGAAGAGGCCTATAATCTAAAGCCCGAAACGCATCAACATCCCACCTCTGAAGTCTCTGGAAGGCCTGGATTGTTGAATGTACTGAACACACTGTGCGTCTTGTTAAGATCTAAAGATTTTGCTTGTAAATACACACTGACCCCAGAGACTATCATACAGAGTGATTGTACAGGAATTTAATGCACAACCTCCCACAAATAGATACGAGGAAGATAGGAGTCTTCTTTATAAGGATGAGATTTGGTTCTGTTTTGAGTTTTGTAATGTCTTATTTCGTGGAATCTATGTATATAGCAAAATTGTATGTTTTATGTTTGCTATATCATGATAAGTTACTTACCTTCGGTAACGCTTTTCTGGTGGATACAGTATCTGCCTGTGGATTCCTCACCTTTTGAATTACCCCTGCGCCAGCATTCCACAGAAACTTTTTTCTAGCTCTCCCACGTCGACGAGCAGGTGATAATGGCACGGCTCCGCTCGCGACCCCGTAGGACGTCACCGGAGCCACAAGAAGACCTCGTCGGCGTGCTGACGTCAGTTCCACCCATTTTTTCCGTGCCTCCGAGGCGAACGGGTGGACCGACAACATAATTGGAGTATACAAAGTATACAATATATACATAAATACACACAGCATAAAGAAAGATAGGAAAAGCTAAAGAAACAAAGCATTTCCTAAACACTAATAGCAAGGCAATTAAAAGACATAGAAAAACAACCATGTCAAATAACTAATAAATCCTTTGGCATACGAAGGTGGACAACGGGGAGGAGGGTGGGTCAGTGAGGAATCCACAGGCAGATACTGTATCCACCAGAAAAAGCGTTACCGAAGACAAGTAACTTGTTCTTCTGATGGATACATCTGCCTGTGGATTCCTCACCTTTTGAATTGAATCCCACAGCAGTCCCGCTCCCGGATGAGGGTGTCCACCTACTCATACCAAAAAATCCTGCAGCACAGAGCATGCAAAATGGCCATCCCTCCTAACCTCCGAATCCAAGCAGTAATGCTTCGCAAAGGTGTAGAGGGAGGCCCAAGTTGCTGCCTTACAAATGTCAACAACAGGAATACCTCTAGCCAAAGTAGAAGAAGACTTGGCTCTGGTGGAATGAGCTCTAATACCTTCAGGCGGTTCCTTCTTGGCCAAGGCGCAGCAGATCTTGCTGCACAAGATGATCCACCTGGAGAGTGTTCGCTTGTGGACAGCCTTGCCTTTCATTCGTCCAATGTAGCCCACAAAGAGCTTATCGTCCAGTCTCAGATCCATGGTTCTGTCCAGATAGAAGCAGACAGCCCTCTTAGGATCCAGATGATGAAGTCGCTCATCCTCCTTGGAAGGGTGAGGGAGAGAATAGAAGGTAGGTAAGGTAATGGATTGCCCTAGATGGAAAGGAGTAACCACCTTATGCAGGAAAGCAGCCCTGGTCCTGAGAACCATCTTTTCTGCATGAATGGTTATAAACGGAAGTTTAGAACTAAGAGCCTGAAGCTTACTTACCCTCCTGGTAATAGCCATCAGAAAGACCGTTTTGAAAGAAAGAAGCCTCAACAGGCAACTATGAAGAGGCTCAAACGGAGAGCCCATTAAGAAAGTGAGTACAAGATTTAAATCCCACTGAGGCATAATGAAGGAAATGGGAGGAAACCTATTGGTGAGGCCCTTAATGAACCTCATAACAATTGGAGATTTAAATAAAGACGGCTGGTCCGGCAAACAGAGGAAAGCCTACAAGGCTGACAAATAACACTTTACCGTGGCCACAGCACAACCCTGCTGAGCCAAGGAAAGAGAGAAACTCAGCACATCAGACAAACGGGCCTTCAAAGGATCAATGGACATCTCTCCACACCATTTCACAAATTTGGACCACCTGGAGGAATAGATTTGGTAGTGTCTCTAAGATAAAATAACGTCCACCACATCTGGTGGGAGAGGGAAAGAACTCAGGTTGCCCCGTTCAATCTCCAGGCATGAAGGTGCAGGCTCTGGAGATTGGGGTGTAGAACCTGCCCCTGCGAGAGCAGATCTGCCCTTAGAGGGAGACGGAGCGGAGGGTGTGATGAGAGGTGAAGTTGATCTGTGTACCACACCCTTCTTGGCCAATCTGGGGCGATCAATATGACTTGGGCCCGGTCTTGGCGAATCTTCCTCAGAACCTGAGGAATCAAGGGTATGGGAGGAAACGCGTCAAGGAGCTGCGAACCCCATTCCAAATGAAACGCGTTCCCCAACGCTCCCTGCATCGGAAACTGGAGACAGCAGAACGACGGGCAGTGCGCGTTCTCGCAGGTGGCAAAGAGGTCCAACTGAGGAAACCCCCACATCCTGAAGATGTGACGGACCACCTCCGGATGAAGCCGCCACTCGTGATCGGCCGAGAAACGCTGACAGACTGTCCTCACGCACATTTAATACTCCTGCCATATGATTTGCCATCACACAAATCTGATGGTCCTGAGCCCAGGACCAGAGTCGCAGAGCCTCTCGGCAGAGACGATACGACCCTACCCCTCCCTGTTTGTTTAGGTTCCACATTGCGGTAGTGTTGTCCGTCAGGACCCAACCCGACTGACCGCGAAAGGAGTAAAGAAAGGCCTTGAGAGCTAAACGTATCGCCCGCAATTCCAGCAGGTTGATATGAAACAACCTTTCCTCCGGAGACCAAAGGCCTTTGATCTCCAGATCCCCCAGATGAGCACCCCACCCTAGAGTGGAGACATCCGTGATTACTGTGGCCACCGGTGGAGGAAGATGAAAGGGCTTTCCTTGTGACAGATTGCCCTCCACACTCCGTTGTGCTGATACCACTGCCTGCGGAGGCACCACTGGAGTACCCTCATGCGCCAGCGTGCATGGTTGACCAACAGAATGCAGGAAGCGAACAGACCGAGCAGGCGTAGGCCCTTCAGGACTGGAACAACCGCTCCATCGTGAAACAAAGGAATCATCTCTTGAATGTCGAGAATCCTCTGCGGAGGCAGGAAAGCTCTACACACACCAGTGTCCAGTATTGCCCCTATGAACAGGTTGCGCTGTGAGGGCACCAGGTGAGATTTGGGCACATTTATCGAGAAGCCCAAGTCGAACAACAGCCGTGCTGTCACGTGCAGATGATGAAGCACCATCCCTGGCGACTTTGCTTTGAGCAGCCAGTCGCCCAGATAGGGGTAAACAGGAATCCCCGACTTCCTGAGATGAGCTGCCACCACCGCCATCACCTTCGTGAAGACCCGAGGCGCGGAAGTAAGACCGAACGGAAGGACCGCAAACTGGTAGTGCTGAGACCCTACCGTAAAACGGAGATACTTCCTGTGCGACTTCAGGATGGGAATGTGAAAATATGCATCCTGCAAGTCGATCGACACCATCCAGTCTTCTTGTTGCAGCGCCTGAAGTACCTGAACTAGGGTCAACATCTTGAATTTCTCCTGTTTGAGGTAAAAATTCAAGACCCTGAGGTCAAGGATAGGCCTTAATCTGCCGTCCTTCTTGGGAATCAGGAAATGCCGGGAGTAGCATCCCTGACCCCTTTCCTGCTCCGGGACCACCTCTATCGCACCTTTCTGCAATAGGACAAGAACCTCCTGCTGCAGAAGCAGCAAATGGTCCTCTGAACACCAGCCCTGGCGAGGAGGGTAAGGAGGAGGAAACTCCCGGAAGGGAAGGGCGTACCCATATTCCACAAGATTCAAAACCGAAAGGTCTGAAGTGATAGACTTCCAATCTTGTAGAAAATGGGACACCCGACCCCCTACAGGACCAGCATGCTCCAAGATGGGGGGGGGATCTAGAGCTGCTTTCCTGTGGCAAGGGTGGTGGGGGCAGGAGAGGAGGAGGAGAGTTGACGGGATGCATCTCGCAGACGACCCCCGCCCTTTCCTTTGTAAGATCTGTACAGAGGATTCTGCTGCTGCCGACGGCCACAGAAGGAAGCTGCCTTACAAAAACCACAGTACCTCTTATATCCAAAACCCCTGGTTTGGGACTGAAGTCCCAATGACTTAGCAGTGGGCCTACTGTCTTTAAATCTCTGCAGCGCATTATCAGCCTTTTTACCAAAAAGCTTGGATCCATCAAAAGGTAGGTCAAGGAGAGTAAGCTGCACATCCGGCGAAAATCCAAAAGATCTGAGCCAAGCGTGCCTCCTGGTGGCAATAGAAGAACCCATCACCCTGGCCACTGAATCAGCAGTATCCAGACTGGATAACTTGACGAGCTGCAGCCTGCGTATCCGCCAGCACTTCTAAAAAGGAGCCACGATCACTGTCCGGTAGCTTGGGAGCCAACTGCTTGGCCGAATCCATTAGGGTGTGAATATACCTTCTCAACAAGCACGTAGCATTGGTGGACTTCAACGCCATACTTGAGGAAGAGAAGACCTTTTTGGCAGTCTGCTCCAATTTTTTTTTTTTTAGAGTGTCTGTCTCCAGGAGCCTGAGGAAAAGATACCGCCGATTGTTTAGAACAGGATGCCTGTACTACTAAACATTCCGGAGAAGGATGAGCAGAAAGAAAAGCAGGATCACCAGGAGCAGGCCTGTACCTCCTTGCCATAGACCTTGAAACAGCAGGTGCAGAAAGGGGCTTCCGCCACACCTCAAGAAGTGGCTCAGTCAAAGCCTCATTAAATGGCAAAAGAAGCTCAACCACAGCAGAAGGAGAATGTAAAACCTCTAAGAATATTTGGTCTGAACTCAGAAGTGGGCAATTGAAGGCCTAAAAGTTCAGCAGCCTTCCTAATAACAGCATGGTATGGTGCTACATCATGAGAAGGAGAGGCCTTTGGTGATGAAAGCTCCCACTCCGGGGATGTGTCAAGACCACTCGCCTCCTGAAGGCCCTCAAACTCATCAACAGACTATTCAATTTCACCTTCTTCAGCTTCCTCCCGCTGAAATTCTTCCTCTTCCAACAGCCTTTGGGCTTCTCTTCTGGACCGCAACTTCGGGACCGGCGTCGACGGAAGAGCCTCCGATGTAGGCAACGGCGCCAACCGAAGTCGAGAGGAAGAAGGTCCACCAGATGGCGCCGGAGACTGAGAAAACGGCATCGAAAACCTCGGAGCCGGAAACTGCCAGAACGGCCAGAACGGCGCCGTCGGCTTAAAGGGCAGGAAGGGTGCCTGGGCATATTGTTGTGGAACACCCAAATTAAATGCAAGCGGGGCCCGACGGCGCACCGGTAGGGTAAGCTACTCTGGCAAACATGCCGTACATCTCATTAAGAAAATGCGAAGGATCCGACCCAGGTCCAGGAAAGGGTGGATAAGGAGCAGAGTCTGAATTCACTCGAGGCCGAGTAGGCGTCGGGGCCGTCGGACCCAAAACAGGTGAGGTCGCAGGCACTGGAGAAGATACTCTAGGCTCCTGAGAATCACTCGGCGCCGGAGATAATCTTGGCGCCGGAGAACACCTTGGCGTCGGTGAACCCCTTAGCGGAGAGTGAGCCGGAGTCGCTTGAGAAGGAGAAGGCGACGGCGAGACGAAGTCTTTAGTACGGCATCGCGAAGCTGGAGACGGCGACGTCAAAGCTCTATCCTTCGATGAACGACGCCGGGAACAATGCCTTCTCTTCTTATGCTTCCTCGACTTCGAAGTATGCGAAGTCGACGACTTTGATTTTGACCTCTTTCGGCCCCTCTTCTCCTTTCTTGCCTTCGCCATAAAAAGCTTAGCCTCACGCTCCTTCAAAGCCTTCGGATTCATCTTCCGACAGCTGGAGCAGCCTCCGACGTGGTCCGAAGAAAGACACCACAAACAGTCTTCATGGGGTCAGTGATAGACATATGACCCCCACACACTCTGCAAGGCTTGAAACCAGACTTCTTCGAAGTCGCCATAGCACTGCTCCAAAGGAAACAGCAGATAAAGTAACTGTGAAGAAAATGGAGAGTCCCAGAAAACCGTTACGCGCCGACGGCGCGGAAAAAAGGGAAATGACATCAGCACACTGACGAGGTCTTCGTGTGACTCCGGTGACGTCATACGGAGTCGCGAGCGGAGTCGTGCCATTATGACGTACACGTCGACGTGGGAGAGATAGAAAAAAGTTTCTGTGGAATGCTGGCGCAGGGGTAATTCAAAAGGTGAGGAATCCACAGGCAGATGTTTCTATCAGAATTGCAGTTACTCTATTTTCAGTCTGGATGAAATATGAATACTTGAGATCCAATAAAAGAAAGGTCTTTAAATAATCGAGCTGTGTCAATGATTAATTAATGTAATCATTAGAATTAAGATTAATTGTATCTGTTCATGCTTCTCATTTGTTTCTTTTTCCGACACAGTTTGTTAAAGCAGTTGTAGTACCATTAGTTTTTTTCAAGTTCAGAAGATGCCAGTAATCTTAGTTAATCATTCTAAATGGACAAGTGGTTTCATTCACATTGCTACTACTTGAAGCAGACACTGGATGGTTTAAGGCACTTTAACTGCTATAGAACACACTATGAAAAAACTACTGAAATAGGGGATTTGGAAAACAGATCCTAGTGGGCAATATCATTCCTGAGGGAAAACCCATTAAGAACTTCAATGTCATTCAAATGAATAAGAAAATTAACAAAGTTCAGGAAGATATTAGCCAGCCTGTCATAGAAAGACGTGCTGGCAGAAAATGTGGTAGACAGACACTGAGAAATCAACAGTACAATTTCCCTCCAGAGGAGCATCGGACAAGGAGAAAAATTGATATATGGGATCCATGTCAATAACAATCTTTAATTTACTCAAAAATTGTTCTTTACTCAATGGAAGTATCATTTTTAAGCCATGCCACCTCAGAAAGAACTGACTGTTTTCAATATTTTCAAATTTTTAAAAAAATTAGACTAGGTCTTTTCTTATCAAAATACACCCATTAATGTTAGCACTGATCTAACTGGTTTAAGAAAACTTCTGTCCCTCAATCCTCCATCTTCTACTATGCTTCCGGAAGTACTACTTTTGAAACTTTGGCGATTCAAGACATTAATACCTTGAAAAACACTTATGAATATATTTCACATAACATCAGTAAGGCAGAAACAAAATGCTCTGAATAATGTCAAGTAGAAAAAGAAAATCCCCACTAAGCCAAGTGATAAAGTAAAGTGGTATACATAATCAAAGATCCTGTCCTTCGGCCCTTTGATACTACCCCAAACTCAGTGATTTATAGAGGAGCTGTCGTCGACAAGAAGGGGTCTGGAGGAGTAACTATGCTCCAGCTGAAATACCAATCACTTATTCAAGACTACAAAAACCTGATAATCTCAAAGAAAACCAACTATTTTTCAAAAAAGGTATAGTCTGCCACAAATTTGCCTCGGAACTGTTTCAAACAGTACAGTGATTAGCCACTCCCTCTGCTGCAGCCAAGATATTACCCATACAACAGCTTTGCGATAATTTAGCAAACATCTTTAGAAATAAAGTAGAGGCAGTTTATAATGACTAATCTTTGCAAGGGTACTAAGCCATCATTCCTGGCGTCTTCACAGTTAGACCCTAGCTTTCCAGCTCTCTGCTAATTTCCCATTATCATGACAGAACGTAGGATTGAGTGGATAAACTTAAGTCCAGAGCCCGTAGGACCCATGCCCCCCCCAAAGTTGTGGCAAGAGATAGCTGAATTCATTGCACCCTCATTGGCTTTATTGCTCAATAATATATTGAAGTCCAGTTGTTCTCCCACAGAATGGAAAAAGAATTCCATTCTGCCTTTACTAAAGAAGCTAACCCAAAATCCTTTAGAGGAAAAGAACTACTGGCCGATCGCTAGGCTCCCTACACTTGCAAAGGCTCTACAAAGACACTTAAGCATCTCTTTCTGAATTTTAGGACCAGAAGGGCATCCTGGATAGAACCCAGTTTGGTATTAGAAAAGTTCATAGCACTGAAACCGCGTTAGAGAAGAGATTAGGGAGATTATGTATCAGGGTGGCAATGCTGCGGTGGTACTACAGGACCTATCCGCATCTTTTGTCACTGTGAGTCACGTGTATTTGAAGCACCGGATGACCGAGATTGGTATTCAAAGCTCAACTTTTAAGCTACTACGCTAATTTCCTGACGAAAGGGAGCACACAGTAAATATGGAAGAGTTTAGATCCAATCCTTTTACCTTACCCTGCGGTGTCTCGCAGGGGTCTTCTTTAAGTACCACATTATTTAATATATATATTTGGTTCCCCTTCTGAATTTGATATCATCGTATGGCTCATCCACTGTTAACTACACTGACAATACCTGAAGAACAAGTTACTTACCTTCGGTAACAATATATCTGTAAGAAACATTAGTAGTGATAGATTCATTACCTTAGAATATCCACAGGCGTCAGTCTGGATCCGGAAAGTTTTCGTCAGCAGTACCCCTGCGCGTCAGAAGGTGGCGTTGTGCGGCTCCGCGTCCGTCGTAGGCGTCGTGATCGCCGGGATGACGTTGCGGCAGCTACTTAACACGCCACCCTCGCGAGCTGACGTCAGTTCTGTACACTACTTTCCGCGCCAGGAACGCAGAGCTATGCAAGATACTGACCACTGGTGCATTGAAACTAGTGCCCTGAAAGGGATGATCTTAACCCTAGAAATCAGTTCGCAGAACGTGGAGGATGGGTGGGGCGGTAAGGAATCTATCACTACTAATGTTTCTTACAGATATATCGTTACCGAAGGTAAGTAACTTGTTCATCTGAAAGAAACACGCAGTGATAGATTCCTTACCTTAGAATAGATACCCAGCAATACAAACCCCGGTGGTGGGTCTGCGAACCAAGATCACACCAGAAAGTCACGGAGAACAGAGCGGCAAAGAAGCTGTCTCTCCGGACTTGGCTGTCAATGCAATAATGCTTAGTAAAAGTGTGCAGCGAGGCCCACGTGGCTGCCTGACAGATGTCTTGCAGGGGGACACCACGTCCCAATGCAGTAGTAGCTGCTGTTGCCCTGGTAGAATGGGCGCACAGCCCCACCGGAGGCTCCTTTTTAGCTAGAGAATAGCAGGCTTTTATACACAAGACAACCCAGCGGGAGATAGTCCTCTTCTGTACAGCCCGGCTTTCCTGGCGCCTACGTAGCCAACCAAGAGCTGGTCATCCACCCGGAACTTATGTGCGGTTGAGGTAAAATGAGATCGCACGTTTTGGGTCCAGACGGTGGAGCCTCTCTTCCTCTCTGGAAGGGTGCAGAGGCGGAAAAAAAGTGGGCAAGGTGATAGTTTGCCCGATATGGAAGGCAGTAACAACCTTTGGCAAAAAGGATGGACGTGTGCGTAGCACAACCTTGTCCGGATGAACAGACAGAAAAGGAGGTTTACATGAAAGAGCCTGGAGCTCACTCACGTGCCTAGCGGAGGTGATGGCAACCTGGAAAGCAGTCTTCAAGGTTAATAAACGAAGAGGACAGTTGTGAAGCGGCTCAAAGGGAGCGCACATCAAATAAGTAAGAACCAGATTCAAGTCCCACTGTGGCATCACAAAAGGAATAGGAGGGAAAAGGTGAGTAATGCCTTTGAGAAATCTATTTACAACAGGGGACTTGAAAAGAGAGGGCTGATCAGGTAGCCTGAGAAAGGCTGAAATTGCAGAAAGGTAGCCCTTGATAGTGCACAGAGCAGAGCCCTGCTGGGCTAAAGAGAGAAGGAACAGTAGGACCTCAGAAAGAGGGGCAGAAAGGGGATCCACAGCCTTTGCTGTGCACCATGCCACAAATTTGTTATACCTGCAGGCGTATACCGATTTAGTGGAGGGACTTCTGGCTGCCAGAATGACATCACAGACTTCGGGAGGCAAGTGAAATGGAATCAACTGTCGCCGCTCAATCTCCACGCAAGGAGGTGGAGGCTGGACAGGTTCGGGTGGAGGACCGTCCCCTGCTGCTGCGACAGAAGATCCTCCCGAAGAGGCAGTCGGATCGGGGATCCACGCTCATACTGAGAAGCTCGGGATACCAAACTCTTCGAGCCCAGTCCGGAGCCACAAGAATGACTTGGGCCCGGTCGCGTCTGATCTTCTTCAGCACTCTGGGTAGAATTGGTATAGGTGGAAAGGCGTACAATAGACCGCAACTGCACTAGCGACGAAAAGCGTCGCCGAGCGAGTGCTGCCTTGGAAATTCCAACGCGCAGAACTACTGACATTGCGCGTTCTCTTCGGTGGCGAATAGATCTAACCAAGGCTCTCCCCACTGTTGAAAGAGACCTTGCGCCACGTCCGAGTGAAGACGCCATTCGTGATCCATCATGCACCTGCGGCTGAGTTCGTCCGCCCTGGCGTTCAGTGGACCTGCCAGGTGTTGAAACACCAGGGAAATGCCCTGATGTTCCAGCCATGTCCAGAGGCGCTGAGCCTCCTGACAAAGGGTCCACAACCCCACCCCGCCCTGTTTGTTGCAGTACCACATGGCGGTGGTGTTGTCTGTGAACACCTGCACTACTCTTCCCCTTGACAGAGGGAAGGAATGCTTTGAGTGCAAGTAGGATCGCCCAGAGCTCCAGAACGTTGATATGGAGCTTGGACTCTGCCGGAGACCACAGGCCTCTGATCTCCGCCTCTCCCATGTGGCCGCCCCATCCCAGGAGGGACGCGTCCGTCACCACTGTGTGCTCTGGTTGGGGAAGGGAGAGGGATCTGCCGCTGACCCAATGCTGGTTCGTGAGCCACCACTGCAACTGTCTTGCAGTGCCCTCCGAGATCTGGACGTAGTCGGACAGATTCCCCTGATGCTGCGCCCACTGGAACTTCAGGTCCCACTGCAGAGCCCGCATATGCCATCTGGCATGATTGATCAGCAGGATGCAGGAGGCCATGAGGACCAGCAGCCTCAAGGTCATCCTGACCGAAACCCAGGATAAGGAATCATAGCCCGAATATCCCGGACTCGCTGTTTGGGAGGATAGACCCGAAATTGCGCTGTGTCCAGAACTGATCCAATGAAGAGGAGCTTCTGCGAGGGAATCAGGTGCGACTTCGGCACGTTGATGGAGAACCCCAGCAAATGCAGGAGGTCGGCCGTAGTCTGGAGGTGGGTATGAGCATCTTGAACTTCTCCTTCCGGAGGAAGAGATTGACGTTCTGAAGGTCTAAGATAGGACGCAGGCCTTTGTCCTTCTTTGGAATCAGAAAGTAGTGGGAAAGTAGTGGGAATAACAACCACGACCTACTTCTGGCGTTGGAAGGCGCTCTATGGCCCCCTTGGCCAAGAGGGCCACAACTTCCTGCTGGAGAAGTGCCAAGTGATCCCCGACATGCGGTGGTATTGAGGTGGCATGGCTGGAGTGGCAGTCTCGAAGGGGAGGGAGTAGCCCCTTCGGACTATCTGTAAAACCCACCTGTCCGACGTGATGGTGCGCCAGTGGGGGAGGTGATGGCGAAGCCTGCCACCCACTGGCGTTTGGTGGGCCTGAAAGGTCGGACTAGGAAGCTTTGGAGGCAGAGGTGGCTGGGGTGGTGGTGGACTGACCCGTCCGCTGGCCCCCTGAACCGCCGCGGCGGTTCCCAAGTATGCGCGTGGACTGTTGCGCAGGCCTGTGGCTCTGTTGCGAACGTGGTGGGTTGCCCCTTCCGCGAGCACGAAAGGAGCGAAAGGCAGAAGGCTGAGGAGGCCGTGTGGCCGAAAGGCCCAAGGACTTGGCCGTAGCCCGTGAGTCCTTAAATCTCTCCAAAGCACTGTCTGCCTGGTTGCCAAAGAGGCGAATGCCATCAAAGGGCATGTCCATCAAAGTGTTTTGGACATCCCCCGAGAAGCCTGTTGTTCTCAGCCAGGCGTGGCGGCGGAGCGCCACTGTCGTGGAAATTGCCCTGCCCAGCGAGTCGGCGGTGTCAAGGCCACAACGGATCGTGAACTTGGCTGCATCTCTCCCCTCAGCAATAGCCTGGGAGAGTAGTGTCCGAGCCTCCTCCGGACACTGAGGCAGCACCTGCGCCACCGTATCCCACAGAGAGTGAGAATAACGGCCCAAGAGGCATGCGGTGTTCACAGACCGCAGCCCTAGACTGGCGGAAGAAAAAAACCTTCTTCCCAAACTGTTCCAGTCTCTTGGATTCCCTGTCCGGGGGTGTGGAAGGGAATGCGCTTGGGGAAGCGGAGGCTTGGACAACCAAGCTCTCAGGGGTGGGGTGTTGGGAGAGGAAGATGGGGTCGCCCGGGGCCGGGCGATGGCGTCGGGCCACGTTCTGGTCCACAGGAGCCCCTATGTTGGGCCTGGACCAGGAGCCCAAAAGAACATCCAAAAGTGCGTCATTAAATGCAGCAGTGGTTCCGCAGAGGTAACTGCTGGCTGAAGCACTTCCGTCAGGAGGTTAGTCCTGACGGCCACAGTAGGTAGCTCGAGGTGGAGAGCCCCGGCTGCCCTACGCAACACCACAGAAAAAGAAGCACCCTCCTCCGTAGCCACGGTAGGAGGAGACAGCATGCCAAGGTCTGGAGAGTTGTCCAGACCACTGGCATCCCCCAACTCCTCTGCCCAGTCCGGGTCATACTCACATTGAGCAGCGAGAGGGTCCTCAGACACCTCCCAGTCCTCCCCTTCCTCCTCATGCTGTTGTACAGGCAGAAAAGGAGGAGGATGGAGATAGGGAAACAGATTCCCAAACGGCGTCGGAATCGGTCGACATTGTTCCGGCACCGTCTCCACATCGGGGCTGAAACCGGGACGGCGTCGTCCGGCGCGCCGGGCGACGCGAAACGTGGTGCCGGTGGGGGTCAACGTCGATGGAGGTGTCACGAGGTCAACCAGGATCTACGACGGGATCCACCGGAGTCCTGCGGCGCCAAGGCCGGAGCCGACGGCGACGCCGGGGCCGGAGCCACCGGCGTCAAAGGGCGAGGACTCCCAGTCGGGCCCACGGGGCCCAAAGGCGCACCGGAGTGGCCGGACGGCCCAAATAGGCGAGCCATAGCGGACAGGAAGTCCTGTACCTGGGCCGGAGTCGCCGACGAACCTGGGAAGGGCGGGTAGGTCACCGGCGACTGCGTATGCTCCGCCGGGGGTGGCACCACCCGCACCCTCAGCCAAGTCGCGCGACTGGAAGTCGGGGAACGATGACATTTCTTCGACTTTTTTTGACTCTTCGACTTCTTTTGGCACTTCGCACTCGGGGTCAGGTAAGGCGAAGACTTTGATGCAGACGATTTCCGATGGTGGTGGCTCCTCGACCTCCCTCTGGACCGGGACCTTTCACGGCGCGGAGCCGACTGCCGGGCTTCAAGCAGCTTTCGGGACCGCTCCCGCAAAGACTTCGGTGCCATGGACCGGCAGTCGGGGAACGACTTGGGGTCGTGGTAGCGCCCCAGGCAGAAGAGACACACGCGGTGCGGGTCCGTCACCGACATCATCCGATGACAGTGCTCGCAAGACTTAAACCCGGGCATCCCCAACTGCACCAAAAAGCTGAGACAAAAAATCTCCAAAAACTCAGTCAAAAAAGACTGGGGGTACCGCTCTCTCCGGATCTGCGCTTGCTGGCACGGAAAAAGAACTGACGTGAGCGCGCGAGGGCGGCGTCTAAGTAGCTGCCGCGATGTCATCCCGGCGATCACGACGCCTACGACGGACGCGGAGCTGCACGACGCCACCTTGCGACGCGCAGGGGTGCTGCGGACGAAAACTTTCCGGATCCAGACTGACGCCTGGGGATATTCTAAGGTAAGGAATCTATTACTACGTGTTTGTTTCAGATTTGTGGTATTCATGGACAACAATTTAGACGAGGTAGCCTCCCAATTCAATAAGTGCATGAGTGTAATAGTCAACTGGATGAGTTCCCACCGTCTTAAATTAAATTACGAGAAGATGCATGTGCTCCTCTTTAGACGAGATACCTCCTTTTGGAATGATGCTTGGTGGTCGCAGTCTCTCTACCATCTCTCCATTCCAGCATTAAAAACTAGGAACCTGGGAATCATTATTGATTCCAATCTCTCTTTTAGAGATCAGACCAGTCAACTCACTTCCTTGTTTTAAAAACCTTAAGTTAAATTCTTCCCTTTTTATCTTTCAATCTACAGAAAACAGTGGTCACTTCCCTGTCATTATCAAAGTTGGACTATTGTAGTGCCCTTTAGGCTGGTGCTCAGCAAGGCATTATTTAACAAGCATTGGCATAGCCAATAGGTCTCGCCTTTGGGGCTTTTTTAAGTGTTTAGCTAGAGCTATTGGTTTTGCCAATGTTTGTTAGCTAAGTTGGCGTGTTCAAACCTCACAGAATATAGCATGCCTCGCAGAGCAGCACATGCTCTCTGACTCTAGACGCCCCAGTTTTTTCATCCCACTTAAAGTCTGTCAGTTTATTTACAAACACAGACAGGCCATGTATCAACTTAAAGCACAAGTTACTAACTTGTGTAACGATATATCTGTAAGAGACAGTAGTTAGTGACAGATTCCTTACCTTAGAATATCCCCAGGCGTCAGACTGGATCCGGAACGTTTTTGCGTAGCAGTACCCTTGCGCGTCGGTAGGCAGCGTCGTGCGGCTCCGCGTCAGTCGTCGTGATCGCCGGGATGACGTCGCGGGCAGTACTTAGACGCCGCCCCTGCGCGCTGACGTCAATTCTGTACACGACTTTCCGCGCCAGGAACGCAGAGCCATGCAAGAAGCTGACATAGGTGTCTGAAAAATACTAGGGCCCTGAAAGGGATGTCCTTAACCCTAGAAATCAGTTCGCAGAACGGGGAGGATGGGTGGGGCGGTAAGGAATCTGTCACTAACTACTGTCTCTTGCAGATATATCGTTACACAAGTTAGTAACTTGTGCATCTGAAAGAGACACGTTAGTGACAGATTCCTTACCTTAGAATAGATACCCCAGCAATACCAACCCCGGTGGTGGGTCTGCGAACAAAGATCAGACAAGGAAGTCCCAGAGAACAGAACGGCCAAAGAAGCCGTCCCTCCGGACTTGGCTGTCAAGGCAGTAATGTTTAGTAAACGTGTGCAGCGAGGCCCACGTAGCTGCCCGACATATATCCTGTAACGGAACCCCGCGGCCTAAAGCCGTGGTAGCCGCCGTTGCCCTGGTGGAATGGGCACGCAGTCCAACAGGAGGCTCCTTCTTAGCCAAAGAATAACAGGCTTTGATACACATAGTGACCCAGCGGGAGATGGTCCTTTTGTGTACCGCCCGACCTTTTTGGCGCCCACGTAGCCAACAAAGAGCTGGTCATCCACCCGGAACTGGTGTGTGCGGTTGATGTAAAAAGAAAGCGCACGTTTTGGGTCCAGACGGTGGAGCCTCTCTTCCTCTCTGGAAGGATGCGGAGGCGGGAAGAAGGTGGGCAAAGTGATGGTCTGCCCAATATGGAAGGCAGTAACCACCTTTGGCAAGAAGGACGGACGCGTCCTAAGAACAACCTTGTCTGGATGAACAGACAGAAAGGGAGGTTTGCAAGAAAGAGCCTGGAGCTCACTCACCCGCCGAGCAGAGGTGATGGCCACCAGGAATGCTGTCTTCAGAGTAAGAAGACGAAGAGGACAATTATGTAGAGGCTCAAAGGGAGCGCACATTAAGAAGGTAAGAACCAAGTTCAAGTCCCACTGAGGCATTACAAACGGAACAGGAGGAAAGAGGTGTGTAATGCCTTTAAGAAACCTGTTGACCACAGGGGACTTGAAAAGGGAGGGCTGATCAGGAAGCCGGAGGAAGGCTGAAATCGCACAAAGATAGCCCTTGATGGTACCCAGGGCAGAACCCTGTTGGGCCAGAGATAGCAGGAACAGGAGAACCTCAGAAAGAGGGGCAGAAAGGGGATTCACAGCCTTTGCTGTGCACCATGCCACAAACTTGTTCCACCTGAAGGCGTATACCACCTTAGTGGAGGGACGCCTGGCTGCCAGAATCACATCACAAACTTCGGGAGGCAAGTCGAAAGGAATCAACTGCCGCCGCTCAATCTCCACGCAAGCAGGTGGAGGCTGGACAGGTTCGGGTGGAGGACCGTCCCCTGCTGCTTCGACAGAAGATCCTCCCGAAGAGGCAGACGGATCGGGGGATCTACGCTCATACTGAGTAGCTCGGGATACCAAACTCTTCGAGCCCAGTCCGGAGCCACAAGGATGACTTGGGCCCGGTCGCGCCGAATCTTCTTCAATACTCTGGGTAGAAGTGGTATAGGCGGAAAGGCGTACAACAGACCGCAACTCCACTCGCGACGAAAAGCGTCGCCGAGCGAGTGCCGCCTTCGAAATTCCAACGCGCAGAACTGATGACATTGCGCGTTCTCTTCGGTGGCGAATAGATCTAACCAAGGCTCTCCCCACTGCAGAAAGAGACCTTGCCCCACTTCCGAGTGAAGACGCCATTCGTGATCCATCATGCACCTGCGGCTGAGTTCGTCCGCCCTGGCGTTCAGGGAACCTGCCAGGTGTTGGAACCATCAGGAACATGCCCTGATGTTCCAGCCATGTCCAGAGGCGCAGAGCCTCCTGACAGAGGGTCCACGACCCCACCCCGCCTTGTTTGTTGCAGTACCACATGGCGGTGGTGTTGTCTGTTAACACCTACACTACCTTCCCTTTGACAGAGGGAAGGAATGCCTTGAGTGCAAGTCGGATCGCCCGGAGCTCCAGGAGGTTGATATGGAGCCGGGACTCCGCCGGAGACCAGAGGCCTCTGAACTCCGCCTCTCCCATGTGACCGCCCCATCCCAGAAGGGACGCGTCCGTCACAACTGTGTGCTCTGGCTGGGGAAGGGAGAGTGATCTGCCCATGACCCATTGCCGGTTCGAGAGCCACCACTGCAACTGTTTTGCAGCCCCCTCCGAGATCTGGACGTGATCGGACAAGTTGCCCTGGTGCTGCGCCCACTGGAACTTCAGGTCCCACTGCAGAGCCCGCATATGCCATCTGGCATGATCGACCAGCAGGATGCAGGAGGCCATGAGGCCCAGCAGCCTCAGGGTCATCCGTACCGAAACCCAGGATAAAGGCTGAAAGATGGGAATCATAGCCTGAATATCCCGGACTCGCCGTTCGGGAGGATATGCCCGAAACTGCGTCGTGTCCAGAACTGCTCCGATGAAAAGGAGCTGTGGAGAAGGAATCAGATGCGACTTCGGCACATTGATGGAGAACCCCAGCGAGTGCAGGAGTTCGGCCGTAGTCTGGAGGTGGGAGAAGACTGCCTGGGACGAGCCCGCCTTCAGCAGCCAGTAGTCGAGGTAGGGGAAGACTGGAACCCCTGCCCGGTGCAGATGAGCTGCGACCACCGCCATCACTTTCGTGAACACCCGAGGGGCACTTGTAAGGCCAAAGGGGAGCACGGTGAACTGAAAAATGCTCGAGGCCTACCGTGAACCGCAGGTAACGCCGGTGGGCCGGCAGGACGGGGATGTGGAAATAAGCGTCCTGCAAGTCCAACGCTACCATCCAGTCTCCAGGGTCGAGGGCAGTCAAGACCTGAGCTAGGGTGAGCATCTTGAACTTCTCCTTCCGGAGGAAGCGATTGACGTTCCGGAGGTCCAAGATAGGACGCATGTCCTCCTTGTCCTTTTTGGGCACCAGAAAGTAGTGGGAGTAGCAACCACGTCCTACTTCTGGGGTCGGAACATGCTCGATGGCCCTCTTGGCCAAGAGGGCCGTGACTTCCTTCTGCAGAAGCACCAAGTGATCCCCTGACATGAGGTGGAATTGAGGTGGCATGGCTGGGGGGGTGGTCTCGAAGGGGAGGGAGTAGCCCCTTCGGACAATGTCCAAGACCCACCTGTCCGAGGTGATGGCACGCCAGTGGTGAAGGTGATGGCGGACCCTGCCCCCTACTGGCGTGTTGTGCACCTGAAAGGAAGGACTAGGAGGGCTTGGAGGCCGCAGACGGGTTGGAGGTAGTGGCCTGACCCACACGCTGGTTGCCCGAACCGCCACGGCGGTATCCACGTCCTCTGCCACGCGAAGACGCTTGCTGCGCGGGCCGGTGGCTGGGCAGCTGACGTGACTGGGCGCCCCTTCCGTGGCCACGAAAGGGGCGAAAAGCAGAGGTTAGCGGAGGGCGCACAACAGAAAGGCCCAGGGACTTGGCAGTAGCCCGTGAGTCCTTAAAACGCTCCAGCGCATGGTCTGCTTTGGAACCAAGAAGACCGACTCCATCAAAGGGCATGTCCATGAGTGTATTCTGGACATCACCCGAGAAACCAGTTGTTCTCAGCCAGGCGTGGCGACGTAGCGCCACCGTCGTTGCAAGCGATCTGCCCAGCGAGTCGGCGGTATCAAGGCCACAACGTATGGTGTATTTAGCCGCATCTCTTCCTTACGCAATGGCGCAGGTAAGCAGTGTCTGGACCTCCTCAGAACACTGTGGCAAAACCGCTGCCACCGAATCCCACAGGGAGTGGGTATATCGGCCCAAAAGGCAAGCGGTGTTGACGGACCGCAAGCCAGCACTGGAGGAAGAAAAAGCCTTCTTCCCAAATTGGTCCAGGCGTTTGGATTCCCTATCCGGAGGGGCGGTAGGGAAGGCGGTTTGGGAGGCAGAGGCTTGGACAACCAAGCTCTCGGGGGTGGTATGTTGGGAGAGAAACAAGGGGTCGCCCGGAGCAGGGCGATGGCGTCGGGCCACGTTCCTATCCACAGGAGCCCCTGTGGTGGGCTTGGACCAGGCGCCCAAAAGAACGTCAGTGAGTGCATCATTAAACGGCAGCACAGTCTCCGTGGAGGAAGCTGCCGGCTGAAGCACTTCCGTCAGGAGATTAGTCCTGACAGCCACAGTAGGCAATTGGAGATGCAAGGCTCCAGCTGCTCTACGCAACACTGTTGCGAAATTAGCTCCCTCCTCCGTAGCCACGAGAGGAGACAGCATGCCAGTGTCAGGGGAAGTGTCTAGACCACTGGCATCCCCAAGTTCCTCAGCCCAGTCCTGATCATACTCACACTGTTGTGTGAGAGGGTCTTCCGACCCCTCCCAGCTCTCCTGGTCCTCCTCTGGTTCAAAATATGGAGGAGGAGGGACATTTGGGACCCAAGGTCTCATCGGCGCCGGAGCCGGCGTCGGTCCGGCTCCATGTCCGGAGCCGGGGAACGACGCCGTCCGGAGCCCCGGCCGGAGTCAGGAACGGAACCGGGGACATCGGCGGAGGCGTGGTTAGGTCAACCGGCGTCAAAGGGGGTTGCGGTACCACCGGAGCCGGGATCGAGGCCGGGGCCGGAGCCAAGGCCGGGATGAAGGCTGGCGGGACAGGCGGCGCCGGGACCGGAGTCGTCGGCGACGCCGGAGCAACCCCATCAGGGCCCGAAGGCGCACCGGAGGGACCTTGAGGCCCGAAGAGGCGGGCCATGGCCGACAGGAATTCCTGTATTTCGGCCGGAGTCGCCCCCGAACCCGGAAAGGACGGGTAATGCGGGGGCGGCTCCACAGGCACGTCCGGGGCTGCGGGGACGGTGCCGACAGGGGCCTCAGCCGAGTCGCGAGACCGGCGAGGCGAAGTCTTAGAGCGATGATGATTCTTAGACTTTTTGTGCTTCGACTTACCCGAGGAGCGCGAAGACTTGGACTCCGACGACCGGCGGGGACTCCGCGACCGGCCCCTCGACCTCTCCCGGGACCGGGGCTTGGTGCGGCGCGGAGCCGACTGCCGGACCTCGAGCAGCTTTCGAGACCGCTCTCGCAAAGCCTTCGGGTGAAGTTTCCGGCAGTCAGGGCACGACTTCGTGTCGTGGTCTCGGCCGAGACAGTAGAGACACTCTAGATGCGGGTCTGTGATCGACATCATTCGACCACAGGCGTCGCATGGCTTGAAGCCGGGCATCCCTACGACACCTAGGAGTCGATGAAGACTCGAAAAGAAACAGTGAAAAAATTCACCAAAAAGTTAGTCAAAAATTGACTAGGGCACTGCTCTTCCCGGATCTGCGCTTGCTGGCGCGGAAAAAGAAGAACTGACGTCAGCGCGCAGGGGCGGCGTCTAAGTACTGCCCGCGACGTCATCCCGGCGATCACGACGCCGACGACGGATGCGGAGCCGCACGACGCCGCCTACCGACGCGCAAGGGTACTGCTACGCAAAAACTTACCGGATCCAGTCTGACGCCTGGGGATATTCTAAGGTAAGGAATCTGTCACTAACGTGTCTCTTTCAGATACTAAACGCACAGTCCTGCCACTTCAGAAAACTCCAATACTGTAAGATCAGGGACAGGCGCTTTCATAGCTTACGGAAGGAGGAGACAGCATGCCAGAGTCAGGGGAGGTGTCCAGATCACTGGCATCCCCAAGCTCCTCAGCCCAGTCCTGATCGAACTCACACTGCTGTGTTAGAGGGTCATCCGACCCCTCCCAGTTCTCTTCGTCCTCCTCTGGTTCAAAATGAGGAGGGACATGCGGGACCCAAGGTCTCATCGGCGTCGGAGCCGGCGTCGAGTGACGCCGGTCCGGCGCCGTGTCCGGATCCGGAGAGAACCGGGGAACGACGCCGCCCGGAGCCCCGGGCGGCGTCGGGAACGGCACCGGAGAGATCGGCGCCGGTGGAGGTGTCGTCAGGTCAACCGGCATCGATCGGGGTTGTGGCAGCGCCGAGGCCGGGAACGAGGCTAGTGTGACAGGCGGCGCCGGAGAAACTCCATCAGGGCCCGAAGGCGCACCGGGGGGACCTTGAGGCCCGAAAAGGCGGGCCATGGCCGACAGGAACTCCTGTATCTCGGCCGGAGTCGCCGCCGAACCCGGATAAGGGGGGTAATGCGGCGGCGGCTCCACAGGCACTCCCGGGGCGGGGACGGTGCCGACAGGACCCTCAGCCGAGTCGCGAGACCGGCGAGGGGAAGTCGTCGAGCGATGACGCTTCTTTGACTTCTTATGCTTCGACTTACCGGAGGAGTGCGAAGACTTGGACCCCGACGACCGATGAGGACTCCGCGACCGACCTCTCGCATGACCGGGGCTTGGCGTGGCGTGGCGCGGAGCCGACTGCCGGACCTCGAGGAGCTTTCGAGACCGCTCTCGCAAAGCATTCGGATGCAAGGCCCGGCAGTCGGGGCACGACTTCGTGTCGTGGTCGCGGCCGAGGCAGTAGAGACATTCCTGATGCGGGTCTGTGATCGACATCATTCGACCACAGGCGTCGCATGGCTTGAAGCCGGGCATCCCTACCGACACCTTCGGAGTCGAGAGACTCGTTTAGAAAACAGTGAAAAAATCTCCCAAAAACTTAGTAAAAAAATGACTAGGGCACTGCTCTTCCCGGATCTGCGCTTACTGGCGCGGAAAAGGAAGAACTGACGTCAGCGCGCAGGGGCGGCGTCTAAGTACTGCCCGCGACGTCATCCCAGCGATCCCGACGACGGACGCGGAGCCGCACGACGCCGCCTACCGACACGCAAGGGTACTGCTACGCAAAACTTTCCGGATCCAGCCTGACGCCTGGGGATATTCTAAGGTAAGGAATCTGTCACTAACGTGTCTCTTTCAGATCAGGATGTCGAGAGGCGGGGGTATTGTGGCCATTTTTAGGTTGAGCCTCGAGTAGCGCGCAAGCGCTGCTCTGTAAGACTTTAAGTTAGGAGGTTTCGAAAGCTGACCAGACGCTCGTGCGTCATGGCCTTTTCCCTGCGGTTACCCGCAAGCAAAAGGCCATGGTGCACGAGCGTGTGGTCACGCTTGCAAGCGCGCGCACCACTTGCGTGCTTTTTTTTTTTCCTTGTCGACGCTGCAGCGGCTTGTTGATGCTCATGTGTTGGGTGTATCGGGTACAGGCAGTCATTTTTCAAAGACAGTTAAGTTTGTGTCTTCACTTGTTTTTGGGTGTTATTACATAGGTTTTCATTGGGCTTTTAGAAATGTTATCATTAAGGGATGTATGGATGTATCTGTGCAGCACGTTTGTGTTGCCCCGTTGCTGGTTGTTTTGAGAAGCTGCTGGGGAGGCGTGCATCTCTAAAGGCAGACACATGCCGGCTCTAGGTCTGCGGTGTTTACAGAATCCATATCGGCTCTTGAAGGTTACAGGTCGGATGTCACGGCCAGCCTGGGAGGCAGCTTGCCTTCTGCAGGCCTATCAGCGCTCCTCTGGGAGCCAGTCTATCTCATCCCTGGCCCTCTGTGATCAGAGCAGGCGCTGCCATGCATCGCACGGAGACCCCGCCCGCATCGGGTCCCATCCCGCGCCCTTAGCCTAGGGCCGCCGCCTGGGCAGGTGGACTACTCGAGCTCCCGGCACGCGAGGCAGATAGTCTGTTCATAAGGTAAAGGGCGTTCCTGGTGCTCTGAGCTGCATCCTAGCCGGGCGGGGCGGCGAGCAGCTGAGTGACGAGCTCAGGAAGATGGAGGTTATCAGAGCGGACGGATCCCGATGAAGGATTAAGGCGAGGAGGGCAAGTATTTAGGGCTAGAGATGAGGCTGGGATAGATGCTTCTCTTCTGTATACTACTACAGGGGACCAGCCGTGGGCCGTGCCAGGGCGCCCGCCCCCCCTCCATATCCCCTCGCAGCTGCTGGGGGCCGAGAGATGCTGCTGTGCACTGCGGGTGCCCATGGATATCTTTATTGTGGTAGCAGATGCTCCCAGGGCTGGGCTGGGCGCGCGCAGGAGAGCAGAATGCCATCCGCATTGCAGGTGCACGTGCAGTGCACAGTGGCCCCGGTGCCACCCTGCTGGACGGGCGGCCTTCCCTCTGCAGGGAGGGGCCCTGCTGCCTAGGCTGTGCATCGGGTGTGACCGTGTGATGGAGTGTCTGACAGGGGTGCACGCCCGCTCCTCTGTAAAGAACATCAACACGAGCTGAGTGAGCACGTGATTGAGCACCGAGGCTACATGCGTTACACTTTAATATGTCCAGTAAGTTTAAAAGTGCGTACCCACAGACCTATTGGTCATTTGTATGTTTATCTGTGCATGGCGAGTTATTCATGAAAGTGACTGCTCAAGTAGGGCTTTGTTACACAAATTAAGTGTACTTCTATATTTTCTTTATAACATATATACGAGTTAACAGTTTCGTTAATGACAGTGAGTGCTACCAAATATCTTTTTAATGCAGTTTTCTTGGCAAATGCTGTATTGATTCAGAAGAGTGATTTTACCCATCAGACGCAGTACACTTTTTTTAATCAACCTCTGAAGGCTGAAAAGCCGAGGCCACCGATCAGAATTCGAATCCTGCACTTTGATTTCCTCATTTCATGTATTAACCCACTGAGCTGTCTTACCAGCGTTTATTGACCTGTGTGTATGTAGCTTAGGTTTTCTTTTTCATATTGGAAAGAAGCCGTGGGCACTATGACTATTTTTTTATGCCCCTCGACCTTTTATTTGTTTCCTATTGTTAATTTTGAAGGCACCGTTGTCCTTTATTGTTTCTTTTGTGGCGCTCCAGCTGCTCTTTTAATGCGCTAATGCTAGTTTTTGATAGCTATGTGCCTTCTTTTCCAGAGCACTACAGCAGCTTTTTGAAGAGTTAATGGCATTATATCTGGTTTTGAGGGCACAATAGCTCTACACATTCTTTATACCCATTTTATGAGTGCACTGTAGCTGCTTTTGGAAATTGCATACCTTCTCTCGTAATGGCTCTCTATGCCTATGTGTTTTAGGGACCCTAGCTCCCTTTTATGGAAATGTGACCGGGGTGGGGGGGGGGGCGTGGGTGCCGGGTGGGGAATAAAAAAATAAAACTTTATCGACCTTACCCCCCGGGTACAGCGCCGCCTGTCCTCCTGGACGGTGAAACGCTGCAGCCAGGTCCGCGTGTTCCTGAAGGAACAGGAAGCACCAAAGCAGCCAGCAGGCCAGGCAGCCTCCCTCCCTTACCCTAGCCAATCACAACTATGAGGCGCAGCGGAGAGCGCCCCAACCGGGCCATTTTCTCTATGTAGGCAGCCTACATAGAGAACAAGCATTGGCATAGCCAATAGGTCTCGCCTTTGGGGCCTTATAAGTGTTTAACCATGCAACAGTTAATGTTGTTGCACCAAGGATATTGTGCTGCATAACTAAATACTTGTAAGGTCCCAAAAGCGAGACCTATTGGCTATGCCAATGCTTGTTCAATCTTGTTACGGCTGCACGTTTGTTAAAGAGCCCGTGGCTGGCTGTGAATGCGCACGTTTTGCGATTTCCTTTGGTGCTAATTACACTATATCAGGGCTGCTGGTCTACCGCCCTCCTGGACCTGCCAAGGAGTTTAAATCTGCACTGATTGAGGTCACCAGTGCACTGGCAATGAGATCAGCTAACTTCACCCTTTTTGGGGACCTGAATTTGCACTTTGACTATCATACAGAGATAGATATCAGCAGCTTTCTCGCAGACCTTGCAGCCTGTCAATTAAATCAACTAGTTTCAGGTCCTACCCATGCTGCAGGCCACTTGCTAGACCCCGTTTTTTCTAACACCCCATCCCTTATTGTTAGCACACCTAGTCCGGTTTGTTGGTCCGATCATTTTCTGATTTCTGTGTCCCTCCCGGCATCAGTATCCCCGAGTATAGTGGCTCAGAAATCCTCATGTAAGCGCCCTTGGCGTAAACTGAACCTCGAGCAATTCCACGCCCTTCTTGCTCTAGAATTGCCCAAGTTACCTAGTGATCCAGATACGGCATACAAAACCTTTTGCGACTGGATTCTTCAAGCACTGGACTCTCTCATTCCGGCCAAATGGTCCAAGTGCCGCATCTCGCACTCCAACCCTTGGTTTTCCGACAGACTGGCTGTAATGCGTAAAGCATGTAAAAAATTGGAGCGGGCTTGGAGAAGGGACCTGCCGGCTAAGAGATGTTATCAGACTGCCATCAAAAGTTATCGGGCTATACAAGCTGAGCGTGCTGCTTACTTTGCTAAGGAAATTGAGTCAAGTAGCAATCCGACCAAGTGCATTTTTAAAATACTAAATGATTTTAAACTCCGGAAAACCCCTACGGCCTCTGTGATCACGTCTGAGCAGCATTGTGAGGACCTTGCCACTTTTTTTGTTAAAAAAGTGGAGACTATATACAAGTCCTTCCCTTTGGCCCCTGCCTGTCTCAGCCCCGTACCCAGACCCCCTACCACTCATACTCTTACGGCTTTTCCCCATGTTTATCAGGATGAGCTCCGTCTGCTTTGCAGCAAAATTAAATCTGGCTCTCCTGCAGACCCTCTCAAGCCTGACCAGTTTTTAAAATCTCTGTCTGTGGTCTTGGCGCCTTTGTGCCAGTTGATCAATACCTCCTTCTCCACAGCAACGGTTCCTAGGCAATGGAAACAGGCAATGGTAGTCCCCTTTCTTAAAAAACCTTCACTGGATCCAGCGAAATTAGAAAATTTCCGCCCAATATCTCTTCTACCTTGGGCAGCTAAAATTGCTGAGGCACACATTAATACAACCCTTACAGCATTTTTGAACACCAATGGCATCCTGGATCCCTCGCAGAACGGCTTCCGCCCAGGGCACAGTACGGAGACAGCGCTCCTTGCTGTGACCGAACATCTGCGGACCGTTCTTGATGCTGGTAACACCGCAGCACTGATCCTGTTAGATCTCAGTGCCGCGTTCGACACTGTATCCCACCAGATCCTTCTAAATCGTCTGGAGGAGGCCGGAATCGGTGGTTCTGCCTTGGAATGGTTTAGATTTTTCCTTTCTGAAAGAACTTTCAAGGTGTCTGCCCCGCCTTTCCTCTCACGTGTCCAGTCTATTGGCCAGGGTGTGCCACAGGGCTCTGCCCTGAGCCCCGTACTCTTCAATTTGTACGTACAACCTCTGGCAGTGATAGC
The DNA here is from genome assembly GCA_963921515.1 of Calotriton arnoldi. Taxonomy (NCBI): domain Eukaryota; kingdom Metazoa; phylum Chordata; class Amphibia; order Caudata; family Salamandridae; genus Calotriton; species Calotriton arnoldi. Next base: position 144,512 of record CAWUFW010006341.1, read on the forward strand.
CAGGGACAGGTGTCTCTCCATTGTCTTACGCCGATGACACGCAGCTGGTGGTGGTTCTCTCCGACGATTCTACGCAGGATGCCCCTAAATTTAGGAGCGGGCTGGCGGCGGACACGGAGTGGATGACCGCTAACTGCCTCCAGCTCAATGCTAATAAATCGGAGGTGTTGTTGGTGGGTAAAGACACCGAGCTATGGAGTGACAACTGGTGGCCGAACACCCTAGGGAGCGCACCCACCCCTAAGTCGGTGGTGAAAAACCTAGGGGTATGGATGAACTCAATCCTCAGTTTTCAGGACCATACCAAGAAAATAGCAGGCACGTGTTTCTGCCTACTCCGGGGATTGAAACCCCTTCTGGGTTATTTCGACCCGCCCACCAGACAACTGATTGTTCAGGCGGCCATACTGTCAAGGCTTGACTATGCCAGTCCACTTTTCCTGGGGGCTAATAAAGCAGAGGTCATGCGCTTGCAAAGGGTCCAAAATGCGGCTGCCAGAGTTCTTCTTGGACTCCCTAGAAGGCGCCCCACTTCGGGTGTGATTCGACGGTTACACTGGCTGCCTATGGCCAAGCGCATAGAATTCAAAGCTCTCTGCCTGGCCTTTCAAAAGTCTGAAGCTCTCTTCCCCATGTATTCTGACCGATTTATTGGTACCATACACACCCACGCGCCATCTGCGCTCTATGGGGCTATGCCTGGCTCTTGTCCCGCGGGTAAAACGTCTACGTGCCGGGGACGATCTTTCCGCAGCCTAGCGGCCAAGCTCTGGAACTCCCTTCCCCTCCATATTCGCAGTCTGGATAACTATCTGACGTTTAGGAAGGCAATCAAAACTCATCTCTTCCCTTCGGTTTAGGCTCTAGTTTCTCAGTCTCGCTGCAGTCAGCGCGGGACGCCTCTTTGCTGAGGCAGCTGTTGCGCTCTACAAGTTGGGCTAACGCACAAGTTACTGGCGCGGAAAAAAGAAGAACTGACGTCAGCGTGCAGGGGCGGCGTCTAAGTACTGCCCGCGACGTCATTCCGGCGGTCCCGATTCAGACGACGGACGCGGAGCCGCACGACGCCGCCTACCGACGCGCAAAGGTACTGCTACGCAAAAACTTTCCGGATCCAGTCTGACGCCTGGGGATATTCTAAGGTATGGAATCTGTCACTAACGTGTCTCGTTCAGATATAACATAACAAAGCGCTCTGTAGAGCACACAACGCTTAATCATTCTGGACCTGCATTTCCTAAGAATAAAATCTCCTAGTGCACCCCTAACAAATCACTTCAATCAGCCACAGCTAGCAAAGTGCCCATTTCATTCATTTGCAAAGCTTCATAGAGTGGCAGAAGCTTCTCCCATGTTACCTCCCGTCTCTAGAACCAAATGCCTTGGTACGTGAGAAATCAGCTCAACTTCCTCATTTTTACAAATTTTCGCAAAACTTGGCTTTTATTTTTGGCCACTCATTGCCAAGTATTAATCCATGACAGCTTTCCCATGACACGCTCTGATAGTACCTTTCTAAACTGTACATTACAGTTACCCCTGATGAAGGGTTTTCCCAAAATGCATTGGGTCAACGATGAAGCAGTCACTCATTGTGAATTCTGAATTGTCACGTGCTGCAGACATAATTCTGAGGAGAACTTTGTATGAACTTTGAATACTGGCACAATAAAGGAATAATTGAAGCACTGGACACTACTGTTTCGTTCAGAGTAATAGTGTTGAACAAGTTACTTACCTTCGGTAACGATGCATCTGTAAGAGACATATGTTAGTTATAGATTCCTTACCTTAGAATTACCCCCAGGCTTCAGACTGGATCCGGAGAATTTTTCTCTTAGCAGTACCCCTGCACGTCACTAGGTGGCATTGGTCGACTCTGCGTCCGTCGTCGTGGTCGTAGGGATGACATCGCGATGTCTACTTAGACACCGCCCCCTGCGCGCTGAAGTCCGTTCTGGCACGACTTTCCACGCCAGAAGCACAGAGCCTTTCAAGACACTGACCACTGGTCCACAAAACTAGGGCCCTGGAAGGGAGTCCCTCTCCCTAAGTCAGTTCGCAGAACGGGGAGGATGGGTGGGGCAGTAAGGAATCTATAACTAACATATGTCTCTTACAGATACATCGTTGCCGAAGGTAAGTAACTTGTTCATCTGAAAGAGACTATTAGTTATAGATTCCTTACCTTAGAATAGATACCCCAGCAATGCCAACCCCATAGGAGAGTCTGCAAATTAAGTTCACACCAGAAAATCCTGGAGAACAGACCGGCCAAAATAGCAGTCTCTCGGACTTGGCTGTCTAGGCAATAATGTTTAGTAAACGAGTGCAGTGACGCCCACGTGTCCACCTGACAGATGTCAATGAGGGGGACTCCGCGTCCCAAGGCAGTAGTAGTTGCCGAAGCCCTGGTGGAGTGGGCATGCAGTCCCACTGGAGCTTCTTTTTTCGCTAGGGAATAGCAGATTTTAACCCAAAGGACAACCCACTGAGAGATGGTACGTTTTTGCACAGCCCGACCTTTCTTGGCGCCCACATAGCCAACGAAGAGTTGATCGTCCACCCGGAAATCCTTTGTGCGGTCGAGATAGAAAGACAGCGCACATTTTGGGCCCAGACGGTGGAGTCTCTCCTCATCCTTTGAAGGGAGCGAGGGTGGGAAGAAGGTGGGCAAAGTGATGGTCTGTCCTATATGGAAAGAGGTAACCACCTTGGGAAGAAAAGAGGGCCTCGTTCGAAGGACCACTTTGTCCGGATGAACAGCCAGAAAAAGAGGTTTGGAGGATAGAGATTGAAGCTCACTCACTCTGCGAGCAGAGGTGATGGCAACAAGGAAAGCTGTCTTCACAGTGAGGAGCCTGAGAGGACAGTTGTGAAGAGGCTCGAAGGGAGCGCACATAAGATAGATTAAGACCAGGTTCAAGTCCCACTGGGGCATTATGAACGGAGAAGGAGGAAAGACGAGTAATGCCCTTTAGAAATCTATTTACAATAGAGGACTTGAAAAGAAAAGGCTGATCAGGAAGTGTGAGAAAGTGCCCTCTTTCTGCATGGTATGCCCCCACTTTTTGCTGAATTGCTGATGTTCTTTGACTGAGTGTGCCCTGGGCTCCTGCTAATCAGGTGCCCAGGGCCTATGTTCCTTCCCTAAAACTGCATTGAAGCCTAAACCCAATTGGCATCTCTGGCCACATGTCAGCCCCTGGTAAATGGTACCACAGGTACCCAGGGCACTGTAACCAGAGAAGGCCTCTAAGGCAGAACAAAGTGAAGAGTCGACATGGCACACATCCCTGTGTAAACTCAACACAGAGGAACCACATATTGGGAACCCTTCCGGCTGCACAGCCAAATCCTGGACTATTATGAGTCCAATAAATCAAGTATTCAATTCTTCTTCTTTGTACTCCTTGTTGATTTGATATGCTTAAACCGCTTTGTCCATTTTCTAATCAATTTATTTTACTCATATCTGTCGTACTGCAAAAGATGGCGCAACCAAAGAATGAGTGTACGTTTCCACATATCACTACTTTATTAGCATGACCCAATGCATTTCGGGAATATCAATTCCCTTCATCAGGGGTATCTACAAAGCAAGAAATAATAATCAAAAAACCACCATCAGTGTACATGATTATTCTACTAACTCTTGTGAAAAACAACATGGAAAAACTTAAACTACGAACGATTGACTGTTTTCAAATTAACATGCAAATCAACATGTCTTTAAACATTACACGTTTCCTGGTGTTACTCAAAACCCAACGTAACACCCCTACCTCCTCGTTGGTACCCACTCTGTTCCACCCCCACACGGCTGCCGTCACCAAAACCTTTCCTCCATCCCCTCTTTTCATAACCTTTTTCCCAGCTGTTACCCCTTCGTTCATAGACCCCGCTGTATCGACAATGTTTCCTCCACTCACCGTGACGTGATCGTTTTAAAAAATCACGTCTCAACAACGCTACATCGTGTCAGCAAAACTCTTGGCTTCCACCATGCCGCTCCAAATCTACGGTGTGCCGAGGCGCACTTCTCTATTAAAACTAAACACCTCATCAACTGCTGCGAACATTACTTCACTCTCTAACTCCCCATTCAATTGTCAACAGATGGTTGGGCAGGAAAGAAGCTGCATTACCTAAACTCTGGCGTGGATTCTCTATCCTCTCACTCTCCCTATCCTCCGTTACTATGTATGAAAACTACATGTCCCAGCATGCCTCTCATCGTAATCTTTCTAACATTTAGCAACTCGTGCCAGAACCCGGTGATAGAAGTGGTGAATCCCCATGCCTCATCTAAAAGGCTGTTCTTACTGATAAGCACATGAGTCCATGCATTCCAAAACAGTGTTGCACATTGCAATATTCAACATGTTAACATGAAAAAACTAATAAATTATTTCACTTGTATAGGGTGCAGACACACGATGGGACAAGATTCTTGAAATTAAGTTGATCTATAAATGGAGGTCGAGTACTGTAATGTTAGTGCCTGGGAAAATGACGAAGAATTTTGGAGTGACGGTTTCCCACATAAACAGCTTGAAAGAACAGGGGATTACAATGGACTTTTTTTTTAAATGAAAGATTTCACTATTTTATTTGTTTTATCGTGCTCAAGTGTCGATTTATTAGTTTTTTCATGTTAACATGTTGAATATTGCAATGTGCAACACTGTTTTGGAATGCATGGACTCATGTGCTAATCAGTAAGAACAGCCTTTTAGATGAGGCATGGGGATTCACCACTTCTATCACCGGGTTCTGGCACGAGTTGCTAAATGTTAGAAAGATTACGATGAGGCATGCTGGGACATGTAGTTTTCATACATAGTAACAGAGGATAGGGAGAGTGAGAAAGGATAGAGAATCCACACCAGAGTTTAGGTAATGCAGCTTCTTTCCTGCCCAACCATCTGTTTGTTGACAATTGAATGGGGAGTTATAGAGTGAAGTAATATTCGCAGCAGTTGATGAGGTGTTTAGTTTTAATAGAGAAGTGCGCCTCGGCACACCGTAGATTTGGAGCGGCATGGTGGAAGCCAAGAGTTTTGCTGACACGATGTAGCGTTGTTGAGACGTGATTTTTTAAAACTATCACGTCACGGTGAGCGGAGGAAACATTGTCGATACAGCGGGGTCTATGAACGAAGGGGTAACAGCTGGGAAAAAGGTTATGAAAAGAGGGGATGGAGGAAAGGTTTTGGTGACTGCAGCCGTGTGGGGGTGGAACAGAGTGGGTACCAACGAGGAGGTAGGGGCGTTACGTTGGGTTTTGAGTAACACCAGGAAACATGTAATGTTTAAAGACATGTTGATTTGCATGTTAATTTGAAAACAGTCAATCGTTCGTAGTTTAAGTTTTTCCATGTTGTTTTTCACAAGAGTTAGTAGAATAATCATGTACACTGATGGTGGTTTTTTGATTATTTCTTGCTTTGTAGATACCCCTGATGAAGGGAATTGATATTCCCGAAATGCATTGGGTCATGCTAATAAAGTCGTGAGATGTGGAAACGTACACTCCTTCTTTGGTTGCGCCATCTTTTGCAGTACGACAGATATACGAGTAAAATAAATTGATTAGAAAATGGACAAAGCGGTTTAAGCATATCAAATCAACAAGGAGTACAAAGAAGAAGAATTGAATACTTGATTTATTGGACTCATAATAGTCCAGGATTTGGCTGTGCAGCCGGAAGGGTTCCCAATATGTGGTTCCTCTGTGTTGAGTTTTCACTGTAAGCGCAATGGGACAGGGCGCGGACCGCGCTTGCACGCCTTCATAAATGTAAACAGCTAAACATGACAAATACCATGATGACTTCAGAATACAAATGGTGTGCATCACACTACTTTCTATGTTTCACACATCCCTGTGTGCCATGCCCACAAACCACTGCCCTGTCATACATCAGTCACCCCTCTAGCTGGGTGCACTATGCCTGTGGTGAGGGTACAGGTGCATGAGCCCTGTACCCCTACATTGCCCAAATCCATTCCTGGGCACTGTAAGTGCAGGGCTGCCATTAAGAGTATATGGTGCTGGGAGTTTGTCATTACGAACTCCACAGCACCATGATGGCTACACTGAAGACTGGGAAGTTTGGTATCAACTTCTCAGCACATTAAACCCACACTGATGCCAGTGTGGGATTTAATGTAAAATGCACACCAGAGGGCATCTTAGAGATGCCCCCTGAAACTCGACCAACTTCTGGTGACCTGACTAAGTGGCTGCTTAGGCTGCCACCACCAGACATGCTTCTGGACCCCTGGGTCGAGAGCCTGCTGCTCTCGGGGCCTGAAACAATGCACATCCTGGGACGAGGTGCCAAGCCTCCTCCCCCAGGATGGGCAGGGTTCACGAAGGAGAAGCTTCATAGGCATGCCGCCTTTGTGAGCCTCTCCAGACCATTTGGTGCTTTCAGCAACTGGTCCCCACTGGTTCTACCCCCCACTTTGGGCGGGAGAACTGGCGGGAAAAACAAGTGAGGAAGGGAGGTGTGCCCACCTCTGCCAACTCCACCCCTCAGGTGGGGGAGGCGAGGTGAAGCACAACCTCGAGTCCCCGCCATCTTGAGGATGGGGGACCCAGCCAACCAGGGACAGGCTCCTGCCCCCCTCCCACTGGAGAGTGGCAGAATAGGGGGTGTACCCACCCCAGGGAAGGGACCCATTGCTCCCTGCCCTTTACCTACCTGTAACGCCCCTAAATTCAGTATTTAGGGGGCACCCTGAACCTTACTTCCTCAGATCCAGCCTAGCAACAAGAAGAAAAGAAGGACGAAGAGCTGTGCAGAGCTAACAAGAGGATGACGCCCACTGACTTGGCCCCAGCCCTACAGGCCTGTCTCCCCTCGAACCTGCTCCTGCGAAATCCCGGCGTGTCCAGCAGCCAGCAACCTCACAAACCCCGGAGGACCTGCCTGCCTTCACTTCCAAGACTGTTTCTCCCGTGAACACCGGTCGTGTTTAAACTGCAGCTTCTGGCTCCGGCCGGACACCGCGAATCTAGCCCACTCTGCACCCGCCGAACCCCGGCCCGAGCTCTAGTGGAAAAACACGACAAGGTGGTCACCCCGGCGATCCTCACCCGACATCCGGCAACTCCTGACCTGTCTCAAGCCTCCAGACGACGTCTGCAGCCTCAATCCAGAGGCCCCCCTCTACCGCGACCAGAGCGGGTAAGAAAATCCGACCCTAAAAGGCACCCCTGCACCCGACGCCCCACGGCCTTGTGTGCCCAAACCAACGGTGCCTAACCAACCCAAGACATCCCAACTTACCCCTTGAAGTGGTGGTCGCACCCAGAAGGTCCTCGTCCCCGAGCCTGCAGTGCTTCTTCAAACCGGAGGCTCTCCATAGAAAACAACAGGGCGTCCGACGTCGAAACAGCACTATGCACCCGGCCGCCCCAGTGCCGCTGAGGGTGCACCTTTTGTGCCAACTTGTTTCCCCATTGGCCCTGACCTAAACCCTAGGAGCTTTGCTCCCACAACCCAGTGGCCTGCTTGCCAGCAGCCACCAACCGGAGACCCCCTATCCTCCATAGGATAACATTGGGCCTCAACACACTGCACCCGGCCGCCCTAGTGCCGCTGAGGGTGCAACAACAGTGCATCACTGACCCTGGGGGAACCCTTGTTCTAACCCCAGAACCTTAACTCCCACAGTCGTTTACTTACCTGCAAACCGATAACCTGTTTTTCCTCCATAGGATAACATTGACAATTTTTCTTCGAAAAAACGACTAAGTGTGGAGTTTTGAAAACTAAAGATATTCTTTAAAAATCGTACAATTAACCAAAACGAATTTTCTTACCTGTTTGCAGGACATGTCCCAGTGCTGAATCTAGGCATCCAGCACTGAGTTAGAAAAAGTAACGTAAAAGTAACTTACCTGCAATTTGTTGAAACAGCCCATTCATTTCAATGTACTGCTCCAAAAAGTTTCCAAGTTTGGAGTTTTGAAATGTGAAAATATTCTTTAAAAATCGCACGAATAACAAAAACGCATTTACTCACCTGTTTCCAGGAAATGTTCCAGTGCTGAATCCAGGCATCCAGCACGGAGTTAGAAAAAGTAACGTAAAAGTAACTTACCTGCAATTTACTGAATAAGCCTATTCATTCCAATGTACTGCATTTGCTAAGTGTTGCAACCTACTGCATCCCCTGTAAATCAAATCAAGTACAATTCCTATTGCTTTTAAAACTGTTCAACATATAGCATCTTATCACTGTAAAGTATTTCATGCTTACCTGTGCCAAGCCGGCTTGGTTCTAAAATAAAACAGTATATTTTTTATACAAAAACAATTGGCCTAGAGTTCAGTTCTTGTGTGTGAATTCATTTGCTGACTGAGTGTGTACATCAAATGCTTAACACTGTCCTCTGATACTGCCTTACTGCTCGACCAAGCTACCACTTTAGAGAGTAAGGTTATATCTAACTTTAACCTCTGCCTACCTCTGGAGTCACCTGGACCCTATACACACTATACCTCATTTTGGTGTAGTATATATAGAGCCAGTTTCTTACAGGAAGGCGAAGAAAGGCAGATATGGCCGAAAGGTAGCCTTTAAAAGGGCCCAGAGCAGAGCCCTGCTGTGCTAAAGACAGAATGAACAAGGGTACCTCCGAAAGAGGGGCAGAAGGGGGATCCACAGCCTTTGCTGTGCACCATGCCACAAACTTGTTCCATCTACAGGCGTATACCGTTTTAGTGGAGGGATGCCTGGCTGCCAAGATAACCTCACAGACTTCGGGAGGAAGGTCGAAGGCTGTCAACTGTCACCGCTCAATCTCCACGCAAGGAGGTGGAGGCTGGACAGGTTCGGGTGGAGGACCGCCCCCTGCTGCTGCGACAGAAGATCCTCCCGAAGAGGAAGTCGGATTGGAGGATCAATGGCCATGCTCAAGAGCTCGGGGTACCAGACTCTTCGTTCCCAGTCCGGAGTCACAAGAATGACTTGGGCCCAGTCGCGCTTGATTGTCTTCAGCACTCTGGGCAGAAGTGGTACAGGCGAAAAGGGGTACAGGAGGCCGCAGTTCCACCTGCGACGAAAAACATCGCAGAGCGAGTGCCGCCTTGGAAATTCCAATGTGTAGAACTGCTGACACTGCGCGTTCTCTTCAGTGGCCAACAGATCTTTCCAAGGCTCTCCCCACTGCCGAAAGAGAACTTGCACCACCTCCGAGTGAAGACGCCATTCGTGAACCATCATGCTCAGACGGCTGAGTTTGCCCGCCCAGGCGTTCAGAGAACCTGTCAGGTGTTGAGCCACCAGGGATATACCCTGATGTTCCAGCCATGACCAAAGGCAGAGAGCCTCTTGACATAGGGTCCACGACCCCACCCCGCCCCGTTTGTTGCAGTACCACATGGCGGTAGTGTTGTCTGTGAACACCTGCACTACTCTTCCTTTGATAGATTGAAGGAATGCCTCCAATGCAAGACGAATCGCCAGGAGCTCCAATACGTTGATGTTGAGACCGGAGACCAGAGACCTCTGATCTCTGCCTCTCCCAGGTGGCCGCCCCATCCCAAGAGTGACATGCCCGTCACCACTGTCAGCTCTGGTAGGGGAAGGGAGAGGGATCTGCCGCCGACCCAATCTTGGTTCGTGAGCCACCACTGCATTAGACGTGCAGTCCCCTCCGAGATTTGAATGATGTCGGAAAGATTCCCCCGAAACTTCAGCTCCCACTGCAGAGCCCGCATATGCCACCTGGCATGATCCACCAGCAGGATGCAGGAGGCCATGAGGCCCAGCAGCAGCCTCAGGGTCAATCTCACGGAAATCCGGGATAGAGGCTGAAACATCGGTATCATAGCCCGAATATCCCGGACTCGCTGCTCGGGAGGATAAGCCCGAAACTGCGCTGTATCCAGAAGTGCTCCGATGAAAAGGTGTGACTTCGGCACATTGATAGTGAACCCCAGCGAGTGCAGGAGGTCGGCCGTAGTCTGCAGGTGGGAGACGACAGCCTGGGGCGAGCCCGCCTTCAACAGCCACTCGTCGAGATAGGGGAAGACTGGAACCCCTGATCTGCGCAGATGAGCTGCGACCACCGCCATCACTTTTGTTAACACCCGAGGAGCGCTGGTAAGGCCAAAGGGAAGCACAGTAAACTGAAAATGCTTGTGGCCTACCATGAACCGTAGGTAACGCCTGTGGGCTGGCAGGATGGGGATATGGAAATATGCGTCCTGCAAGTCCAACACTACCATCCCGTCTCCGGGGTCGAGATCAGATAGGACCTGAGCCAACGTGAGCATATTGAACTTCTCCTTCCGGAGGAAGCGGTTGAGGACCCTGAGGTCCAAGATAGGACGCAGGCCTTTGTCCTTCTTGGGTACCAGAAAGTAGTGGGAGTAGCAACCACAACCTACTTCTGGCACAGGGACCCTTTCGATAGCTCCCTTGGCCAAGAGAGCTGCAACTTCCTGGCGGAGAAGGGCCAAGTGATCCTCCGACATGCGATGGAAGGATGGTGGCATGGAGGGAGGGGTATTGTCGAAGGGGAGGGAGTAGCCCCTTCGGACTATCTGCAAAACCCACCTGTCCGACGTGATGTTCTGCCAGTGGGGGAGGTGATGGCAAATCCTGCCGCCCACTGGCTTCTGGTGGCCCTGAAAGATCGGAGCAGGTGGCTAGACTGGGTCGAACGTGGCGGGGCACCCCTTCTGTAGCAACAAAAGGGGCGAAAAGCAGACTGCGTTGGGTGAGAGGTCACTGCAAATCCCAAGGATCTGGCAGTAGACCTAGAATCCTTGAAGCACTCGAGCGCCGAGTCTGCCTTGTCACCGAAAAGGTGACGGCCATCAAAGGGCATTTCCAGTAAGGTGGATTGGACATCCCCAGAAAAACCAGACGTCCTCAACCAGGTGTAGCGCCTCAGGGCTACTGAGGTGGAAAGTGTTCTGCCCAGTGAGTCAGCAGTATCCAGCCCACATTTGATGGTGAATTTGGCTGCGTCTCTACACTCTGCCACTGCGCGGGTGAGAAGGGCCCGGGCCTCGTCCAGGCACTGTGGCAGCACTTGTGCAACCGTATCCCACACTGTATGGGTATAACGGCCCAAGAGGCATGCGTTATTCACCAACCGCAGCCGTAAGCTGGCGGAAGAAAACATCATCTTCCCAAGATGGTCCAGCTTCTTGGATTCCCTATCTGGGCGGGCAGTAGGGAATGCGCATTTCGAGCATGAGGCTTGAACCACCAGGTCCCGGGCGGTGGGGTGTTGGGAGAGGAAAAGTGGGTCGCCTGGGGCAGGGCGGTGGCGTCGGGCAATCATCCTGTCCACAGGAGCTCCTGCGCTGGGCTTGGACAAAGTGCCCTGAAGGACGTCTGTGAGGTCTTCATTGAAAGGCAGAAGGGGCTCAGAAGAGGCCGCCGCCGGTTGAAGCACCTTTGTCAGGAGGTTAGTCCTGACAGCCGCCAGTTGAAGCTCCAGGCCCAAGGCCTCAGCCGCCCTACGCAACACCACTGCATACGACGCTCCCTCCTCCGTAGCCACGGTAGGGGGAGAAAGCACGCCGAGGTATCCAAACCACTGGCATCACCCAGGTCCTCTCGCCAGTCCGGCTCATCAAGTTGGTCAGCTAAAGGGTCCACAGACCCCTCCCATTCCTCCTCTGGTTGCCATTCAGGCCTGAAAGGAACACCAGGGATGAACAGAGACACAAACGTGCCTTCCAGCGCCAGTTCTGACATAGGTCCGACGCTGTGTCCAAGACGGGGGTGAGGCTGGGGTCAGCGCTAATCAGGGGCACGACCGGCGCTGGGGGCGTGGTCGCCAGGATCGTCACCGGGGAAGGCACCGTGAGGTCGACCGGCATCGATCCGGATCCAGGCCTGGATCTTTGGGCGACCTCAGGCGCCGGAGCCGTCGGCATCGTTGTCCCAGGGCCCCCAGCTGAGTCCACGGGGACCAAAGGCACACCGGCGGAGTCGGGCTGCCCAAAGATGCCATGAAGCACTTCGTAGAAAGCTCGAAGCTGGGCAGGGGTTGCTCCGGCACCGGGAAAGGGAGGGAAGCTCGGAGCCATCCCTGGAGCAGGCTCCGAAGACAGAGCTGGAGAGCGACGACGCTCCGGGTCCCGCGCAGCGTTGGCTGACCGACGGGGAGAAGGCGAAGAGCGACGCTGCTTCTTCGCCTTCTTCTTGTGCTTCGACTTACCCGAAGATCTCGAAGACTTGGATGACGAGTGGTGGTGGCGGCTCTGCGACCGGTCCCAAGACCTTCCTCTTGACCGGGACCTCGAGCGACGCGGAGCCGACTGCCGGGCCTCCAACAACTTTCGGGACAGCTCACGCAAAGACTTCGGATTCATGGCCCGGCAGTCGGAGCACGACTTCAGGTCGTGGTCACGCTCCAGGCACCAAAAGGCACACGAGGTGGGGGTCCGTAACAGACATCAGGCGGGTACAGGCCTCGCACGGTTTAAATCTGGTCCGACACTGGGACATTCTTCGTACACCAGGAGTCAATGGACTCAAAAAATAAGTCAACAAAAGTCGAGAAAAAACGACTAAAGTGGTAGCTCTCTCCGGATCTGCGCAAGGCTGGCACGGAAAAAGAAAGAACGGACATCAGTGGGCAGGGGCGGCGTCCAAGTAGACATCTCAACGTCATCTCGGCTACCACAACGCCGGACGCGGAGTCGACCAACGCCACCTACCGACGTGCAGGTGTACTGCTAACAGAAAAAAATTCGGGATCCAGTCTGAAGCCTGGGGGTAATTCTGAGGTAAGGAATCTATAACTAATAGTCTCCTTCAGATGATTTTAATTTGGAAGCCTGTGGGCCTGAAAGTCGTGCGTCCTGGGTCTGGTTAACTGTCCAGTTACCTGCTATTGACTTTTGGATTTACACCCATGTTCTGGGCAGAGTACGTACCAGGGCTGCACACCACAAACATGATTACTGTGAATAAAAGTGTGAAGTTTGTTTATTCTGCGTTTATTTTCTGGAGGGCATTCTATCATTTGTCCCTCCAAACATTGCAATTCTACAAATGGATTCATTTGAAATTAGCACCGTCCTAACTGATTCCAATCCTTACATCCTACATAGTTAATCCAGGAAAGGATATATAGATGTTAACCTTAATGACTGATTGTGCCAATCCCATGTTAAGCTCTATAACAAACTTACTGTCAGGAATATAAAGTTTAAATCTTCCAAATCTCATGTAGGAAAGTAGGATCTGCTTTCATGGTTACCCCCACTTTTTGCTGCAGTCAGTATGATTTTTAGGTTGAGCCTAGCGTTGCAGCGCGCATGCGCTGATCGCTCTGCGAGGCATGCTGTAGTAGGGTTAGACGTGGAAGAAGCCTCGCCTTCTCTCCGCCCATATCTTTCATTGGCTGGTGGCATTGTCTTTGGTAAACGCTGGCTTCCGATTCAATATGAGGCTTCTTAGTCACTCCTTGTTACCGCCCTGTCTCTTTTTGTGATCGCCCATCAGGACTGGATCTTTTAATTGTGGCGTTACTCTGTCTCCTTCAATAAGTCGGTAAGCACTATTTTTTTTGTTATTTGCAGCGCGGTCCGCTTTCACTTTAGGGGCTGCGCTTGTTTATTTGATTAATTTGCCGCGCGGGCCGCTATCACTTTTTTTTTTCCAGTTTCCATCCTGTTGTCCTTTACTTTGTTCCCGCCGCTTCCCGTTGCCCCGAGTCCCTGTGCGACGAGCTGAGCGGGCGGCTGAGCGAGGACAAGCAGCTGGAGAGGGACCCACGGCTCTCCCGCACCGTCTGGACTAGCCTGGTTTACATTACCGCATCTATTTACATTACGCGGCCACCCCTCTGAGATCGCTGCTTTTTTATGTAAATTTGTACAATTATTTAGAGTTGGCACGGGGGTGATTAAGTGATTTGCCCATATTCACAGGATGTTCAGCGACACAGGCTCGAAGACTGATCCTCAGGTCTGGAGTCGGCAGCTCTGATAAAGCCGCTCTTTGGAGAAGGGAGGCGGGTAGAGTCGGGACCACTCTGTGCGCTTGTTTTTGGATATTGAAGCACTTTCCCAGTTGCCATATCAGCCACACGGGGTGTCACGAAAGTGCTTTGATCGCCGCCACTCTGTTGATTAATGCTGTGGCAGTGGAGAGGGGTGCCCCTGCTGTCAAGTGTATTTAGTTTTTTAACCTCCGGCCCCATTAGTTCCGCTCCCAGCCTCTCTCCCGCCCGTCACTTTACACCCTCGTTGCACTACAACAGAAAGCGAAAGTAAGTGGCGGCGCCTCGTTAAACAAAGCGCTGTAACCCATGGTACCGTGGTCTGGGCACTGGCTGACTCAGAGCGCGCCGGGAAAAACTGGTATTTCGATGCAGGCTAAAACCTGAACTTGCACCTGTTTTCAGTTGGTATTGTGAAATATGAGGGTCTTACAACTTAGGGGAGCTCGTTTTCGCCCTTGCACCGTGTGTAGCTCTCCCAATTTCATTCCCCCAACCCTCCCACCTCCCAGTAATCGTTTCACCTGTGGCCCTCTAAAGGTGGTTACTAGACAACACAGCTTGGCATAGCCTGCACCATTTGAACAGGCCTCGGCCCCGGGCGAGCGGCAGAGCCTCCGGGGTCACTTCTTCACTGCCCGTTGCCAGAGAGGCCCCTTCAGTGGCCTAGACCCTGTTTACTGCTCCTTCGATGGGTGGGGGCGGGGGAGCCAGCCTCAGCTGCTGTTGGACCCACCATCCACACACAACTAACATGCACACTAACCTGCTGTTCTTTTTTTGCCATGGAGCCACACATTACACCGCATTGCATGAACAGTGACACGTGGAGTCATGTCTCGCTCCCTACACACACTGTGCTCCTGGGTATACATCTCTTCTTCGCCCCTCCTAAGTGTCTATCAGTGTCTGTGCCCTACATCTTCGCACCTCTCCCTCCCCCACACACCATCCCACACTGTCCCCAACCACACCCAAAACATCTGAACCCGAGTCTGCCCCAGTCATCTCTCTCTGAGCCGGTCTCTTCTGCTATCCCAGAACTCGCGATCAGGCTCCCCTCCCTACCCGAGACCCTCTGTTTATCCCTTCCCCCTGCAAAACCTTTGGAAACTTTCAGGTGAGTTTGAGCTCCCCCCGCTTTTGCTCTGGCCCCTCCTGTCCATCCACCTTCCTGCGCCCTGGTGCCGCAGTCATGGCCGACTCTTGCATCTGCTCTTGGTGGCTGTCTGCTTATTGCAAAACTAGCCACCTTTTTCTTGATTGCACTCTCAATTCCGTCATGCTGTCGGCCTGTTTCACCCTCACACTATCTGCCCTCTCTTGCCCTCGGTGCTTTTCAGTTACTCTCAATGTCCCAGTCATTTTCCCACTCTTCTTAGCCGTCTCTTGCACACCCTCACTCTGGCTGTCTCTTATGTACATTCAGGCTGTCTCTTATGTACATTCAGACTGTCTCTCACTTACATTCTCGCTGATTGTCTCTTCTTTCGGCCTTTGTCTCCCTCCCTTCACACTGGATCTCTCTTGCTTGCAAGCTGACAGGCTCTTATATGTCCTCTCATGACTGTACTCTGCCTTGTCGGTCTTTTTTCCCCTCACCCTACCAGTCTCTCCCTTGCCCTCGGTGCTTGTCAATTGCTCTCTAAGACCTGCTCCCTCTCTCACTAGCCGTCTCTGGCATACTCTCACTCTGGCCGTCTCTTATGTAGCTTCAGATCGTCTCTTGCGTTCCTTTTACTGCTTGTTTCTTCTTTCTGTCTTGCTCCCCTCACACTGGATCTCTCTTGCTTCCAAGCTGTCTCTTGGTATCCTCTCACTGACTGTACTCAGCCCTGTTGGTCTCTTGCTACCCTCACACTACCTACCTCTTCTTTGCCATCAGTGCCTGTCAAATACTCTCATTGTCCAAGTCCCGCTCCCTCTCTTACTAGCCGTCTCTTGTATAGCCTCACTCTGACTGTCTCTTATGCATCTTCAGACTGTCTCTCGCTGGGTGTCTTTTCTTTCTGTCTCCCTCCCCTCACTGGATCGCTCTTGCTTGCAGGCTGACTGTCTTTCGTGTGTCCTGTCCGTCTCTTTCCCCACACATTAGCGCAGGTGCCACAAATGTCTCGCATTTGCAGCAGTTTGAGCTATTGGCATTGTAAATGATGATATCTTTTACCTGCAAGTGGTGTTTACGCACTGCTTTCAGGTTTTGTAAACACAAATGCACAAGTTACTAACTAGTGTAACGATATATCTGTAAGAGACAGTAGTTAGTGACAGATTCCTTACCTTAGAATAGATACCCCAGCAATACCAACCCCGGTGGTGGGTCTGCGAACAAAGATCAGACGAGGAAGTCTCGGAGAACAGAACGGCCAAAGAAGCCGTCTCTCCGGACTTGGCTGTCAAGGCAGTAATGCTTGGTAAACGTGTGCAGCGAGGCCCACGTAGCTGCCTGACAAATGTCCTGCAATGGGACACCACGACCCAAAGCCGTGGTGGCGGCTGTCGCCCTGGTGGAATGGGCACGTAGCCCAACAGGGGGCTCCTTAGCCAAAGAATAGCAGGCTTTGATACACAAGACAACCCAGCGGGAGATGGTCCGCTTGTGTACCGCCCTACCTTTTTTGGCACCCACGTAGCCAACAAAGAGCTGGTCGTCCACCCGGAACTGTTGTGTGCGGTTCAGATAGAAAGAAATCTCACGTTTTGGGTCCAGACGGTGGAGCCTCTCTTCCTCTCTAGAAGGACGCGGAGGAGGAAAGAAGGTGGGCAAAGTGATGGTCTGCCCAATGTGGAAGGCAGTAACCACCTTTGGCAAGAAGGACGGACGCGTCCTAAGAACAACCTTGTCTGGATGGACAGACAGAAAGGGGGGCTTGCAAGAAAGACCCTGGAGCTCACTCACCCGCCGAGCGGAAGTGATAGCCACCAGAAAGGCTGTCTTCAGAGTGAGAAGACGAAGAGGACAGTTATGGAGAGGCTCAAAGAGAGCGCACATTAAAAAGGTAAGAACCAAGTTCAAGTCCCACTGAGGCATTACAAACGGAATAGGAGGGAAAAGGTGTGTAATGCCTTTTAGAAACCTGTTAACAACAGGGGACTTGAAAAGGGAGGGCTGATCAGGAAGCCTGAGGAAGGCCGAGATGGCACAAAGATAGCCCTTGATGGTACCCAGGGCAGAGCCCTGTTGGGCCAGGGAAAGAAGGAACAGAAGAACCTCAGAAAGAGGGGCAGAAAGGGGATTCACAGCCTTTGCTGTGCACCATGCCACAAACTTGTTCCACCTGCAGGCGTATACCACCTTAGTGGAGGGACGCCTGGCTGACAGAATCACATCACAAACTTCGGGAGGCAAGTCGAAAGGAATCAACTGCCGCCGCTCAATCTCCACGCAAGCAGGTGGAGGATGGACAGGTTCGGGTGGAGGACCGTCCCCTGCTGCTGCGACAGAAGATCCCCCCGAAGAGGCAGACGGATCGGGGGATCGACGCTCATACTGAGTAGCTCGGGATACCAAACTCTTCGAGCCCAGTCCGGAGCCACAAGGATGACTTGGGCCCGGTCGCGCCGAATCTTCTTCAACACTCTGGGTAGAAGTGGTATAGGCGGAAAAGCGTACAACAGACCGCAACTCCACTCGCGACGAAAAGCGTCGCCGAGCGAGTGCTGCCTTGGAAATTCCAACGCGCAGAACTGAGGACATTGCGCGTTCTCTTCGGTGGCGAATAGATCTAACCAAGGCTCTCCCCACTGTCCTTGCGCCACTTCCGAGTGAAGACGCCATTCGTGATCCATCATGCACCTGCGGCTGAGTTCGTCCGCCCTGGCGTTCAGGGAACCTGCCAGGTATTGAACCATCAGGAAAATGCCCTGATGTTCCAGCCATGTCCAGAGGCGCAGAGCCTCCTGACATAGGGTCCACGACCCCACCCCGCCTTGCTTGTTGCAGTACCACATGGCGGTGGTGTTGTCTGAACACCTGCACTACCTTCCCTTTGACAGAGGGAAGGAATGCCTTGAGTGCAAGTCGGATCGCCCGGAGCTCCAGAAGGTTGATATGGAGCCGGGACTCCGCCGGAGACCAGAGGCCTCTGATCTTCGCCTCTCCCATGTGACCGCCCCATCCCAGAAGGGACGCGTCCGTCACAACTGTGTGCTCTGGCTGGGGAAGGGAGAGTGATCTGCCCATGACCCATTGCCGGTTCGAGAGCCACCACTGCAACTGTCTTGCAGTCCCCTCCGAGATCTGAACGTGATCGGACAGGTTGCCCTGGTGCTGCGCCCACTGGAACTTCAGGTCCCACTGCAGAGCCCGCATATGACATCTGGCATGATCGACCAGCAGGATGCAGGAGGCCATGAGGCCCAGCAGCCTCAGGGTCATCCGTACCGAAACCCAGGATAGAGGCTGAAAGATCGGAATCATAGCCTGAATATCCTGGACTCGCCGTTCGGGAGGATAGGCCCGAAACTGCATTGTGTCCAGAACTGCTCCGATGAAAAGGAGCTGTGGAGAAGGAATCAGGTGCGACTTCGGCACGTTGATGGAGAACCACAGCGAGTGCAGGAGTCCGGCCGTAGTCTGGAGGTGGGAAACGACTGGCTGGGACGAGCCCTCCTTCAGCAGCCAGTCGTCGAGGTAGGGGAAGACTGGAACCCCTGCCCGGCGCAGATGAGCTGCGACCACCGCCATCACTTTCGTGAACACCCGAGGGGCGCTGCTAAGGCCAAAGGGAAGCATGGTGAACTGAAAGTGCTCGAGGCCTACCGTGAACCGCAGGTAACGCCGGTGGGCCGGCAGGACGGGGATGTGAAAATATGCGTCCTGCAAGTCCAACGCTACCATCCAGTCTCCAGGGTCGAGGGCAGTCAAGACCTGAGCTAGGGTGAGCATCTTGAACGTCTCCTTCCGGAGGAAGCGATTGACGTTCCGGAGGTCCAAGATA
The DNA here is from genome assembly GCA_963921515.1 of Calotriton arnoldi. NCBI lineage: Eukaryota > Metazoa > Chordata > Amphibia > Caudata > Salamandridae > Calotriton > Calotriton arnoldi. The sequence goes on from CAWUFW010006341.1 coordinate 163,445, forward strand.
GGACGCATGCCCTCCTTGTCCTTTTTGGGCACCAGAAAGTAGTGGGAATAGCAACCACGCCCTACTTCTGGGGTCGGAACGCGCTCGATGGCCCCCTTGGCCAAGAGGGCCACAACTTCCTGTCGAAGAAGTACCAAATGGTCCCCCGACATGCGGTGGTGCTGAGGTGGCATGGCTGGGGGGGGTAGTCTCGAAGGGGAGGGAGTAGCCCCTTCGGACAATGTCCAAAACCCACCTGTCCGATGTGATGGTGCGCCAGTGGGGAAGGTGATGGCGGACCCTGCCCCCCACTCGCGTGCTGTGGACTTGAAAGGATGGACTAGGAGGGCTTGGAGGCCGCGGACGGGGCGGAGGTGGTGGCCTGACCCGCATGCTGGTTACCCGACCCGCCGGGAGCCACGTCCTCGGCCGCGCGAAGGCGCTTGCTGCGCGGGCCGGTGGCTGGGCAGTGTACCTGACTGGGCGCCCCTTCCCTGTCCACGAAAGGGGCGAAAAGCAGACTGCTGCGGAGGCCGCGAGGCGGAGAGGCCCAAGGACTTGGCCGTAGCCTGCGAGTCCTTAAAGCGCTTCAGCGCGCTGTCTGCCATAATGCCAAAAATGCGGACACCATCAAAGGGCATGTCCATAAGGGTGTTTTGGACATCGCCCGAGAAACCAGTGGTCCTCAGCCAGGCGTGACAGCGCAGCGCCACTGTCGTAGTAAGCGATCTGCCCAGCGAGTCAGCGGTATCGAGGCCACATCGGATAGTGAACTCCGCTGCGTCTCTCCCGTCTGCAATTGCACGGGAGAGAAGTGCCTGGACCTCCTCAGGACACTTGGGCAGCACTTGCGCCACCGAATCCCACAGAGAGTGGGAGTAACGGCCCAAAAGGCAAGCAGTGCTCACGGACCGCAAGCCAGCACTGGAGGAAGAAAAAAATCTTCTTCCCAAATTGTTCCAGTTTTTTGGATTCCCTATCCGGCAGATCCGTAGGGAAGGCGCTTTGAGAAGTAGAGGCTTGGACAACCAAGCTCTCGGGGGTAGGGTGTTGGGAGAGGAACAGAGGGTCGCCCGGGGCCGGGCGATGGCGTCGGGCTACGTTCCTGTCCACAGGAGCCCCTGTGGTGGGCCTGGACCAGGTGCCCAAAAGAACGTCAGAAAGTGCGTCGTTGAACGGCAGCAGTGGCTCCGAAGAGGTAGCCGCCGGCTGAAGCACTTACGTCAGGAGGTTAGTCCGGACAGCCACTGTAGGGAGCTCGAGGCGCAAGGCCGCGGTCGCCCTACGCAACACCGTTGCATAACTTGCTCCCTCCTCCGTAGCCACGGAAGGAGGAGACAGCATGCCAAGGTCAGGAGAGGTGTCCAGACCACTGGCATCACCCAGTTCCTCAGCCCAGTCCTGATAAGGCTCACATTGAGCTGTGAGAGGGTCTTCCGAACCCTCCCAGTCCTCCTCGTCCTCCAAAACAGGTGAAAAGTATGGAGGAGGGACATGAGGGAAGAAAGGTCCCATCGGCGTCGTGCGACGTCGATCCGGCTCCGTGTCCGGTTCCGGGGAGAACCTGGGGACGGCGCCGCCCGGGGCCTCGGACGGTGCCCTGAACGGTACCGGGGAGGTCGGCGCCGCTGGAGGGGTCGTTAGGTCAACCGGCGTCGACCGGGATCCAGGCCTGGATCCGAGGGAGTCCTGCGGCGCCGGGGCCGCCGGAGGTGCCGAGGGAGGAATCCCAATGGGGCCCGCGGGCGTACCGGGGTAACCCTTAGGCCCGAAGATGCGAGCCATGGCCGACAGGAAGTCCTGTATCTCGGCCGGAGTCGACGTTGGACCCGGAACAGGCGGGTAGGCCGGCGTCGGCTGCTCGGGTACCCCCGGAGCCGCGGGGGCGGTACCAACTGGACCCTCGGCCGAGTCGTGAGACCGGCGAGGTCTTAGAGCGACGCTTCTTAGACCTCTTGTGCTTCGCCTTACCTGAAGACGAAAACTTCGACCCCGATGAATGACGACGGCTCCGCGACCGGCCCCTCGTCCTCTCCCGGGACCTTGATCGGCGCGGAGCCGAGTACCGGGCCTCGAGAAGCTTTCGAGACCGCTCTCGCAAAGCCTTCGGGGCGAGGGACCGACACTCGGGGCACGACTTGGGGTCGTGGCCGCGCCAAAGGCAGAAGAGACTCTCGGTGCGGATCCGTAATCGACATCATGCGATTACAGATCTCGCATGGCTTGAAGCCGGGCATCCCTACTGACACCTTGGAGTCGAAACTACTCGAAAACTTGGACAAAAAAGTCACAAAGACTACTCAGTCAAAAAATGACGGGGCGCACTGCTCAATCCGGATCTGCGCTTACTGGCGCGGAAAAATAAAGAACTGACGCCAGAGCACATGGGCGGCGTCTAAGTACTGGCCGCGACGTCATCCCGGCGATCACGACACCGACGACGGACGCAGAGCCGCACGACGCCGCCTACCGACGCGCAGGGGTACTGCTACGCAAAACTTTCCGGATCCAGCCTGACGCCTGGGGATATTCTAAGGTAAGGAATCTGTCACTAACGTGTCTCTTTCAGATAATGCTTGTTTGACTAGTATGCCTGGGATCCTGCTAATCCGGAACCCAGTCACTGTGCTTCCTCCCTAAATTGAATATGGTAAGTGCACAAGTTACTAACTTCTGTAACGATATATCTGTAAGAGACAGTAGTTAGTGACAGATTCCTTACCTTAGAATATCCCCAGGCGTCAGGCTGGATCCGGAAAGTTTGTTGCGTAGCAGTACCCTTGCGCGTCGGTAGGCGGCATCGTGCGGCTCCGCGTCCGTCGTCGGGATCGCCGGGATGACGTCGCGGGCAGTACTTAGACGCCGCCCCTGCGCGCTGACGTCAGTTCTGTACACGACTTTCCGCGCCAGGAACTCAAAGCCATGCAAGAAGCTGACATAGGTGTCTGAAAAATACTAGGGCCCTGAAAGGGATGTCCTTAACCCTAGAAATCAGTTGGCAGAACTGGGAGGATGGGTGGGGCGGTAAGGAATCTGTCACTAACTACTGTCTCTTACAGATATATCGTTACACAAGTTAGTAACTTGTGCATCTGAAAGAGACACGTTTGTGACAGATTCCTTACCTTAGAATAGATACCCCAGCAATACCAGCCCCGGTGGTAGGTCTGCGAACAAAGATCAGACAAGGAAGTCCCGGAGGACAGAACGGCCAAAGAAGCCGTCCCTCCGGACCTGACTGTCAAAGCAGTAATGCTTGGTAAACGTGTGCAGCGAGGCCCACGTAGCTGCCTGACAGATATCCTGCAGCGGAACACCGCGGCCTAAAGCCGTGGATGCAGCCGTTGCCCTGGTGGAATGGGCACGCAGCCCAACAGGAGGCTCCTTCTTAGCCAAAGAATAGCAGGCTTTGATACACAAGGTTACCCAGCGGGAGATGGTTCTCTTGTGCACCGCCCGACCTTTTTTTGGCGCCCACGTAGCCAACAAAGAGCTGGTCATCCACCCGGAAGTGTTGTGTGCGGTTGATATAAAAGGAAAGCGCACGTTTTGGGTCCAGACGGTGGAGCCTCTCTTCCTCTCTGGAAGGATGCGGAGGCGGAAAGAAGGTGGGCAAAGTGATGGTCTGCCCAATGTGGAAGGCAGTAACCACCTTTGGCAAGAAGGACGGACGCGTCCTAAGAACAACCTTGTCTGGATGGACAGACAGAAAGGGAGGTTTGCATGATAGAGCCTGGAGCTCACTCACCCTCCGAGCGGAGGTGATGGCCACCAGAAAGGCTGTCTTCAGAGTCAGAAGACGAAAAGGACAGTTATGTAGAGGCTCAAAGGGAGCGCACATGAGAAAGGTAAGAACCAAGTTCAAGTCCCACTGAGGCATCACAAACGGAACAGGAGGGAAGAGGTGTGTAATGCCTTTTAGGAACCTGTTAACAACAGGGGACTTGAAAAGGGAGGGCTGATCAGGAAGCCTGAGGAAGGCCGAAATGGCACAAAGATAGCCCTTGATGGTACCCAGGGCAGAACCCTGTTGGGCCAGAGAAAGAAGGAACAGAAGAACCTCAGAAAGAGGGGCAGAGAGGGGATTCACAGCCTTTGCTGTGCACCATGCCACAAACTTGTTCCACCTGTAGGCGTATACCACCTTAGTGGAGGGACGCCTGGCTGCCAGAATCCCATCACAAACTTAGGGAGGCAAGTCGAAAGGAATAAACTGCCGCCGCTCAATCTCCACGCAAGCAGGTGGAGACTGGACAGGTTCGGGTGGAGGACCGTCCACTGCTGCTGCGACAGAAGATCCTCCCGAAGAGGCAGACGGATCGGGGGATCGACGCTCATACTGAGTAGCTCGGGATACCAAACTCTTCGAGCCCAGTCCGGAGCCACAAGGATGACTTGGGCCCGGTCGCGCCGAATCTTCTTCAACACTCTGGGTAGAAGTGGTATAGGCGGAAAGGCGTACAACAGACCGCAACTCCACTCGCGACGAAAAGCGTCGCCGAGCGAGTGCCGCCTTGGAAATTCCAACGCGCAGAACTGCTGACATTGCGCGTTCTCTTCGGTGGCGAATAGATCTAACCAAGGCTCTCCCTACTGTAGAAAGAGTCCTTGCGCCACTTCCGAGTGAAGACGCCATTCGTGATCCATCATGCACCGGAGGCTGAGTTAGTCCGCCCTGGCGTTCAGGGAACCTGCCATGTGTTGAACCATCAGGAACATGCCCTGATGTTCCAGCCATGTCCAGAGGCGCAGAGCCTCCTAACAGAGGGTCCACGACCCCACCCCGCCTTGTCTGTTGCAGTACCACATTACGGTGGTGTTGTCTGTGAACACCTGCACTACCTTCCCTTTGACAGAGGGAAGGAATGCCTTGAGTGCAAGTCGGATCGCCCGGAGCGCCAGAAGGTTGATATGGAGCCGGGACTCCACCGGAGACCAGAGGCCTCTGATCTCCGCCTCTCCCATGTGACCGCCCCATCCCAGAAGGGACGCGTCCGTCACAACTGTGTGCTCTGGCTGGGGAAGGGAGAGGGATCTGCCCATGACCCATTGCCGGTTCGAGAGCCACCACTGCAACTCTTTTGCAGTCCCCTCCGAGATCTGGACGTGAGCGGACAGGTTGCCCTGGTGCTACGCCCACTGGAACTTCAGGTCCCACTGCAGAGCCCGCATATGCCATCTGGCATGATCGACTAGCAGGATGCAGGAGGCCATGAGGCCCAGCAGCCTCAGGGTCATCCGTACCTAAACCCAGGATAAAGGCTGAAAGATCGGAATCATAGCCTGAATATCCCGGACTCGCCGTTCGGGAGGATAGGCCCGAAACTGCGTCGTGTCCAGAACTGCTCCGATGAAAAAGAGCTGTGGAGAAGGAATCAGATGCGACTTCGGCACATTGATGGAGAACCCCAGCGAGTGCAGGAGTTCGGCCATAGTCTGGAGGTGGGAGACGACTGCCTGGGACAACCACGTCCTACTTCTGGGGTCGGAACATGCTCGATGGCCCTCTTGGCCAAGAGGGCCGTGACTTCCTTCTGCAGAAGCACCAAGTGATCCCCTGACATGCGGTGGAATTGAGGGGGCATGGCTGGGGGGGTGGTCTCGAAGGGACCGACTCCATCAAAGGGCATGTCCATGAGTGTGTTTTGGACATCACCCGAGAAACCAGTTGTCCTCAGCCAGACGTGGCGACGCAGCGCCACCGTCGTTGCAAGCGATCTGCCCAGCGAGTCGGCAGTATCAAGGCCACAACGGATGGTGTACTTTGCTGCATCCCTTCCTTCCGCAATGGTGCGGGAAAGCAGTGTCTGGACATCCTCAGGATACTGGGGCAAAACGAGCGCCACCGAATCCCACAGAGAGTGGGAGTATCGGCCCAAAAGGCAAGCGGTGTTGACGGACCGCAAGCCAGCACTGGAGGAAGAAAAGGCCTTCTTCCCAAATTGATCCAGGCGTTTGGATTCCCTACCCGGAGGGGCGGTAGGGAAGGCGGTTTGGGAGGCAGAGGCTTGGACAACCAAGCTCTCAGGGGTGGGATGTTGAGAGAGAAACAAGGGGTCGCCCGGAGCAGGGCGATGGCATCGGGCCACGTTCCTATCCACAGGAGCCCCTGTGGCGGGCTTGGACTAGGTGCCCAAAAGAACGTCAGAAAGTGCATCATTAAACGGCAGCAATGGCTCCGAGGAGGTAGCTGCCGGCTGAAGCACTTCCGTCAGGAGGTTAGTCCTGACAGCCACTGTAGGCAATTGGAGGTGTAAGGCTCCAGCTGCTCTACGCAACATCGTTGCGAAATTTGCTCCCTCCTCCGTAGCCACGGAAGGAGGAGACAGCATGCCAGTGTCAGGGGAAGTGTCCAGACCACTGGCATCCCCAAGTTCCTCTGACCAGTCCTGATCATAGTCACACTGCTGTGTGAGAGGGTCATCCGACCCCTCCCAGCTCTCCTGGTCCTCCTCAGGTTGAAAATAAGGAGGAGGAAGGACGTCCGGGACCCAAGGTCTCAGTGGCGCCGGAGCCGGCACTGGGGACATCGGCGTCGGCGGAGGCGTGGTTAGGTCAACCGGCGTCGATGGGGGTTGCGGTACCACCGGAGCCGGGATCGAGGCCGGGGCCGGGAGCGAGGCTGGTGGGACAGGCGGTGCCGGAGTCGGCGGCGGCGCCGGGGCAATCCCATTAGGGCCCGCGGGGCCCGAAGGCGCACCGGAGGGGCCTTGAGGCCCGAAGAGGCGGGCCATGGCCGACAGAAATTCCTGTATCTCGGCCGGAGTCGCCCCCGAGCAGGACGGGTACTGCGGGGGCGGCTCCACAGGCACATCCGGAGCCGCTGGGGCGGTGCCGACAGGGGCCTCAGCCGAGTCGCGAGACCGGCGAGGCGAAGTCTTAGAGCGATGGTGCTTCTTAGACTTTTTGTGCTTTGACTTACCCGAGGAGTGCGAAGACTTGGACCCCGATGACCGGCGAGGACTCCGCGACCGGCCCCTCGACCTCTCGCGTGACCGGGGCTTGGCGCGGAGCCGACTGCCGGACCTCTAGGAGCTTTCGAGACCGCTCTCGCAAAGCCTTCGGGTGCAAGGCCCGGCAGTCGGAACACGACTTCGTGTCGTGGTCGCGGCCGAGACAGTAGAGACACTGTAAGTGCGGGTCTGTGATCGACATCATTCGACCACAGGCGTCGCATGGCTTGAAGCCAGGCATCCCTACCGACACCGTGGAGCCGAGATGACTCGAAGAAAACAGTGAAAAATCACCAAAAAGTTAGTCAAAAAATGACTAGGGCACTGCTCTTCCCGGATCTGCGCTTACTGGCGCGGAAAAAAGAAGAACTGACGTCAGCGCGCAGGGGCGGCGTCCAAGTACTGCCCGCGACGTCATCCTGGCGATCCAGACGCCGACGATGGACGCGGAGCCGCACGACGCCGCCTACCGACGCGCAACGGTACTGCTACGCAAAAACTTTCCGGATCCAGCCTGATGCTGGGGATATTCTAAGGTAAGGAATCGGTCACTAACGTGTCTCTTTCAGATACTTATGTACATCCACAAATGGCTACTGGTGTACCCTTGTAAGCCCCTAGTATATGGTACTAAGGTGCCCAGAGTATAGGTACACCAGGGGTCTCCCTTGAGCTGCAGCAAGTATGAAAGACCACTTCAACTATGACTACAGGCCTGCTTGCACCTCTCACGACAGATAAGTTTCCTTATATCTGAGGTCACTGCACTTAAAACCTATAAGTCCCCCCCCCTCTGGCAAGCCTTTCAGTCCTGAAGGCAGGGTGCTTGGTTGTAAGTGTGAGGGTGTCCCTGCATGAGCAAGACACTCCTACAAACCCCCGAGTCGATTCTCCAGGCTTTGTAAGTGCGGTCAGCCATTTTTATACATATAGTGGACATCAATCATTACGAGTGATCTAACTATATAGTGGCTGCACTGAACCCGATCATGTTTGGTATCAACCATGTTGGCATCAAACCCCAACACCGATTCCAGTGTTGGAAGTATCATCCCATGTACTGGGGGGCTCCTTGGGGTACCCCCCTGTACTCCCGGTTACAGCTTTCAGGGTCTGACGGCAAGCTAGTGATGCTGCAGACCACAGAGCCGATTCTGCCCTCCTGCTGCTTTGCCAAGCTTGAGCAGGAGAAGGTAGAATAATAGGTTTCCTGTTGCAGGGAGATGTGACCACCTCCCAGAGAGGACTTAGTGTATTGGGCTGGGGGCGCTTGCCAGTGCCACCAGACTGCTTTGAAGGGCACATTTGGTGCCCTCCTTGCATACTCCTGTTTGAACCAGTTCAGGGAACCCTTGGCTCCCACTCTGGCGCACAACTGGAAAGAGGACATGGGAGTACCCTCCCCTCTGTCCCGCCCCTCCTCTGGGAGGGACCCCTAAGTCGTCCTAACCGCTTTCTTAGGGTATAAAATGGCTTAAATGCAGGTGGGTCCTCAGATTTGTCGTGTAACAAGACTCAAGCCTGAAACCACGTCACTCTTCGGCTGTCTGGACACTTGGACTTCGCCTGGAACCGAGATTGCATCAAGGAAGACTCCTGCTGCTCCTGGTCTCGCTGTTCTACAAGTCTTCTTTGTCGTGTGTGTTTCTTCAACAGACCTGTGGGCATCAAGGACATCTGCAGGCACTGCACCGAAGCTGACCGGTCTGCTGCTCCTGACGCCCCACGGACTTAGAAAGGCTCAGGTGGTGGTTCTGCAACTCCCTCGAGGCCTGATAATTTTGAGGCCAGTATCCCTCATCGGAACCGCTGGGACCAAACCCATGTGCACCGCGTTGACATGACGTTGCCAAGGCTTGTTGGCTCTGCACTCCAGAGATCTTCAGGCTAAAAGAAGCTCCAGCATCTCTTCCTGCCAAGTAGAGCGTCTTCACTGCATCCTCTGCACCGTGGGCCTTCCTTCTTGTTGGGCTGCTCGAGGTCCTCTTGCAACTCCTTTTCCTTCGGCCTGTGGATCCTCTCAAGGGTCATCTTCTGCTCCAGTGGGCTACCCTGCTTGCTCAGGGCCTGATCTGACTCTCCTGCTCTTGGGGAGTCCCTTAGATTTTGCTGATCCCACTGCTGCTCCTTTTTCGCTTTTCACACCTGTTGCAGCAGGCAAGGCTGGACACAGACCCCCTGGTTCTCGACTTCCAACGTGGGACAGCTCGTGCGCGGCTCCTGGTCCTCCTCAGCATCACCTGGTCCTTAAAATGCAGCGACAAGGTCCCCTTCAACTCTCCTGAACCGTCCATCATCAGTGGGCATCACTCTTGCGTGCCTCCTGGTCACCTCCGAGAGGCATAGACAATGTCCCCTATGCTTACAGGTACTTCACTTCAAGAATCCACCCTTGGATTCCACCAGACTCCTGCACAGTCTTCTACAGTGACATCTTTCCTGTAGTCCTCCATTGTGGTCTACAGCGGTTTCAGACATCACTTCACACCTATGTACCCTGGTTCCTGGGGTATCCATGGTTGGGGTGACTCTCCACCCTTCTGTCTTCCACAGGGTTTCTTAAGGGTCCACTGGGAAGGGTCCTTCTTGAAAACTGCAATCGAGACTTCCCCGTTGACTTCTACTGGACACGCAGCTGAGTTTCCAGTCTGCACACAGCCTCCGTGGGGTTCCTGGGTACTTACCTTGGGTAGGTCCTTGTGTCACCCAGCGCCTCTGAGTCTCCTGGTGTAAGTCCCGACTTTGGTCGCAGTTCGCATTCGACTTTCTAAGTATATGGTTTGGTCTCCCCTAGGAGACCACTGTATTTTGTGCTTACTTACCTATTGGCAATTGAAGTATTAGTGTGTATTTGTGTTTGTCTCCGGGTAGCGGATAAACCAACGTGTTAGTGAGTGTTGTGTAATAAATAGACATTTTTATATATACACTGTGTGGTTCTTTTTCTTTTAACCTACACTACATGATTAGCCTGGTAAAACAAGCTGCTTAACACTCCTTCAAGATAAGCCTGAGGCTGCTCTCCACAGCTACCACTTTGAGAGCTTTCAAAAGGTTATCAAAGAACACTAAAATCACCATAAGGGTTGCCTTGATTCGTGCAAGGTGGGTCACTTAAATAAGTGTGCACCATACGCGTTTTAAACCCCACCGGAATTACCCAATTATAAATGGGCTTATGATGGGATTGGCACAATTGTTTTCTTGTTTTTTTTTATTTAACATGGGGGCACTGCTTATCGTTAGTTCACATGTTATAGCATGTATATTTCAGTGCAACAGTACACATGTTTTTGGTTATTTTTGTTTTATGTTATGCATGAATTTCACAGTGCAACTGGGCACAGTGGGCGATGTTTGCTACACCTTTCACGTTATGGATTGCTTGTTTGGCATGATTTAATGTTTGGATTTAAGTTTTTCTTTCTTAAGATTGTCTACGTTGATGGGCTTTCCTTATATTTTAGTTACCCCTGAAGGACGTTATGCCTGAAATGCATGGGGTGATAATCTTCATGGTTAACCAAGATGTACTGAATTCCATCATGCTATAGGATAAAGCCTGGATAAGTGATGACTACCAAATACACGAGGTATCGAGCACTATAGACCTGGAGACTTTAGGCCACACTAGGTGCGCCATTATTTCCTTACGCTGGAACAGGAAGAATACCTCCTTGCGGAATGACAATCTGAGAATAGTATGTATACCTATAGCTAGTTGTGATTGGGCTTAGATTGTAAATGTAGTATTCTCTCTGCGTTGCTATTAATTTATATGCCACAAATCAATAAAAATCTGTTTAAAAAATAAATAAATAAAGCCTGGATAAGCATTTGAAGCCTCCATTGTGCATTAGAAAAGTACTGAAGAATACGGAATGAATAAATTGGTCTCTTGTTTTATGACCCGAGTAACTCAAGTCTGTATGGCTGTGCAGCTTGTGACTGGTGCACAACAATGCACCAGCTAGTTTTGGAACACAGGGATGTGTGCCATGTCAACTCTTCAGTTTTAGCTGAACTTAAACAGTCTGCACTGGCAGTGTGAATGTGTTTGGTGAGGGATCTTTGCATGCTGCGGCCCTTAGAGACCATCTCTGGTCACAAGGCCCTTGGTACTAAAGGTATCTTTTACAAGGGACTTATATGTGTGCCAGTTGTGGAAACAAAGGTACAGTTTTGGGAAAGAAGACAGGCACTGGGAACCTGATTAGCAGGGACACAGTGTAAAGTCAAAGTGCATCAGAAATCAGGCAAAATGTGGGGGGTAACCAAGCAAAAAGGGGCACCTTCCTCCACCCTGCCCTAAGATATTTCATACCACTTGCTAAATACTCTCATCGAGATGGCAATATGTTGTGAGAATCTTAGACATTGTGAAGGAACTCAAAACTAGTTTCTGCTTGCAAATGAATACACAAACATTCAAGTGCTTAACTATTTCCCGAGATATGATGCAATGAAGTTTTTATCTGAAGAAAATACTAAACAGTAGTGATTCAAATTTGTTTTTAAAATGCTTTGAAGCCAAACATAAAATACATCATAATAAAGGTATTGATCAGCGAAGTGAAACTAAACTTGGTTTTAACATTTGATTTCAATCAATGTTTCATGAAAAACTTAACATACCCGTTTTCCATCTTTGGTCTTCTTTAAATTCCAAGTGTTATCTGGTGACTTCTCAAAGAATTTTCTTGCTTTGGGTGCTTGGTCAAGAATGTGAGTAGTTGGTACACCCAAAACCTCAACTATTTTGTTCATTTGATCCACCTGTTTAAAACGGCACCTATTTTAGAGTGTACTTACACAACTTTACTTAAATCTTCAAACTGACTTCAAAATGAACAAACCACAGCACTTGTTAGAACCAAAATACATTTTGAACAACCATGCAATATAGCAGATTAAGACCAATTACAAACAAGGCTTAGATAAAATATGCAACATTACCAATCAAATCCAAACAACATTAAATAAAGTTATTTACATGCTGTTGGTTTTCTCCTGCAACCTACTGCTGTAATTAGAATAGCACAACTTTTTTTTCTTTTCAAAGCCCTTGGCTTCTTGTTTCAGGTGTGCATCAAATCATTACTGCTAACAATTGCTAAACATAAAGCACTTAGTCTTCTCAGATTTGGTCATTTGTTTCAGTATCATAATATGAGTTAGAATGTTTATCACTTAATGTAGTTTGAGCATTTGCATTACTTTGCACTTGGGTGTGTTGGGGAGTCACAAAGGAATCAGCAAAACAAGCTGCAAACCCATGGTTACAAATAAGAATCTCATTCTATTTGCAATGCATATTGACGATTCACCTGCTGTGCACAGACTATAAAGTAGTACCCTCTAGTTTCCCTGAAGTGGTTGTTGGCATAAAGCTGAGTGCACCTTTCTTATGAGTAGAATGTGGGAGCAGTGTTCCTTCAAGGGTATCATCGTCCTCTGCATAACATATTTGTTTGACTTAGATATGGCCTTACCCTGATGTGGTTGTGCAAAAAGCAGCTTTGTTTTGCGGATTGGCTTTGTACGGTCAGTATAACCCATAAGAGCCCTTGATAATGCTCTATATAACTACATGAATGTATTAGTTCAAAAGGAGGGCCACAAACCTTGTATGTACTGTATTTAAATACCACACAGTCACTAGAAGCTTTCTGGGTGGAATGACTTCAAGACATTCCATGAAGGCTGGAATGACTGGACATAAACAGGTGCGTGTGGACTCTTCTGTATAGGACGCAATAGATTTCAAATAGACTTGTATTGATGTGCAGTCTACTACCATTTTCGTGAACCTCTCAAGGTTATTTGATAATATTCTGCATTTAAGCAATGACGGTATCAGTACATGAGAAAAACGTTTCCACTTAGACACAAAGCAGGCCCTTATGGTAAGATAAAGGTCATCCCTTAGATATCTTGTGCCAAACGTCTAGGTTAACTTAACGTGAACTGGAATGCAAGACTTTGCCACTCTGTGGGCTGAGCAAATTGCAGTGAAGTGGTAACTAGCTGAACAGATGGAAAAACAGGTAGAGCAAAAAGGAAAACTAAGATGGGCAAATCCAGGTTTGAGTAATAAGAAAGAATTCTAATAGGAGACAGGTGCATCCTGTGAATCACAAAGGAAAAAAGGGTAAACTAAGAAATTGGCGTATGAATATATTCAGAGAGCATGCAACAGAGCCAAAAGGTGGATATATGGAGATTAAATGTCATCATGCTTCTTTCTTTTTTTTTGCTTCTGGCCAACTGCCTGATACAAATGTGATGCCTCACATTTTGAATTCATGTCCGAGAACAACTCTTCTCTCATTCATGTGTCCCACAATTGTTTCTCCAGAGATATGCAAAATCATTCACTCCAGGCAGGTCTTATGCCAAGAGATGAATCTGACGGCTCTATGGGCAGTGCCAGATTTTCAGTGCAATTGTGTAATTATCAATAATTAGAAATGTCCCCCTCCCTGTTCCTGGTTATCAAACAGATGCATATCAAGAACAGTGAGAAGTCAGAGCAGCCTTCACTACTAATGCAGCTGATTTCAGTACCACCCCTCTGATATGTTTTTGGGTTTCTTCAAGGTCAATTGCAGTGGAAGTAAAGCACAAGTCACTAACTTGTGTAACGATATATCTGTAAGAGACAGTAGCTAGTGACAGATTCCTTACCTTAGAATATCCCCAGGCGTCAGACTGGATCCGGAACGTTTTTGCGTAGCAGTACCCTTGAGCGTCGGTAGGGGGCGTCGTGCGGCTCCGCGTCCGTCGTCGTGATCGCCGGGATGACGTCGCGGGCAGTACTTAGACGCCGCCCCTGCGCGTTGACGTCAGTTCTGTACACGACTTTCCGCGCCAGGAACGCAGAGCCATGCAAGAAGCTGACATAGGTGTCTGAAAAATACTAGGGCCCTGAAAGGGATGTCCTTAACCCTAGAAATCAGTTCGCAGAACGGGGAGGACGGGTGGGGCGGTAAGGAATCTGTCACTAACTACTGTCTCTTACAGATATATCGTTACACAAGTTAGTAACTTGTGCATCTGAAAGAGACACGTTAGTGACAGATTCCTTACCTTAGAATAGATACCCCAGCAATACCAACCCCGGTGGTGGGTCTGCGAACAAAGATCAGACAAGGAAGTCCCGGAGAACAGAACGGCCAAAGAAGCCGTCCCTCCGGACTTGGCTGTCAAGGCAGTAGTGTTTGGTAAACGTGTGCAGCGAGGCCCACGTAGCTGCCCGACATATATCCTGTAACGGAACCCCGCGGCCTAAAGCCGTGGTAGCCGCCGTTGCTCTGGTGGAATGGGCACGCAGCCCAACAGGAGGCTCCTTCTTAGCCAAAGAATAACAGGCTTTGATGCACATAGTGACCCAGCGGGAGATGGTCCTTTTGTGTACCGCCCGACCTTTTTTGGCGCCCACGTAGCCAACAAAGAGCTGGTCATCCACCCGGAACTGGTGTGTGCGGTTGATGTAAAAAGAATGCGCACGTTTTGGGTCCAGACGGTGGAGCCTCTCTTCCTCTCTGGAAGGATGCGGAGGCGGGAAGAAGGTGGGCAAAGTGATGGTCTGCCCAATATGGAAGGCAGTAACCACCTTTGGCAAGAAGGACGGACGCGTCCTAAGAACAACCTTGTCTGGATGAACAGACAGAAAGGGAGGTTTGCAAGAAAGAGCCTGGAGCTCACTCACCCGCCGAGCAGAGGTGCTGGCCACCAGGAATGCTGTCTTCAGAGTAAGAAGACGAAGAGGACAATTATGTAGAGGCTCAAAGGGAGCGCACATTAAGAAGGTAATAACCAAGTTCAAGTCCCACTGAGGCATTACAAATGGAACAGGAAGAAAGAGGTGTGTAATGCCTTTAAGAAACCTGTTAACCACAGGGGACTTGAAAAGGGAGGGCTGATCAGGAAGCCTGAGGAAGGCACAAAGATAGCCCTTGATGGTACCCAGGGCAGAACCCTGTTGGGCCAGAGATAGAAGGAACAGAAGAACCTCAGAAAGAGGGGCAGAAAGGGGATTCACAGCCTTTGCTGTGCACCATGCCACAAACTTGTTCCACCTGCAGGCGTATACCACCTTAGTGGAGGGATGCCTGGCTGCCAGAATCACATCACAAACTTCGGGAGGCAAGTCGAAAGGAATCAACTGCCGCCGCTCAATCTCCACGCAAGCAGGTGGAGGCTGGACAGGTTCGGGTGGAGGACCGTCCCCTGCTGCTGCGACAGAAGATCCTCCCGAAGAGGCAGACGGATCGGGGATCTATGCTCATACTGAGTAGCTCGGGATACCAAACTCTTCGAGCCCAGTCCGGAGCCACAAGGATGACTTGGGCCCGGTCGCACCGAATCTTCTTCAACACTCTGGGTAGAAGTGGTATAGGCGGAAAGGCGTACAACAGACCGCAACTCCACTCGTGACGAAAAGCGTCGCCGAGCGAGTGCCGCCTTGGAAATTCCAACACGCAGAACTGCTGACATTGCGCGTTCTCTTCGGTGGCGAATAGATCTAACCAAGGCTCTCCCCACTGCAGAAAGAGTCCTTGCGCCACTTCCGAGTTAAGACGCCATTCGTGATCCATCATGCACCTGCGGCTGAGTTCGTCCGCCCTGGCGTTCAGGGAACCTGCCAGGTGTTGAACCATCAGGAACATGCCCTGATGTTCCAGCCATGTCCAGAGGCGCAGAGCCTCCTGACAGAGGGTCCACGACCCCACCCCGCCTTGTTTGTTGCAGTACCACATGGCGGCGGTGTTGTCTGTGAACACCTGCACTACCTTCCCTTTGACAGAGGGAAGGAATGCCTTGAGTGCAAGTCGGATCGCCCGGAGCTCCAGAAAGTTGATATGGAGCCGGGACTCCGCCAGAGACGAGAGGCCTCTGATCTCCGCCTCTCCCATGTGACCGCCCCATCCCAGAAGGGACGCGTCCGTCACAACCGTGTGCTCTGGCTGGGGAAGGGAGAGGGATCTGCCCATGACCCATTGCCGGTTCGAGAGCCACCACTGCAACTGTTTTGCAGCCCCCTCCGAGATCTGGACGTGATCGGACAGGTTGCCCTGGTGCTGCGCCCACTGGAACTTCAGGTCCCACTGCAGAGCCCGCATATGCCATCTGGCATGATCGACCAGCAGGATGTAGGAGGCCATGAGGCCCAGCAGCCTCAGGGTCATCCGTACCGAAACCCAGGATAAAGGCTGAAGATTGGAATCATAGCCTAAATATCCCGGACTCGCCGTTCGGGAGGATAGGCCCGAAACTGCGTCGTGTCCAGAACTGCTCCGATGAAAAGGAGCTGTGGAGAAGGAATCAGATGCGACTTCGGCACATTGATGGAGAACCCCAGCGAGTGCAGGAGTTCGGACGTAGTCTGGAGGTGGGAGACGACTGCCTGGGACGAGCCCGCCTTCAGCAGCCAGTCGTCGAGGTAGGGGAAGACTGGAACCCCTGCCCGGCGCAGATGAGCTGCGACCACCGCCATCACTTTCGTGAACACCCGAGGGGCACTTGTAAGGCCAAAGGGGAGCACGGTGAACTGAAAATGCTCGAGGCCTACCGTGAACCGCAGGTAACGCCGGTGGGCCGGCAGGACGGGGATGTGGAAATAAGCGTCCTGCAAGTCCAACGCTACCATCCAGTCTCCAGGGTCGAGGGCAGGCAAGACCTGAGCTAGGGTGAGCATCTTGAACTTCTCCTTCCGGAGGAAGCGATTGACGTTCCGGAGGTCCAAGATAGGACGCATGTCCTCCTTGTCCTTTTTGGGCACCAGAAAGTAGTGGGAGTAGCAACCACGTCCTACTTCTGGGGTCGGAACATGCTCGATGGCCCTCTTGGCCAAGAGGGCCGTGACTTCCTTCTGCAGAAGCACCAAGTGATCCCCTGACATGCGGTGGAATTGAGGTGGCATGGCTGGGGGGTGGTCTCGAAGGGGAGGGAGTAGCCCCTTCGGACAATGTCCAAGACCCACCTGTCCGAGGTGATGGGACGCCAGTGGTGAAGGTGATGGCGGACCCTGCCCCCTACTGGCGTGCTGTGCACCTGAAAGGAAGGACTAGGAGGGCTTGGAGGCCGCGGACGGGTTGGAGGTGGTGGCCTGACCCGCACGCTGGTTGCCCGAACCGCCACGGCAGTATCCACGTCCTCGGCCACGCGAAGACGCTTGCTGCGCGGGCCGGTGGCTGGGCAGCTGACGTGACTGGGCGCCCCTTCCGTGGCCACGAAAGGGACGAAAAGCAGAGGTTAGCGGAGGGCGCACAACAGAAAGGCCCAGGGACTTGGCAGTAGCCTGTGAGTCCTTAAAACGCTCCAGCGCATGGTCTGCTTTGGAACCAAAAAGACCGACTCCATCAAAGGGCATGTCCATGAGTGTATTCTGGACATCACCCGAGAAACCAGTTGTTCTCAGCCAGGCGTGGCGACGTAGCGCCACCGTCGTTGCAAGCGATCTGCCCAGCGAGTCGGCGGTATCAAGGCCACAACGTATGGTGTATTTAGCCGCATCTCTTCCTTCCGCAATGGTGCAGGTAAGCAGTGTCTGGACCTCCTCAGAACACTGTGGCAAAACAGCCGCCACCGAATCCCACAGGGAGTGGGTATATCGGCCCAAAAGGCAAGCGGTGTTGACGGACCGCAAGCCAGCACTGGAGGAAGAAAAAGCCTTCTTCCCAAATTGGTCCAGGCGTTTGGATTCCCTATCCGGATGGGCGGTAAGGAAGGCGGTTTGGGAGGCAGAGGCTTGGACAACCAAGCTCTCGGGGGTGGGATGTTGGGAGAGAAACAAGGGATCGCCCGGAGCAGGGCGATGGCGTCGGGCCACGTTCCTATCCACAGGAGCCCCTGTGGTGGGCTTGCACCAGGCGCCCAAAAGAACGTCAGTGAGTGCATCATTAAACGGCAGCACAGTCTCCGTGGAGGAAGCTGCCGGCTGAAGCACTTCCGTCAGGAGATTAGTCCTGACAGCCACAGTAGGCAATTGGAGGTGCAAGGCTCCAGCTGCTCTACGCAACACCGTTGCGAAATTAGCTCCCTCCTCCGTAGCCACGGGAGGAGACAGCATGCCAGTGTCAGGGGAAGTATCTAGACCACTGGCATCCCCAAGTTCCTCAGCCCAGTCCTGATCATACTCACACTGTTGTGTGAGAGGGTCTTCCGACCCCTCCCAGCTCTCCTGGTCCTCCTCTGGTTCAAAATATGGAGGAGGAGGGACATTTGGGACCGAAGGTCTCATCGGCGCCGGAGCCGGCGTCGAGGGTCCGGCTCCATGTCCGGAGCCGGAGATAACCGGGGAACAACGCCGTCCGGAGCCCCGGACGGCGTCAGGAACAGCACCGGGGACATCGGCGTCGGGGGAGGCGTGGTTAGGTCAACCGGCGTCGATGGGGGTTGCGGTACCACCAGAGCCGGAATCGAGGCCGGGGCCGAGATCAAGGCTGGCAGGACAGGCGACGCCGGGACCGGAGTCGTCGGCGACGCCGGAGCAACCCCATCAGGGCCCGCGGGGCCCGAAGGCGCACCGGAGGGACCTTGAGGCCCGAAGAGGCGGGCCATGGCCGACAGGAATTCCTGTATTTCGGCCGGAGTCGCCCCCGAACCCGGAAAGGACGGGTAATGCGGGGGCGGCTCCACAGGCACGTCCGGGGCCGCGGGGACAGTGCCGACAGGGGCCTCAGCCGAGTCGCGAGACCGGCGAGGCGAAGTCGTAGAGCGATGACGCTTCTTAGACTTTTTGTGCTTCGACTTGGACTCCGACGACCGGCGGGGGCTCCGCGACCGGCCCCTCGACCTCTCACGGGACCGGGGCTTGGTGCGGCGCGGAGCCGACTGCCGGACCTCGAGTAGCTGTCGAGACCGCTCTCGCAAAGCCTTCGGTGAAGTTTCCGGCAGTCAGGACACGACTGTCGTGGTCTCGGCCGAGACAGTAGAGACACTCTAGATGCGGGTCTGCGATCGACATCATTCGACCACAGGCGTCGCATGGCTTGAAGCCGGGCATCCCTACGACACCTAGGAGTCGTGAAGATTGAAAAGAAACAGTGAAAAATTCACCAAAAATTTTGTGAAAAATTGACTAGGGCACTGCTCTTCCCGGATCTGCGCTTACTGGCGCGGAAAAAGAAGAACTGACGTCAGCGCGCAGGGGCGGCGTCCAAGTACTGCCCGCGACGTCATCCCGGCGATCACGACGCCGACGACGGACGCGGAGCCGCACGACGCCGCCTACCGACGCGCAAAGGTACTGCTACGCAAAAACTTTCCGGATCCAGTCTGACGCCTGGGGATATTCTAAGGTAAGGAATCTGTCACTAACGTGTCTCTTTCAGATACAAAGTCATGTGTGCAACCAATTATTTCATGGACACATCTGTGATAATGACCAGCAGCTTTCTCTCTATCACAAACCAACAGTCTTGAAAAGGTGAAGTTTTTTCAGAAATGACAACTTTTTCTGTGTAACATAAGGTTTGGCTGGTAAGGGAGCAAAGGCTGACCCCAGAATATTTAGGATATGAACTGGCTGGAGATGAGAATTTCCAGCATGGTTATTGAAAAACAGTCAGTATAGCCATTACATAGCTTGCTTTGTGTCAATTGTGTCAAACTTTATCGAATTCAAACACCCCCCCACACCAAACAATTGTCCAAATACTGATATACATGAATACAATGTCAGTGCAGTTGAGAAGCCACAACTGTGGACATTTAATAAACACTACTGGTGCACACTTTATCCCAAACTGCATGTTCCTGAGCTAATTATTAATCCAAGCATCAGTCTTATCCCTGCTCTATATGTTGTTCATGTTTTCCTTCATCCTCTGTCTCAGTTTATGGTGTGGGGTCGGAGGGGATAGACAGTGACATGAAGACAGTTGATTTAGATAAGTGGTTGAGTAATGTTCTTTTTCCATTCTCTGGAATAAATGAACTGCAATTCATACAAAATGAATTCCAAACTTTTAAAGCTGCCATTTTTCAGGCATTTCCCTGCCTCTATTGTAGGGCAGCTGAAAGTCATGATAGGAAGATGTCCCAAATTATAACCGGTCTCAGGATCAATATACTAATCTGCTGGACATCTTGATAAGGTGAAATTGTATCAGTCTTCAATAAATCCTTCATAAACAGAGGACTACCTGTACACTGTGAATACTTCTATTATGCACCTGCAGATAACTTCTTCGACTATCATGTTTTCAGGGTGGTCCTCAATCATCAGACACTCACTTTTGAGTTTTAATTTGATAGTCATTTCGAGGTCGTTCCGTAAACCTCTCTTCGAAGCCGATCCATGTGCTGAGGCAAAACCTCTGAGGTCTGCCCTCATGTGGAAATCAAGCTTGTTTTCTGAGGCTGATCTTGAAATCAAGGTTTAATCGCCTTTTATGTGCTTATCCTCCAGAGTTTCACCGTCGGGCTGTTTCTCCAGTTTAAGGCACTTGTTTTGAAGAAACCAAAATAAGTTAGTCCTCAGGGCTGATGGTGTATAAGAAATACGTTACTTTCCTGTAAATGCAGTTATCCAGTACTGGTATCTTTCATAGATTCACATGCTTGAATCATTCCCTGTTGAAGTAGGAGTCCCACAATATTAAAAATAAAGCAGTATGAAAAATTCCCATAGGCTATTATGGAGACACAGAATAAACATTCCTATAAACAGTACTGAATAAGTTAAACTTTTTCAATGGTCAATCCGTAAAATCACTTTTGAAACACAGGTCATTTGTAAACATAAATTAACACCTCTATAGAAAGAGGCTCACCTTAGTGGAATAAATGGCTTAACGCCGCCTGTCCTACAGTGGCATCACTACGCTGCGTTGATTCCAGGCAGTCATGCTGCATGAACGTGTGGGTGCCTTTCCACGTTGCAGCTCTGCAGATTTTTTCTAGTGGAATACCTGAGAACATAGCAGCTGAGATGGAAACTGCTCTTGTTGAATGCGCTCTAACTTTCCTTGCCAAAGGTTTTCCTGCTTGTCATGGCAAAATTGTATTGTAGCTGAGATCCATCTGGCAATGGTCGCCTTAGTAACTGCAGTGCCTCGACGACCTTGCCCATAAGCTACAAAAAGTTGGTCAGTCTTGCGGATATTCTTAGTCCTTTGCCGGTAGAATTTAAGACATTGCTTAATGTCTAGTGTATGTAGAGTCTGTTCTGCTGGAGTGGCCGGATTGGGGAAAGAGTTCTGAGAATAACAGGTTTGTTTAGGTGGAATTAAGGCAGAACCTTAGAGATAAATTAAGGATTCGTTCTGAGGACCACAAAGTAATTTGTGAAACATAGAAAAGGTTGCTTGATAGTAAAAGCCTGTATTTCACGGACTCTCCTGGTAGATGTTAGAGTGAGGAGAAGGGCAACCTTCCACATTAGAAATTTGATGTCTGCCCTATGGATGGGCTCAAAAGGTTGCTTCACCAGTTGTGATAGAACTACATTGAGATGCCACTCCAGGGGATGCGCTCTCACCAGAGAAAAGGTTCGGAAGAGCCCTTTCATGAATTGCCTTCCAATTCTGGGGAAGAAAGAGAGGAAGTCTTAGGTGAGTGTCTGTATCGAGATATGGCTGAGAGATGGACCTTCATGGATGAATAGACAGGCCTGATTTAACCAGGGAGGGTAGGTATGGTAGAATTGTCTGGAGTAGCGAGGTATGGATGCAAATGGTTTTGATGGCACCAATGACAGAAGTGCATCCATTTTAATCTGTATGACTTGTTGGTGCTTTCTGCTCGAGACCTGGCGAGAATATCTTTACATTCCTGTGCAAGTTTAGATGCCGAAACTCATTTAATTCAGGGGCCACATATGCAACTAAAGAGATGCTAGCTCCGGGTGACACATCTGGGGCCCAGTGATGGTTAGCAGATTTGGCATAGGTAGAAGGCGAATAGACTTGGCTTTTGAGAGGAGGAGAAGCTCCTAAAACAGTGCTGCCTGGGCCATCTGGGGGCGATCAGTAGTAGGCGACAGCATTCCGCTTTCATTTGGTGAGTACTTTGGGAATCAATGGGATGGGGACAGGGGTACGCATATATCCCGGACCATTGCATTGAAAGTGCATTCCCCAGTGATCCTGGGAGAGGGAATCTGCTGGTGTAGAACCGGCATTTGGTATTGTTGTTTGTTGCAAACCGGTCCAAGGCTGACCCCCCCCCCCCCCTCCCTTGTGAGAATACCTTGTCCAATTGATCCTGGTTTAGCTCTCACTCGTGCAAAGTGTCCTCTGTCCTGCTGAGGGAATCTGCTAGTGTGTTTCAAAGCCCTGGGACATGCTCGGCTTTCAGGGATATTCCATGCTCGGTTAACCAATTCCAAAGCTCTTGTGCCTCCTGAGATAGAGTTAGAGATTTGGTTCCTCCCTGCTTGTTGATGTAGAACATGCTTGTGGTGTTGTCCGTATGGACCAGCACCGATGATGCAGCTTTCAGAGGCAGGAAAGCCTGCAGGGAAAGGAATATAGAGTTCTAATCTGCTGATGTGCATTAGTCGTTGGGATGAGTACCATTTCCCTTGAATCTGGATGTCTTGTAAATGGCCTCCACAACCCTCCATAGAAGCATCTGTAGTGGTGGTGATAAAGTCTGGAACCAAAGGTAGAAACGAGAGGCCTTGTGAAAGATGTGACCTTAGGCTCCAACATTTGAACGGCCGCCTCATGCATGCAGTGATAGAGATCACGTTTCCGAAGGGTCCCGTTGCTTGAATGCATCGCAGTTGAAGCTCCTCTTGCAGTGGCCTCAAATGAAGATGAGCTAGAGAAACTAAGTCGATCGTAGATGAAAGCATGCCTAGGAGCGACTTGCATATCCTCACTGAAGCACCCTGCTTTTTTGTTAAGTTTTGTGCCAAACTTGCCAACTGTTCCTGCCTTTCCCGAGAGAGGAAGGCTTTGCTCTGAATTGTGTCTAGCTCGGCTCGAAGGAACGTTATTGTTTGACAGGGAATGACTGACTACTTCCGTTGGTTTATAGTAAGGCCTAGCTTGTGGAAAAGTGTTATGCAGGCTTCCGTAGCTTTGGCGGGTTGTAGAGAGGTCAGAGCTTTTAGAAACCAGTTGTCCAAGTATGGGAATACTTGATTAACTTGGATCTATAAAGCTGCTGCCCTAGGGTGAATATCCACGGAGCGGATTTCAGGTCGAAGGGAAGGACCCTGAATTTCTAATGGGCACCAACTACTGTGAATCTGAGGTACTTTCCGAATTTGGGGTGGATAGGGATATGGAAATAAGAGTCTTCCAGATCCAGGGAAGTCATGTAATCTCTACTGTTGAGGCGTTGAAGAATATTTGAAAGCGTAATCATCCTGAAGGTTTGGTTCTGGAGGAATTGGTTGAGATGTCAGATCTAAAATGGGCCTCCACTCCTCTGATTTCTTGCGTATCAGGAAAAAAACAAGAGTAAAAGCCTTTTCCTCTTTGCGCCTCAGGAACTTCTATTGCTCCCTTGATGAGCATAATCTTTTCTTCCTGCTATAATAAGTTTAGACGAGGGGGGGTGCGATCCCATGGGCAGAGTGTTTGCTGGCCGTTGTAAAAACTCTAGATTATGGCCATAGGTTATTAAATCCAGTACCCATCTGTCTGTTGTGATGTTCCGCCACTGATGAATGTGATTGGAGATTTTCGCATGAACTGGGTGGAAGGGGGAATGGACAGTAGCTGGTAACTGACTGCGGTTACTGTTTGTGACCTGAGTCGTGACCCTGGGATCGTGGCTTCCTGTGAGAGCCCTGTCTGGAGAAACCAGCTGTTGTTGGTTGCTGATAAGTTGGTTGCTGCTAGCCTTGTCGATATTGCGGTGATAGGTCGGATACTGCTGGGTGCGTTGGTAAGCACCTCTATAAGTGGAAAAACCCTGTCCACGCGCTCAAAAGGACACCGTACAATATTGCAGGGTCCTCAGCGATTTAGCTGTATCTGTTTAATTGGCCAACAAGGGGTCATCAATATGTTTCCCGAACAAAGTGTTGCCATCGTATCCTATGTCCAGGATTTTAGATTGTACCTCAGGTTAGTTGTCCAAAGCCTGAGGTGGCTATGTCCATGGCGCAGTTGATGCACAAGTTACTAACTTGTGTAACGATATATCTGTAAGAGACAGTAGTTAGTGACAGATTCCTTACCTTAGAATATCCCCAGGCGTCAGGCTGGATCCGGAAAGTTTTTGCGTAGCAGTACCCTTGCGGGTCGGTAGGCGGCGTCGTGCGGCTCCGCGTCCGTCGTTGGCGTTGTGATCGCCGGGATGACGTCGCGGGCAGTACTTAGACGACGCCCCTGCGCGCTGACGTCAGTTCTGTACACGACTTTCCGCGCCAGGAACGCAGAGCCATGCAAGAAGCTGACATAGGTGTCTGAAAAATACTAGGGCCCTGAAAGGGATGTCCTTAACCCTAGAAATCAGTTCGCAGAACGGGGAGGATGGGTGGGGCGGTAGGGAATCTGTCACTAACTACTGTCTCTTACAGATATATCGTTACACAAGTTAGTAACTTGTGCATCTGAAAGAGACACGTTAGTGACAGATTCCTTACCTTAGAATAGATACCCCAGCAATACCAACCCCGGTGGTGGGTCTGCGAACAAAGATCAGACAAGGAAGTCCCGGAGGACAGAACGGCCAAAGAAGCCGTCCCGGAGGACCTGACTGTCAAGGCAGTAATGCTTTGTAAATGTGTGCAGCGAGGCCCACGTAGCTGCCTGACAGATATCCTGCAGCGGAGCACCGCGGCCTAAAGCCGTGGTAGCAGCCGTTGCCCTGGTGGAATGGGCACGTAGCCCAACAGGAGGCTCCTTCTTAGCCAAAGAATAGCAGGCTTTGATACACAAGGTTACCCAGCGGGAGATGGTTCTCTTGTGCACCGCCCGACCTTTTTTGGCGCACACGTAGCCAACAAAGAGCTGGTCATCCACCCGGAAGTGTTGTGTGCGGTTGATATAAAAGGAAAGCGCACGTTTGGGTCCAGACGGTGGAGCCTCTCTTCCTCTATGGAAGGATGCGGAGGCAGAAAGAAGGTGGGCAAAGTGATGGTCTGCCCAATGTGGAAGGCAGTAAACACCTTTGGCAAGAAGGACGGACGCGTCCTAAGAACAACCTTGTCTGGATAGACAGACAGAAAGGGAGGTTTGCATGATAGAGCCTGGAGCTCACTCACCCGCCGAGCGGAGGTGATGGCCACCAGAAAGGCTGTCTTCAGAGTCAGAAGACGAAGAGGACAGTTATGTAGAGGCTCAAAGGGAGCGCACATGAGAAAGGTAAGAACCAAGTTCAAGTCCCACTGAGGCATCACAAACGGAACAGGAGGGAAGAGGTGTGTAATGCCTTTTAGAAACCTGTTAACAACAGGGGACTTGAAAAGGGAGGGCTGATCAGGAAGCCTGAGGAAGGCCGAGATGGCACAAAGATAGCCCTTGATGGTACCCAGGGCAGAACCCTGTTGGGCCAGGGAAAGAAGGAACAGAAGAACCTCAGAAAGAGGGGCAGAGAGGGGATTCACAGCCTTTGCTGTGCACCATGCCACAAACTTGTTCCACCTGCAGGCGTATACCACCTTAGTGGAGGGACGCCTGGCTGCCAGAATTACATAAACTTCGGGAGGCAAGTCGAAAGGAATCAACTGCCGCCGCTCAATATCCACACAAGCAGGTGGAGGCTGGACAGGTTCGGGTGGAGGACCGTGCCCTGCTGCTGCGACAGAAGATCCTCCCGAAGAGGCAGACGGATCGGGGGATCGACGCTCATACTGAGTAGCTCGGGATACCAAACTCTTCGAGCCCAGTCCGGAGCCACAAGGATGACTTGGGCCCGGTCGCGCCGAATCTTCAACACTCTGGGTAGAAGTGGTATAGGCGGAAAGGCGTACAACAGACCGCAACTCCACTGGCGACGAAAAGCGTCGCCGAGCGAGTGCCGCCTTGGAAATTCCAACGCGCAGAACTGATGACATTGCGCGTTCTCGTCGGTGGCGAATAGATCTAACCAAGGCTCTCCCCACTGCAGAAAGAGTCCTTGCGCCACTTCCGAGTGAAGACGCCATTCGTGATCCATCATGCACCTGCGGCTGAGTTCGTCCGCCCTGGCGTTCAGGGAACCTGCCAGGTGTTGAACCATCAGGAACATGCCCTGATGTTCCAGCCATGTCCAGAGGCGCAGAGCCTCCTCACAGAGGGTCCACAACCCCACCCCGCCTTGTTTGTTGCAGTACCACATGGCGGTGGTGTTGTCTGTGAACACCTG
The DNA here is from genome assembly GCA_963921515.1 of Calotriton arnoldi. Lineage (NCBI taxonomy): Eukaryota > Metazoa > Chordata > Amphibia > Caudata > Salamandridae > Calotriton > Calotriton arnoldi. The sequence goes on from CAWUFW010006341.1 coordinate 189,634, forward strand.
CACTACCTTCCCTTTGACAGAGGGAAGGAATGCTCTGAGTGCAAGTCGGATCGCCCAGGAGCTCCAGAAGGTTGATATGGAGCCGGGACTCCGCCGGAGACCAGAGGCCTCTGATCTCCGCCTCTCCCATGTGACCGCCCCATCCCAGAAGGGACGCGTCCATCACAACTGTGTGCTCTGGCTGGGGAAGGGAGAGGGATCTGCCCATGACCCATTGCCGGTTCGAGAGCCACCACTGCAACTGTTTTGCAGTCCCCTCCGAGATCTGGACGTGATCGGACAGGTTGCCCTGGTGCTGCGCCCACTGGAACTTCAGGTCCCACTGCAGAGCCCGCATATGCCATCTGGCATGATCGACCAGCAGGATGCAGGAGGCCATGAGGCCCAGCAGCCTCAGGGTCATCCGTACCGAAACCCAGGATAAAGGCTGAAAGATCGGAATCATAGCCTGAATATCCCGGACTCGCCGTTCGGGAGGATAGGCCCGAAACTGCGTCGTGTCCAGAACTGCTCCGATGAAAAGGAGCTGTGGAGAAGGAATCAGATGCGACTTCGGTACATTGATGGAGAACCCCAGCGAGTGCAGGAGTTCGGCCGTAGTCTGGAGGTGGGAGACGACTGCCTGGGACGAGCCCGCCTTCAGCAGCCAGTCGTCGAGGTAGGGGAAGACTGGAACCCCTGCCCGGCGCAGATGGGGCACTTGTAAGGCCAAAGGGGAGCACGGTGAACTGAAAATGCTCGAGGCCTACCGTGAACCGCAGGTAACGCCGATGGGCCGGCAGGACGGGGATGTGAAAATAAGCGTCCTGCAAGTTCAACGCTACCAACCAGTCTCCAGGGTCGAGGACAGTCAAGACCTGAGCTAGGGTGAGCATCTTGAACTTCTCCTTCCGGAGGAAGCGATTGACGTTCCGGAGGTCTAAGATAGGACGCATGTCCTCCTTGTCCTTTTTGGGCACCAGAAAGTAGTGGGAGTAGCAACCACGTCCTACTTCTGGGGTCGGAACATGCTCGATGGCCCTCTTGGCCAAGAGGGCAGTGACTTCCTTCTGCAGAAGCACCAAGTGATCCCCTGACATGCGGTGGAATTGAGGTGGCATGGCTGGGGGGGTGGTCTCGAAGGGGAGGGAGTAGCCCCTTCGGACAATGTCCAAGACCCACCTGTCCGAGGTGATGGCATGCCAGTGGTGAAGGTGATGGCGGACCCTGCCCCCTACTGGCGTGCTGTGCACCTGAAAGGAAGGACTAGGAGGGCTTGGAGGCCGCGGACGGGGCGGAGTTGGTGGCCTGACCTGCTCGCTGGTTGCCCGAACCGCCACGGCGGTAGCCACGTCCTCGGCCACGCGAAGACGCTTGCTGCGCGGGCCGGTGGCTGAGCAGCGGACGTGACTGGGCGCCCCTTCCGTGGCCACGAAAGGGGCGAAAAGCAGAGGTTAGCGGAGGGCGCACAACAGAAAGGCCCAGGGACTTGGCAGTAGCCCGTGAGTCCTTAAAACGCTCCAGCGCATGGTCTGCTTTGGAACCAAAAAGACAGACTCCATCAAAGGGCATGTCCATGAGTCCATGAGTGTATTCTGGACATCACCCGAGAAACCAGTTGTTCTCAGCCAGCGCCACCGTCGTTGCAAGCGATCTGCCCAGCGAGTCGGCGGTATCAAGGCCACAACGTATGGTGTACTTTGCCGCATCCCTACCTTCCGCAATGGTGTGGGTAAGCAGTGTCTGGACCTCCTCAGAACACTGGGGCAAAACGGCCGCCACCGAATCCCACAGAGAGTGGGAATATCGGCCCAAAAGGCAAGCGGTGTTGACGGACCGCAAGCCAGCACTGGAGGAAGAAAAGGCCTTCTTCCCAAATTGGTCCAGGCGTTTGGATTCCCTATCCGGAGGGCGGTAGGGAAGGCGGTTTGGGAGGCAGAGGCTTGGACAACCAAGCTCTCGGGGGTGGGATGTTGAGAGAGAAACAAGGGGTCGCCCGGAGCAGGGCGATGGCGTCGGGCCACGTTCCTATCCACAGGAGCCCCTGTGGTGGGCTTGGACCAGGTGCCCAAAAGAACGTCAGACAGTGCATCATTAAACGGCAGCAATGGCTCTGAGGAGGTAGCTGCCGGCAGAAGCACTTCCGTCAGGAGGTTAGTCCTGACAGCCACAGTAGGCAATTGGAGGTGCAAGGCTCCAGCTGCTCTACGCAACACCGTTGCGAAATTTGCTCCCTCCTCCGTAGCCACGGAAGGAGGAGACAGCATGCCAGTCAGGAGAAGTGTCCAGACCACTGGCATCCCCAAGTTCCTCTGCCCAGTCCTGATCATACTCACACTGCTGTGTGAGAGGGTCTTCCGACCCCTCCCAGCTCTCCTGGTCCTCCTCTGGCTCAAAATATGGAGGAGGAGGGACATCTGGGACCCAAGGTCTCATCGGCGCCGGAGCCGGCGTCGAGCGACGTCGGTCCGGCTCCATGTTCGGAACCGGGGAACGACGCCGCCCGGAGCCCCGGGCGGCGTCAGGAACGGCACCGGGGACATCGGCGGAGGCGTGGTTAGGTCAAGCGGCGTCGATCGGGGTTGCGGTACCACCGGAGCCGGGATCGAGGCCGGGGCCGGAGCCGAGGCCGGGATCAAGGCTGGCGCGACGGGCGACGCCGGGACCGGAGTCGTCGGCGACGCCGTAGCAACCCCATCAGGGCCCGCGGGGCCCGAAGGCGCACCGGAGGGACCTTGAGGCCCGAAGAGGCGGGCCATGGCCGACAGGAATTCCTGTATTTGGGCCGGAGTCGCCCCCGAACCCGGAAAGGACGGGTAATGCAGGGGCGGCTCCACAGGCACGTCCGGGGCCGCGGGGACGGTGCCGACAGGGGCCTCAGCAGAGTCGCGAGACCGGCGAGGCGAAGTCTTAGAGCGATGATGCTTCTTAGACTTTTTGTGCTTCGACTTACCCGAGGAGTGCGAAGACTTGGACTCAGACGACCGGCGGGGGCTCCGCGACCGGCCCCTCGACCTCTCACGGGACCGGGGCTTGGTGCGGCGCCGACTGCCGGACCTCGAGTAGCTTTCGAGACCGCTCTCGCAAAGCCTTCGGGTGTAAGGCCCGGCAGTCAGGGCACGACTTTGTGTCGTGGTCTCGGCCGAGACAGTAGCGACACTCTAAGAGCGGGTCTGTGATCGACATCATTCGACCACAGACGTCGCATGGCTTGAAGCCGGGCATCCCTACCGACACCTAGGAGTCGAGATGACTCGAAAAGAAACAGTGAAAAAAATCACCAAAAATGTAGTCAAAAATTGACTAGGGCACTGCTCTTCCCGGATCTGCGTTACTGGCGCGGAAAAAGAAGAACTGACGCCAGCACGCAGGGGCGGCGTCTAAGTACTGCCCGCGACGTCATCCCGGCGATCACGACGCCAACGACAGACGCGGAGCCGCACGACGCCGCCTACCGACGCGCAAGGGTACTGCTACGCAAAAACTTTCCGGATCCAGCATGACGCCTGGGGATATTCTAAGGTAAGGAATCTGTCACTAACGTGTCTCTTTCAGATAACTTCAGCAGCTGGACGTTCCCCTTATGCTTTTTTGCTTCCTGCCTTTTATCCTCAGGGATGAGATCAAACATGGCCCTAATATCGGACCACATCTGTCGGTCATAACGGCCTAGATGGCCAAGGAGTCCGAAGTTCGCACGATAATCACCGACATGGATGAAAAGCGCTTTCCGATACTATTCAAGCAGTGCCTTTCTTTATCTGACTGGGATGTGATGGGGGTTGTAGGATTCTTTGGCCTCCTCTGTACAGCTTGAGAAATTATAGTCTGGTTTGGGGTGTCCCGTTAGGACTTCCAGGGAATCCTCTGGTGCTCTATATTTTTTGTCTATCCTAGGTAAGACAGGCACCACTTTGGCTGGCAATTTCATAACTAAGACCCTCTTGCCAGATATGGTCGATAATAGGGATGGAACGTACTGACTTCATTTGTTCTTTAAAGTCATAGAGGAAGCAGCCTGATTGCTTCACTATGATAGGCAGGTGAAATCTGGAAGCAGCACCATCCATTAAGTTATGAAAACATCTTATATTCTCAGGAGGAGAGTCGGAAGGATGATATGGAGGTAGCGATGGTGTGGGTATAACAATTGTCCCATTCTTCCGTAGGTGGTGGAGGATTCTGAATTTCACCCACTTCCGCGTCATCTTCAGAAGAGGATGGATCATCGCTAGGAGGAGCTGGTGTGAGAGGACAAAGCGTCAACCTACGAGTGAGAGGAGGCAATATTGGCGCAGACTGCACCATAGGTGGCGATGGTGGTGCAGCACTATGATCCTCTTGGGGTTGCGGGAAGTGTTTCCTGAAAGTTGTCAACATGGCTTACAAGTCCTGAAAAAAGAAGAGTGGTAGTTGAGATTCTTGTCTAGGAGTGTCTACATAATACCTGCACTGGTGGTATTGTTTAGGAGGAACAGGGTAGTAATTCTGGTAATATTATTCCTCATCATAATAGTCTTTATCCTCCTCCTGGCATTTTTCGTTCAGCTCTGAGGGACTATAAGCTGTCCCAAATGGAGTGTCTAGTCCATTTATTGTGTGTCCAGCAAGTGACTAGGGTGCAAACGTGAAACTCTGCTTGTTGACGCAAGCTCAGGCCGTAGAGATGCCTTGCTCAATTTCGAACCATGTTGTGTTGGCGTTGACGGTACCGGCGTCGGTTCTATTTCTTTAGAAGCCTTCGTCTATGTCATCGAAAGCATCGCTGGGTGTGGCGCCGACGGATCAGTCGCTGCCACGCCCATCGTCGGCGACGATTTCTGTCATTGGTGGTGTTGTTAAATAGGTCTTCATTGACGATATCAATGTCGTTGACTAAAAGGGAGCACCGATGGCCGCCGTAGATGACGTTGGCCCTGTTGGCAGTCTTGACGACGAGTGGGTTGTCGCCGATGTTCGTGGCGTCGACAGGGATATTGACGACGAGAGGGATTTCGGAGAGGATTTATGCCTTGACAAGCCTGAAGACGAGGCAGACTCCTGCTTTCCCTTAGAAGTCCTGAAATGCGATGGCAAGGTTTGCTCGGAGGAGAGTTTGGTATGTTTCTCTTTTTTAGGCACATCTTTAGTCTGATGGGAGGTTTTTTGATGTTTTTTGCCCTCCTCAGATTTACCCTCAGGTGACCTGGATCTCTTGTGAGACTTGGAAGAGTTGTAACTCTTCGTCAGCAGATGTTTTCTGCATCTTTTTCTGCCACAAAAGTAGCCTGCCTTCCCTGTCCCTCAAGGTCTTGGATTAGAAAGTGCAGCAGATTTTGTACTGTATCAACTCATGCTGTGGATAGAGACAGTATATGCAGTCCTTGTGTGGGTCATCAATATGAACCCTCTTTTTTCCACAAGATTTGTAGGGGCGAAATAGTCCTTTCTTGTCAGATATAGTAGATTTCCGGTTGAAAAACTGTAAATAAGTACAAAAATTGAGGAGAGGGAGACAAAGTGGGGTGAAAATCTGAGGTATTCAACCTCTCTTGGGAAGGTTCTTGAGGGTGCTACCTACTGATTTGTTGTATCTAAAATGTGGTCCTTCTTTTAAAAGGAGGTATAGGCTATTAAATTCATGGCCTAATACCACGATAGCCTATAGAAATTTTTCATACTGCTTTTTTATTAGTACCGTGGGACTCCCACTTCGACGACGTGGAATGATTCAAGCATGTGAATCTATGAAAGATACCCCAAAACTGAAAAAATGGTCCTTAGTTTATGAGTCTGGATGTGGGAATTTCAGCAGTCTTACAAACACGGGATTCTAAAATTCTTCTTTGAAAGCACCTTATGGAGACAATATTCTTGAGCCAACACAGCAGAGTGCCCGCAATGGCTGATCCTTTGAAGTTTAGTAGTCATCTTACACCGAAAGATGGCACTATGACTTATCACTGTCCTGGGGCAAGCAGAGATTGCAGACCCCCAAGAAGGTCTTTCCATGATTAGTGGCAGTAATGGAAACAATAGAAATTAAAAAGGGTATTTTTCCATACTTAAGGTTCTTGCCATCGGCCGCCCTCTAAGATAATCTCATTGCTCCAATTAAATGATAGTGAGAACCTTCAAATTATGTAGATCTGGGTTTAACTGATCTCCACGTATTCCATTTCCTCAATTGCTCAAGCTCATGTATTCCATTTCCTGAAGCAAACGCCTCTGAAATCAATGTTCGAAAAACATCTTAAAGAATGTAGGTCAGTGTGCATTCTGAGTTTGAGGATCTGTTGAAGAGTCATTCCAGGCATGCCTGAATTTGAAGTTTCATAGGGAAAAATAAGTTTTAACATTTCAAACCAAACACTAGATAGAAAGAGAGATCAGAGTGTGAGGATCTACTAGATGTACAAGTTACTTACCTTCAGTAACGATATATCTGTAAGAAACATAGGTTAGTTATAGATTCCTTATCTTAGAATTACCCCCAGGCATCAGACTGGATCTGGAAAGTTTTTCATCAGCAGTACCCCTGCGCGTCGAAAGGTGGAGTTGGTCGGCTCCGCGTTCGTCGTTGGCATCGTGGTCGCCGGGATGACGTTGCAGTAGCTACTTAGACGCCGCCCTCGCGCACTGACGTCAGTTCTTTTACATGACATTCCACGCCAGAGGCGCAGAGGCATGCAAGACACAAACCACTGGTGCACAAAACTAGGGCCCTGAAAGGAAGTCCTTAACCCTAGAAATCAGTTCGCAGAACGGGGAGGATGGGTGGGGCGGTAAGGAATCTATAACTAGCCTATGTTTCTTTCAGATATATCGTTACCGAAGGTAAGTAACTTGTTCATCTGAAAGAAACAGTTATAGATTCCTTACCGTAGAATAGATACCCCACCAATACCAACCCCGGAGGTGGGTCTGCGAACTAAATTCACACCCGAAAATCCTGGAGAACAGAACGGCCCAAAAAGCTGTCTCTCCGGACTTGGCTGTCCAGGCAGTAGTGTTTGGTGTACGTGTGCAGAGATGCCCACATAGCTGCCTGACAGATGTCATTAAGGGGGACTCCCATCCCAAAGCAGTGGTAGCTGCCGTCGCCCTGGTGGAATGGGCGCGCAGTCCCACTGGAGGCTTCTTCGCCAAAGAATAGCAAGCTTTGATGCACAAAACAACCCACCTGGAGATGGTCCGCTTGTGCACGGCCCGACCTTTCTTGGCACCCACGTAGCCAACAAAGAGCTGGTCATCCACCCAGAATTGTTTGGTGCGATCCAAATAGAATGAAAGCGCACGTTTTGGATCCAGACGGTGGAGCCTCTCTTCCTCCTTTGAAGGATGCGGAAAGAAGGTGGGCAAAGTGATGGTTTGACCAATGTGAAAGGAAGTAACCACCTTGGGAAGAAAGGAAGGTCTAGTTCTGAGGACGACCTTGTCCGGATGAACAGCCAGAAAGGGATGCTTGGAACTAAGAGCTTGGAGCTCACTCACCCTGCGCGCAGAGGTGATGGCCACCAGAAAGGCAGTTTTCAAAGTCAGAAGCCTGAGAGGACAGTTATGGAGCGGCACGAAGGGAGCACACATAGGATACGCAAGTACCAGGTTCAAGTCCCACTGAGGCATTACGAAGGGAACAGGAGGAAAAAGATGAGTAATGCCCTTAAGGAAGATAGCCCTTATGAGTGCCCATGGCAGAGCCCTGCTGGGCCAAAGAAAGGAGGAACAGTAGAACCTCAGAAAGAGGGGCAGAAAGGGGATCCACAGCCTTTGCTGCGCACCATGCCATAAATTTGTTCCATCTGCAGGTGTATACTGTCTTAGTGCAGGGACGCCTGGCTGGCAAGATAACCTCACAGACTTCGGGAGGAAGGTCGAAGGCTGTCAACTGTCACCGCTCAATATCCACGCAAGGAGGTGAAGGTTGGACAGGTTCGGGTAGAGGACCGTCCCCTGCTGCTGCGACAGAAGATCCTCCCGAAGAGGCAGTCTATTGGAGGATCGATGGCCATGTGCAATAGCTCGGGATACCAGACTCTTTGTGCCCAATCCGGAGCCACAAGGATAACTTGGGCCCGGTCGCGTTTGATATTCTTCAGCACTCTGGACAGAAGTGGTATAGGCGGAAAGGCGTATAGAAGACCGCAACTCCACTCGCGACGAAAAGCATTGCCTAGCGAGTGCCACCTTGGAAATTCCAATGCGCAGAACTGCTGACATTGCGCGTTCTTTTCGGTGGCGAATAGATCTAACCAAGGCTCTCCCCATTGCTGGAAGAGACCTTGCGCGACCTCCGAGTTCAGAGAACCTGCCAGGTGTTGAACCACCAGGGATATGCTCTGATGTTCCGGCCATGTCCAGAGGCGGAGGGTCTCTTGACATAGGGTCCACGACCCCACCACGCCTTGTTTGTTGCAGTACCACATGGCGGTGGTGTTGTCCGTGAACACCTGCACTACTCTTCCCCGGACAGAGGGAAGGAATGCTTTGAGTGCAAGACAAATCGCCCGAAGCTCCAGAAGGTTGATGTGGAGCCCGGACTCCGCCGGAGACCAGAGGCCTCTGATCTCCGCCTCCCCCATGTGGCCGCCCCATCCCAGAAGTGATGCATCTGTCACCACTGTGAACTCTGGTTGGGGAAGGGAGAGGGATCTGCCGTCGACCCAATCATGGTTCGTTAGCCACCACTGCAATTGGTGTGCAGTGCCCTCCGAGATCTGGACGCAATCGGACAGGTTCCCCTTGATGTTGTGCCCACTGGAACTTCAGGTCCCACTGCAGAGCCCGCATATGCCATCTGGCATGGTCCACCAGCAGGATGCAGTAAGTTCATCAAGCCCAGTAGCCTGAGGGTCATCCTGACCGAAATCCGGGATAGAGGCTGAAAGATCGGAATTATAGCCCGAAAATCCCGGACTCGCTGTTCGGGAGTGTGAGAAAGTGCCATCTATCTTGCATGGTATGACCCCCACTTTTTTGCTGAATTGCTGATGTACTTTGACTGAGTGTGCCCTGGGCTCCTGCCAATCAGGTGCCCAGGGCCTGTGTTCCTTCCCTAAAACTGCAATACAGCCTAAACCCAATTGGCACCTCTGGCCACATGTCAGCCCCTGGTAAATGGTACCCTAGGTACCCAGGACATTGTGACCAGAGGAGGCCCCTAAGGGCTGCAGCACTTATTGTGCCACCCTTAGAGGCCCTGTACCCTGACACACACACCCTGCCTTTGCAGGCTGAGTGTCTTGGTACAGAACTAAACAGAGAGTCGACATGGCAAACATCCCTGTGTGCCATGCCCACAAACACACTGCCCTGGCATACCTCAGTCACCCCTCTAGCTGGGTGCACTATGCCAGTGGTGTGGGCACAAGTGCATGAGCCCTGTGCCCCTACAGTACCCAGGGCCATTCCTGGGCACTAAGTGCAGTGATGCCATTAAGAGTATATGGTGCTGGAAGGTTGTCATCACGAACTCCACAGCACCATAATGGCTACACTGAAAAGTTTGGTATCAAACTTCACAGCACATTAAACCCACACTGATGCCAGTGTGGAATTTTATGTAAAATGCACGACAGAGGGCAACTTAGAGTTGCCCCCTGAACCTAACCTACAATCCACGTCTTGTCTGAGGGGCTGCCTAGGCTGCCACCCAGCAGACATGTTGCTGGACCCCTGGGTAGAGAGCCATCCGCTCTCCCGGGCCTGCAACAATGCACGTCCTGGGCGAGGTGCTAGGCCTCCTCCCCCAGGATGGGCAGGGGGAAGCTTCAAAGGCATTCCGCCTTTGTGAGCTTCCCCAGACCACTTGCTGTACTCAGCAACTGGTCCCCACTGGTTCCAGCCCCCACTCTGGCAGGAAGACTGGCGGGAAAACCAAGGGAGGAAAGGGGGTGTGCCAGCCTCTGCCAACCCCACCCCTCAGGTGGGGGAGGCGAGGTGAAGCACATCTCTGGGCTCTCGCCATCTTGAAGATGGGGAGCCCTACCCAATCAGGGCTAGGCTACTGCCCCCCTCCCACTGGAGAGTGGCAGGATAGGGGGTGTACCCACCCCAGGGAAGGGACCCATTGGTCCCTGCCCTTTACCTACCTGTAACGCCCCTAAATCTAGTATTTAGGGGCACCCTGAACCTTCCTTCCTTAGATCCAGATTCCGAAACAAGAAAGATCAAGAAACAAGAAGACCTGCCGTGCAGCTGCTAACAAGAGGAAGACACCAACTGATTTGGCCCCAGCCCTCCCGGCCTGTCGACCCTCGAACCTGCTCCTGCTAAACCCCGGCGTCTCCAGTGGTCAGCAACCTCAAGAACCCCAGAGGACCTGCCTGTCTTGTGACTAACTACCTGGGACTCCCACGAGCAGTGGTACTGCTCAAAAGCAAGTAACCTACCCCTGGTGCCAGCCAGGAACCGCGAATCCAGCACACCCTGCACCCGCCGAGCCCGGCCTGTGCCTGAGTGGACAAAGACCACGAGGACGTCCCCCCGGCGACTGTGACCTAGAATCCACCACCCAAGGACCCTCCTCGACGATCCTGACGCCTGCAGCCTCAGAACCTGGGCCCCCTCCAACCGCGACCAGCTGAGGGTAAGATTTCCGACGCCTAAAGACACCCCTGCACCCGGCGCCCCACGGCCTCCTGTGCCCAACTCCTGGGTGCCTACCCTTCCTACAGCTTCCCAACTTACCTCTCGAAGTGGTGGTCGCACCTGAAGAATCACCGTCCCCGAGCTTGCAGCCTTTGTTCGTCACGCAGCTTTCCCATTGAAAACCATTGGGCGCCAGACGGCCCAAAAGCCCACTGCACCCGGCCGCCACAGTGCCGCTGAGGGTGCACCCACTACCCTGTTCGACTTCCCCACTTGCCCTGAGTAAGTGACCAGGAGCTTTGCTCCCACAGCCGAGTGGCCTACCTGCCAGCAGCCACCAACCCAAGGCCCCCTGCCTGCCATAGGATAACATTGGGCCTACTCACTCTGCACCCGGCCGCCCCTGTGCCGCTGAGGGTGTAACAACTATACTTACCTGACCCTGGGGGACCCCCGAGTCTATGCCCAGAACCTTAACTCTGCCAGTCGAGTACTTACCCAAAAGCCTATAACTCACTTTTCTTCCATAGGGTAACATTGACTGGTTTCACTTGGAAATTCTTCTAAGTGTGGAGTTTTGAAACTTTAGAATATTCATCTAAAATCAGCCTAATTACGAAAACGAATTTATTCACCTGTTATCAGGAGAAATCCCAGTGCTGGATCTTGGTGCCCAGCACTGACCCTGAAAAGTAATCATAACTGTACTTACCGGTAACTTGAATTTCCTTCCGTAGGATAACATTGCCTGGTTTTTGCTGAAAGAGTTTCCAAGTGTCAATTTTGCAAACTTACAAATATTCGTTAAAAATCGCCTGTGTGACAAACGCATTCTTTCAATTGTTTACAGGAGATGCACCAGTGCTGGATCCAGGATCCAACACTGAGTAAGAAAAAGTAACAATAACACTACTTACCTGCTAAGTGAATTTCCTCCCATAGGATAACATTGGTGATTCTATGTGAAAAAGTTTCTAAGTGCCAACTTTTAAAATACAATAATATTCCTTAAAAATCACAACTGTAACCAAAACGTTTTTACTCAACTGTTTACAGGAGATGTCCCAGGACTGAATCTAGGATCCAGTCCTGTGGTAAGAAAAGTAATCCAAAAAGTAATCTATTGCATTTAACTAGAAATTCCCATTGAGCTCCCTGTTATATTGTGTTTGAAATTGTGTTGCCTATTGCAACAACTGTAAACCTTGCATTCAAAAGTCTATTGCCTATTGAAAGTATTTATCTAAAGCACCTCATTCTGAGAAAGGATATTTCGATACCTATTGTTGGTTCTAAAATAAAACAAGCATATATTTTTATATACAAACCATTGGCCTACAGTTCAGTTCTTAAGTGTGGGAGACCATTTGCTGACTGAGTGTGTACAACAAATGCTTTACACTGTCCTCTGATACTGCCTTACTGCTCGACCAAGCTACCACTTTAAAGAGTAAGGTTATATCTAACTTTAGCCTCTGTCAAACCTCTGGGGACTGTGGACTCTGTGCACACTGAACCTTACTTTGGTTCAGTATATACAGAGCCACTTTCTTACAGGGAGGATAGACCCGAAACTGCATCGTGTCCAGAACCGCTCCGATGAAGAGGAGCTTCTGAGAGGGAGTCGGGTGTGACTTCGGCACGTTGATGGAGAACCCCAGCAAATGCAGGAGGTCAGCCGTAGTCTGGAGGTGGGAGACGACAGCCTGGGGCGAGCCCGCCTTCAACAGCCAGTCATCGAGATAGGGGAAGACTGGAACCCCTGATCTGCGCAGATGAGCTGCGACCACCGCCAACACTTTCGTGAACACCCGAGGGGCGCTGGTAAGGCCGAAAGGGAGCACGGTAAACTGAAAGTGCTAGTCGCCTACCGTGAACCGCAGGTAAAGCCGGTGGGCCAGCAGGACGGGGATGTGAAAATAAGCGTCCTGCAAGTCCAACGCTACCATCCAGTCTCCAGGATCTAGGGCAGACCGGACCTGAGCTAGGGTGAGCATCTTGAACTTCTCCTTCCGGAGGAAGCGGTTGACGTTCCTGAGATCCAAGATAGGACGCATGCCTTTGTCCTTCTTGGGCACCAGAAAGTAGTGGGAATAGCAACCACGACCTACTTCTGGGACAGGAACTCGCTCGATGGCGCCCTTGGCCAAGAGTGCAGAAACTTCCTGTTGGAGAAGGGCTAGATGATCCTCCGACATGCGATGGTACTGAGGTGGCATGGATGGAGGGGTAGTCTCTAAGGGGAGGGAGTAGTCCCTTCTGACTATTTGCAAAACCCACCTGTCCGACGTGATGGTGCGCTAGTGGGGGAGGTGATGGCGAATCCTGCCGCCTACTGGCGTTTGGTGGCCCTGAAAGGTCGGACTAGGAGGGTTTGCAGGCTGCTGCAGGGGGGACTGTGGTGGACTGGCCCGCCCGCTGGCCCCCAGAACCACGGCGGTGGTTCCCACGTCCCCGGCCGCGCAGGGGCTGAACAGCTTGCGCTGGCCTGTGGCTCTGGACGGAACGTGGCGGGGCACCCCTTCCGTAGACACGAAAGGGGCGAAAAGCAGACTCCGCAGGGCAGGAGGTGGAGAGGCCCATGGACCTGGCCGTAGCCCGAGAGTCCTTTAGCGCTCCAGCGCATTGTCTGCCTTGTCGCCGAATTGGCGACGGCCAAAGGGCATGTCCATAAGGGTGGATTGGACATCCCCTGAAAAACTAGTTGACCTCAACCAGGCGTAGCGTCAAAGGGCTACCGACATGGAAATCGTCCTGCCTAGTGAGTCGGCGGTATCCACTCCACAGCGGATGGTAAACTTTGCTGTGTCTCTCCCTTCGGCAACTGAACGGGAGAGTACAGCCCGGGCCGGCACTGAGGCAGCACTTGCGCCACCGTATCCCACACGGAGTGGGTGTAACGGCCCAACAGACATGCAGTGTTTACCGACCGCAGTCCCAAGCTGAAGGAAGAAAACATCTTCTTCCCAAGATAGTCCAGCTTTTTGGATTCCCTATCAAGTGGTGCGTTACGGAATGCGCCTTTGGAGGTGGAGGCTTGGACCACCAAGCTCTCAGGGGAAGGGTGTTGGGAGAGGAAAGTGGGGTCGCCCGGGAGCCGGGCGGTGGCGTCGGGCAACCATCCTATCCACAGGAGCCCCTGTGTTGGGCCTGGACCAGGTGCCCAAAGGATGTTGGTCAGGGCTTCATTAAACGGCAGGAGGGGCTCCGAAGAGCTCGCTGCCAGTTGAAGCACCTCTGTCAGGAGGTTAGTCCTGACTGCCACAGTAGGTAGCTCGAGGTTTAGGGCCTCGGCCGCCCTACGTAACACCACTGGGTAAGACGCTCCCTCCTCCGTAGCCACGGTAGGAGGAGACAACATGCCACAGTCTGGTGAGGTGTCCAGACCACTGGCATCCCTCAGGTCCTCTCTCCAGACCTGGTCATACTCCAACTGAGCAGTGAGAGGGTCCTCAGACCCTCCCAGTCCTACTCATCCTCCTCTGGCTGCTAAACTGGCTGAAAATGGCCAGGGTGGAACGTAGGCACAAAAGTACTCAAATCGACGCCGATCCGACTCCGCATCCACCTGGAGGGGGGAACCGGGGTCGACGCCGGCTGGAGGTCCAGCCGGCGTCGGCAGCAGACCCGGTGGAGTCGGCGCCTGTGGAGGTGTCACAAGGTCGACCGGCGCCGATCCGGATCCAGGCATGGATCCATGGGGGCCCTGCGGCGCTGGAGCCGCTGGCAGGGAAGGCCTAGAGCCCCAACCGAGTCCGCGGGGCCCGAAGGCGCGCCAGCGGAGTCGGGCTGCCCAAAGATGGCATGCATGGCTTCGTAAAACTGACGAAGCTGGGCAGGGGTCTCTCCGGGTCCCGGAAAGGGAGGGAAGCTCGGAGTCGACCCGCAGGAGTGGCACCGCCCGCATCCCTCGTCGCGTCAGCTGACCGACGGGGAGAAGTCGAAGAGCGACGATGCTTGTTCGACTTCTTCTTGTACTTCGACTTACCTGACCCCGAGTGCGAAGACTTGGATGACGAGTGGTGATGGCTCCGCGACCGGTCCCTCGACCTCCCTCGCGACCGGGACCTCGAACGGCACGGAGCCGACTGCCAGGCCTCGAGAAGCTTTCGGGACCGCTCCCGCAAAGACTTCGGAGCCATGGTCCGGTAGTCGGAGCACGACTTGGGGTCGTGGTCACGCTCCAGGCAAAAGAGGCACACGTGGTGCAGATCCGTCACAGACATCATGCGGGAACAGGAACCGCAGGCCTTGAAGCCAGGCATCCCTACGTGCACCAGGAGTCGGTAAGACTCAAAAAAACGTCGACATAAGTCACTCAAAAAGTACAGTCCAAAAATGACTGGAGGTACCGCTCTCTCCGGATATGTGCTGGCTGACGCGGAAAAATAAAGAACTGATGTCAGCGCGCGAGGGCGGCATCTAAGTAGCTACCGCGACGTCATCCCGGCGACCATGACGCCAACGAAGAACGCTAAGCCGACCAACGCCACCTTTCGACGTGCAGCGGTACTGCTGACGAAAACACTTTCCGGATCCAGTCTGACGCCTGGGGGTAATTCTAAGGTAAGGAATCTATAACCAACTGTTTCTTTCAGATTGTCTGGCTTTCTCCAGTACCTTTGGGATCAGGGGATTTGGTGGAAAGGCGTAGGCAAATCTCCCCGACTAGTTTGACTGTGCATTCACCTCTTATAGAGGGTGTTGAAACCTAGTCGCTAAGTGTTGGCATTTTGCGTTCTTTGGTGCTGCGAACAAGTCTATTGTTGGTCTCCCCCATGTATTGAACACACTGTCCAGTGTTTGATGTTTTAGTTCCCATTCGTGAGAGCTACTTGTAGTCTGCCCGCCTCTGTGTTTTCTTTTCCTGGGAGGTGGACAGTTTGTAGTGTTGTTTCTTTGTATTGCCCATTGCCATATTTCTTGGACTAGTTAATCTCCAGGAAGTTGATGTGCTTCAGCGCATCTGTATTGTTCCATTGTCCCTGTACTTTTAACTTGTTCAAGTGTGCCGCCCACTCCTTGTGGGATGCATCCGTTGCGATGGTCACTGTCGGAGTTGGTGTTCTGAAAGGTCTCCCTAATGTCACGTTTTTTATTTGCCACCAGGATATCTCCTTTTGTACCTTTGCTGTGATAACCACTAGATCCTCTCAACTCACTAGATTGTGACCATTTGTTGCAGATCCATTCTTGGAAGGGTCACATGTGTAGTCTTGTATGATGACATCTTGCCCATCAGCTTCATAACTGTCCTCACTATCAGAGACTGTCCCTTCTGGTGAAGGTGAGTTTGCTCTGCAATTGCTTTTAACCTTTTCTGAACAGGGTATGCTTGCACTGTCTGAGTTCAGTTCTGACCCCACGAGGACCTTTACTAGTTGCGGATGTGGTGATGACTTTTTGTGGCGTATGGAGAAACCCAGGTGCTGTAATGTTGCAATTACAGTTTGAAGGTTCCTTTTGCTCCTTGTCTTGGACTTTGCCTTCACCAGCCAGTGGTCTACATATGGGTATACGTGTATTCTATTCCTTCGTAGGTATGCTGTGACTGCTGTGAGGCATTTTGTAAACACCCTTGGTGCTAACTTTATTACGAATGGCAGTACTTTAAAATGGTAGTGTACTTTTTCCTGTACAAATCATAGGTTTTTTTTGTGGCCCTGATTCATAAGGATGTGTAAGTAGGCATCCTTTAAGTCTAAGGTGGCCATGTAGTCTCTCCCTTTTTAAGAGTGGTATCACTTCCTGCAGAGTTGTCATTCTGAAGTGTTGTGTGCAGATAAACTTGTTTATGAATCTGAGGTCCAAGACTTGTTGTTGGGTGAGATCCTGTTTTGAAGCCAGGAAGTATGGTGAATAGTTTCCTTGGTTTCTTTCCTTTCTTTATGGGTACCCCCTTTCTATGGTTCTCTTTAGCAAGAGTTCCTTGACCTCTTTTCTGAGTTGTTTTATTTAATTTCGTCGAAATTGCTTTGGTTGATCAGTTCTATGCAATATCCATGACATATCACGTTTACAATCCAATTATTAGTGGTAATCTTTTCCCACTCCTGTGGATAGTTCCCTATCCTCCCTCCAACTCGTGCTTTGAGGGAGTCTACACCTGTGAGCAAGTCACTTGCTGGAGGCTCCTCCTAATCAGGGGTTTGACCTTTTCCCCTTCCTCATGCATGAAAGGGGTGCCTTGCTGGGTGTTGCCACTGTTGGTAGGTGGACTGTTGCGAGGCTTGCTGTGAGCTGCCCTGTGCTGGCTGCTGCTGTTGGTCCGATGGGAAGTGTGTTCTGCCTGTTGGTCTGCTGGATATGTTTCTGCATCACCGGAAGGACCCTCTGTATTGCAGTGCCCACGTGGTCTTAGCTGTCTCGTTGTCCTTTTAATTTGCTGTAAGGACTCGTCGACTGCCTGGCTAAATAGGGCATCTCCTGCGAAGGGCTTGTTAATGATAGATGTCTGAACCTTTGGTTCAAATCTTGATATTCTTAGCCAGGCATGCCTTGTGAGGGTTGTTCCCGTGCACATCTGCCTGCTGGCAGTGTCAACTGCATTTAGGACTTACTTTAGGCAAATGTTGGCCACATTTTGCCCTTCCTGCATGATTGCTTTTGCTCCTTTCCTGTATTCCTCAGGGAGGTGTTGCATCAGAGATTCCATCTCATCCCATTGCTGATGTCCACATCTGTTCATCAGGGCGTTAAAGTTAGCAATCCGCCACTGTGTTGCTGCTTCTCTCTCCATCTTTCTACCTACCAGATCAAGCCTCTTGCTCTCTTAGGTGGTGGTCCGGCAGACGTATGGGTGTTATTGCGCCTTCTGGCCGTGGCCATAATGGAGTACGCCAGGCACGTTAGCCTGGATATATTTTAGGTCCTTAGTCGAGGGCTTGCATTTCTTTTCGACCCTTGCAGTTATTAGTTTAGGTAGTTGCTGGTTATTTGAATGCCTACCTCCCTTGATTTAAAATGATGTGCAGCATTGGCAGGTACAGGTTCCCCTTTTTGGCAGGTGTTAGGAGTTTCAAACAGGAAACAGGAATCTCCTTTTACTTCTAGTTGTATCCTATACGTTTCGGCAGCCCTCCTGATGATGTACATACATCACAGGGTCATCAGATGGTGATGGCCTCTAGGAGTAATTCTCCACCTCCTCTTCGGGGGAGTATGTTTTGAAAACTGCTCCTCCTTCGGGCTCCTTGGACTCCTATAACTCCTCTTGGGGTTGTTCCCCACGGGGCTCAGTTGACACTGGAGTCTCCAGCGCCAATTCTTCCTCTTCGCCCTCAAAGGCTTCGGTGGAATTCGATATTCTATTAAGGAGTCGTAAAACTCCTCCTTTTGCTGTAGTAGCGCTGCCATGTCTACCTTGAACCTTCTCTTTTCCTTCTCGACCTCCTGGGTCCTCTGTTCGGTGTCGAGGGTGGCCTCTTTTTTGGTATCAACAATTATGCTGCCTTCATATAAAGGAGTAGAGGAGGTTTATTTCAAAATGTAGTTTTTTGTGCGTTATATTCCTCATCTTAGTGCAAATTAGGATAGTACGCATACTGTGTGTCAAACTCAACCACTTATTGCACATAAAGACTAAGTGCGTATTTCGCATTTGTGTGTAAATTCTTATATACCCATTCGTTCAACTATCACCATTTTCTCAGTACGTACTTATATAACACCTCATGTTTTTTTCAACCATATCTGTCGTTTTAAATCGGTAGTAATTATTTGTTAAATGAGCATGAAAAGCATTTATTCACTCACCCACAGTAGTAGGGTAATATATGTCACGGGAGGGGGACGCCCTGTAGTCCCACTCTGTGGTGAGCGCCATGTAGATATAAGGAAGAAGAGGGAAAGCCAAAGTTTAGCGTGACCGTCAGTCACCCTACCTTGGAATGTAGTGCTTGCTCGGATGCTGTATTGAGCTCCCCTGAAGAAGCAAAAAATAAAACTCACTTCCTCAAGGGTCCTACTCCGGCTTTTCGCCCATTACATTTCACATCTCTCGGCTTGTGGTGGTTAGAGGCCGGGAGACGCGTGGTTATATAAGCCATGTTGGTTTCCAGCTGTCGGAAAACAAGCGCCATGTGACCTACGCGCGATGCGTGGCATACGGTTTGACACATCTTTGTTGGACTACTGCAACCGCTACCGGTTAGGGGTAATGTAGTTTACTTGAGCGTAAACCAGAGTATGAACGTATTTTGTCAGACAGTTGATTTCAATTGTGTTAATGCATTAGTTATTTTCTGTATCTGGTATTAGCAGGTGGGTCAGACACTCCGTGCTGCTATTATTCTAGTTAAAGGATAATGTTTTGTGTATAATGGACATTGTTCGTGGTAAAAGCACACCTTTGCAGGTTGCAATAATTCTTTAGAGGATCTTATCACTTGATGCACAAGTTACTAACTTGTGTAACGATATATCTGTAAGAGACAGTAGTTAGTGACAGATTCCTCACCTTAGAATATCCCCAGGCGTCAGGCTGGATCCGGAAAGTTTTTGCGTAGCAGTACCCTTGCGCGTCGGTAGGCGGCGTCGTGCGGCTCCGCGTCCGGCGTCGGGACCGCCGGGATGACGTCGCGGGCAGTACTTAGACGCCGCCCCTGCGCGCTGACGTCAGTTCTGTACACGACTTTCCGCGCCAGGAACGCAGAGCCATGCAAGAAGCTGACATAGGTGTCTGAAAAATACTAGGGCCCTGCAAGGGATGTCCTTAACCCTAGAAATCAGTTCGCAGAACGGGGAGGATGGGTGGGGCGGTAGGAATCTGTCACTAACTACTGTCTCTTACAGATATATCGTTACACAAGTTAGCAACTTGTGCATCTGAAAGAGACACGTTAGTGACAGATTCCTTACCTTAGAATAGATACCCCAGCAATACCAACCCCGGTGGTGGGTCTGCGAACAAAGATCAGACAAGGAAGTCCCGGAGGACAGAACGGCCAAAGAATCCGTCCCTCCGGACCTGACTGTCAAGGCAGTAATGCTTGGTAAACGTGTGCAGCGAGGCCCACGTAGCTGCCTGACAGATATCCTGCAGCGGAACACCGCGGCCTAAGGCCGTGGTAGCAGCCGTTGCCCTGGTGGAATGGGCACGCAGCCCAACAGGAGGCTCCTTCTTAGCCAAAGAATAGCAGGCTTTGATACACAAGGTTACCCAGCGGGAAATGGTTCTCTTGTGCACCGCCCGACCTTTTTGGCGCCCACGTAGCCAACAAAGAGCTGGTCATCCACCCGGAAGTGTTGTGTGCGGTTGATATAAAAGGAAAGCGCACGTTTTGGGTCCAGACGGTGGAGCCTCTCTTCCTCTCTGGAAGGATGTGGAGGCGGAAAGAAGGTGGGCAAAGTGATGGTCTGCCCAATGTGGAAGGCAGTAACCACCTTTGGCAAGAAGGACGGACGCGTCCGAAGAACAACCTTGTCTGGATGGACAGACAGAAAGGGAGGTTTGCATGATAGAGCCTGGAGCTCACTCACCCACCGAGCGGAGGTGATGGCCACCAGAAAGGCTGTCTTCAGAGTCAGAAGACAGAGGACAGTTATGGAGAGGCTCAAAGGGAGCGCACATGAGAAAGGTAAGAACCAAGTTCAAGTCCCACTGAGGCATCACAAACGGAACAGGAGGGAAGAGGTGTGTAATGCCTTTTAGGAACCTGTTAACAACAGGGGACTTGAAAAGGGAGGGCTGATCAGGAAGCCTGAGATAGCACAAAGATAGCCCTTGATGGTACCCAGGGCAGAACCCTGTTGGGCCAGAGAAAGAAGGAACAGAAGAACCTCAGAAAGAGGGGCAGAGAGGGGATTCACAGCCTTTGCTGTGCACCATGCCACAAACTTGTTCCACCTGCAGGCGTATACCACCTTAGTGGAGGGACGCCTGGCTGCCAGAATCACATCTCAAACTTCGGGAGGCAAGTCGAAAGGAATCAACTGCCGCCGCTCAATCTCCACGCAAGCAGCTGGAGACTGGATAGGTTCGGGTGGAGGACCGTCCCCTGCTGCTGCGACAGAAGATCCTCCCGAAGAGGCAGACGGATCGGAGGATACCTCGGGAGTAGCTCGGGATACCAAACTCTTCGAGCCCAGTCCGGAGCCACAAGGATGACTTGGGCCCGGTCGCGCCGAATCTTCTTCAACACTCTGGGTAGAAGTGGTATAGGCGGAAAGGTGTACAACAGACCGCAACTCCACTCGCGACGAAAAGCGTCGCCGAGCGAGTGCTGCCTTGGAAATTCCAACGCGGAGAACTGCTGACATTGCGCGTTCTCTTCGGTGGCGAACCGATCTAACCAAGGCTCTCCCCACTGCTGAAAGAGACCTTGCGCCACCTCAGAGTGAAGACGCCATTCGTGATCCATCATGCACCTGCGGCTGAGTTCGTCCGCCCTGGCGTTCAGGGAACCTGCCAGGTGTTGAACCATCAGGAATATGCCCTGATGTTCGAGCCATGTCCAGAGGCGCAGAGCCTCCTGACATAGGGTCCACGACCCCACCCCGCCCTGTTTGTTGCAGTACCACATGGCGGTGGTGTTGTCTGTGAACACCTGCACTACCTTCCCTTTGACAGAGGGATGGAATGCCTTGAGTTCAAGTCGGATCGCCCGGAGCTCCAGGTTGATATGGAGCCGGGTCTCCGCCGGAGACCAGAGGCCTCTGATCTCCGCCTCTCCCATGTGACCGCCCCATCCCAGAAGGGACGCGTCCGTCACAACTGTGTGCTCTGGCTGGGGAAGGGAGATGGATCTGCCCATGACCCATTGCCGGTTCGAGAGCCACCACTGCAACTGTTTTGCAGTCCCCTCCGAGATCTGGACGTGATCGGACAGGTTGCCCTGGTGCTGCGCCCACTGGAACTTCAGGTCCCACTGCAGAGCCCGCATATGCCATCTGGCATGATCGACCAGCAGGATGCAGGAGGCCATGAGGCCCAGCAGCCTCAGGGTCATCCGTACCGAAACCCAGGATAGAGGCTGAAAGATCGGAATCATAGCCTGAATATCCCTGACTCGCCGTTCGGGAGGATAGGCCCGAAACTGCGTCGTGTCCAGAACTGCTCCGATGAAAAGGAGCTGTGGAGAAGGAATCAGATGCGACTTCGGCACATTGATGGAGAACCCCAGCGAGTGCAGGAGTTCGGCCGTAGTCTGGAGGTGGGAGACGACTGCCTGGGACGAGCCCGCCTTCAGCAGCCAGTCGTCGAGGAAGGGGAAGACTGGAACCCCTGCCCGGCGCAGATGAGCTGCGACCACCGCCATCACTTTCGTGAACACCCGAGGGGCACTTGTAAGGCCAAAGGGGAGCACGGTGAACTGAAAATGCTCGAGGCCTACCGTGAACCGCAGGTAATGCCGGTGGGCCGGCAGGACGGGGATGTGGAAATAAGCGTCCTGCAAGTCCAACGCTACCAACCAGTCTCCAGGGTCGAGGGCAGTCAAGACCTGAGCTAGGGTGAGCATCTTGAAGTTCTCCTTCCGGAGGAAGTGATTGACGGTCCGGAGGTCCAAGATAGGACGCATGTCCTCCTTGTCCTTCTTGGGCACCAGAAAGTAGTGGGAGTAGCAACCACGTCCTACTTCTGGGGTCGGAACATGCTCGATGGCCCTCTTGGCCAAGAGTGCCGTGACTTCCTTTTGCAGAAGCACCAAGTGATCCCCTGACATGCGGTGGAATTGAGGTGGCATGGCTGGGGGGGTGGTCTCGAAGGGGAGGGAGTAGCCCCTTCGGACAATGTCCAAAACCCACCTGTCCGAGGTGATGGCACGCCAGTGGTGAAGGTGATGGCGGACCCTGCCCCCCTACTGGCGTGCTGTGCACCTGAAAGGACGGACTAGGAGGGCTTGGAGGCCGCGGACGGGTCGGGGTTGGTGGCCTGACCCGCACGCTGGTTGCCTGACCCGCCACGGCGGGAGCCACGTCCTCGGCCACGCGAAGACGCTTGCTGCGCGGGCCGGTGGCTGGGCAGCGGACGTGACTGGGCGCCCCTTCCGTGGCCACGAAAGGGGCGAAAAGCAGAGGTTAGCGGAGGGCGCACAGCAGAAAGGCCCAGGGACTTGGCAGTAGCCCGTGAGTCCTTAAAACGCTCCAGCGCATGGTCTGCTTTGGTACCAAAAAGACAGACTCCATAAAAGGGCATGTCCATGAGTGTGTTTTGGACATCACCCGAGAAACCAGTGGTCCTCAGCCAGGCGTGGCGACGCAGCGCCACTGTCGTTGCAAGCGATCTGCCTAGCGAGTCGGCGGTATCAAGGCCACAACGGATGGTGTACTTTGCCGCATCCCTTTCTTCCGCAATGGCGCGGGAAAGCAGTGTCTGGACCTCCTCAGGACACTGGGGCAAAACGAGCGCCACCGAATCCCACAGAGAGTGGGAGTATCGGCCCAAAAGGCAAGCAGTGTTGAAGGACCGCAAGCCAGCACTGGAGGAAGAAAAGGCCTTCTTCCCAAATTGATCCAGGCGTTTGGATTCCCTACCCGGAGGGGCGGTAGGGAAGGCGGTTTGGGAGGCAGAGGCTTGGACAACCAAGCTCGCGGGGTGGGATGTTGAGAGAGAAACAAGGGGTCGCCCGGAGTAGGGCGATGGCGTCGGGCCACGTTCCTATCCACAGGAGTCCCTGTGGCGGGCTTGGACCAGGTGCCCAAAAGAACGTCAGAAAGTGCATCATTAAACGGCAGCAATGGCTACGAGGAGGTAGCTGCCGGCTGAAGCACTTCCGTCAGGAGATTAGTCCTGACAGCCACTGTAGGCAATTGGAGGTGTAAGGCTCCAGCTGCTCTACGCAACACCGTTGCGAAATTTGCTCCCTCCTCCGTAGCCACGGAAGGAGGAGACAGCATGCCAGTGTCAGGGGAAGTGTTCAGACCACTGGCATCCCCAAGTTCCTCTGCCCAGTCCTGATCATAGTCACACTGCTGTGTGAGAGGGTCATCTGACCCCTCCCAGCTCTCCTGGTCCTCCTCCGGTTGAAAATAAGGAGGAGGAGGGACGTCCGGGACCCAAGGTCTCATGGGCGCCGCGTCCGGATCTGGAGAGAACTGGGGAACGACGCCGCCCGGAGCCCCGGGCGGCGTCTGGAACGGCACCGGGGACATCGGCGTGGTTAGGTCAACCGGCGTCGATGGGGGTTGCGGTACCACCGGAGCCGGGATCGAGGCCGGGGCCGAAGCCGGGGGCGAGGCTGGTGGGACAGGCGGTGCCGGGACCGGAGTCGTCAGCGGCGCCGGGGCAATCCCATTAGGGCCCTCGGGGCCCGAAGGCGCATTGGAGGGGCCTAGAGGCCCGAAGAGGCGGGCCATGGCCGACAGGAATTCCTGTATCTCGGCCGGAGTCGCCCCCGAACCCGGGAAGGACGGGTAATGCGGGGGCGGCGCCACAGGCACATCCGGAGCCGCGGGGACGGTGCCGACAGGGGCTTCAGCCGAGTCGCGAGACCGGCGAGGCGAAGTCTTAGAGCGATGGTGCTTCTTAGACTTCTTGTGCTTCGACTTAATCGAGGAGTGCGAAGACTTGGACTCCGATGACCGGCGAGGACTCCGCGACCGGCCCCTCGACCTCTCGCGTGACCGGGGCTTGGTGCGGCGCGGAGCCGACTGCCGGACCTCGAGGAGCTTTCGAGACCGCTCTCGCAAAGCCTTCGGGTGCAAGGCCCGGCAGTCGGAGCACGACTTCGTGTCGTGGTCGCGGCCGAGACAGTAGAGACACTAAGTGCGGGTCTGTGATCGACATCATTCGACCACAGGCGTCGCATGGCTTGAAGCCGGGCATCCCTACCGACACTGTGGAGCAGAGATGACTCGAATAAAACAGTGAAAAATCACCAAAAAGTTAGTCAAAAAATGACTAGGGCACTGCTCTTCCCGGATCTGCGCTTACTGGCGCAGAAAAAAGAACTGACGTCAGCGCGCAGGGGCGGCGTCTAAGTACTGCCCGCGACGTCATCCCGGCGATCACGACGCCGACGCCGGACGCGGAGCCGCACAACGCCGCCTACCGACGCGCAAGGGTACTGCTACGCAAAAACTTTCCGGATCCAGCCTGACGCCTGGGGATATTCTAAGGTGAGGAATCTGTCACTAACGTGTCTCTTTCAGATATTGTATGGTACAGCTAATGTAGACATCATGCTATGTGGTTACTGTTAAATGGCATTGCGTACTTCTGTAACAATATTTTTTCTGTTAGGGGATCTGGTGGAATACTAATACATTGTTTTGGCTACGTGAAGCATCAATCCTTTTGATTAATAAATGCTTCTTAGGTTGTTCATCCTATATGAGCTATTGCATTTATTTGTCAGCTGTCTCCAGGGTATTTCGTCGTTCAGACCTGACTTGTGTTTCATTTATACACCCAACATTGTTCTTTAGCCTCTTCGATGCTCATGACGGCACCACGCCGTCATGAGTCACGGTTGAGCTGTGCTCATGACGGCGTGGTGCCGTCACGACCACGCCCGCAATTGGAATGTCCAGCACCTGGCTGGAATTCCTGCCGCAGGCAAGCGGTTAGTCAATAGCTTGTGTAGTAATTTTGTCGGCACTCATTTTTACTATCACTGTCCATTTCACATCTACTTTGGAGTGTCCTTTTTCCACATAGCGTGGTCAGTTTTGTAGATGTTCTTTTGCACCGTATGGTGCTGCTAGATTTGTTAATCCTGATTTTGGCCTTCCTTGTGGTCATCCCCACATATCGGAGATTGCATGGACAGGTGATCGTGTATATCACATTATTGCTGTTACAATTAGTGTGATGCCTTTGTTCCTACAGAGTGGGAAGGCCCAAGTCAATCTGATTAGACTTTCGTCAGTGCACACACACTGCATGAGCCGCACGGGTAATGTCACATACCTCGAGGCTGGTTCCATAGGGTCATTTCTAAGTCGGCAGGGCCCTTCCACGCGTTGCTGTGACCGAGCAAGTCTCTTATGCTTCTGTTTCTTTTGAACGAAAAAGAGGTGGTTTGTAAGATAGCTGGCAGGAGTTTAGGATACACCAATTTTTACTTATTATTTTCTTGATGGCATTTGAGGAAGAATTATATGTGGTGACGCAGATAAGAGAATCAGTTTCCCGTTTAGTGTTAGCGTCTAGTAGTGCTGCACGTGGTGTATTACGCACCCTTTTCTGTGCTTGTTTGATGATTCTATCTGGATAATCTTTCTCTTTCAGTTTTTTTGTAAGTTTTTTAGTTTCATCTTTAAAACTTTGTAGGTCCGAACAATTTCTTCTGATCCGTGTGAACTTGCGGTGGCAGTTGGGGCAAAATTAAAGGGGGTTTTGTTCATGTCCCCAACCTTGCCTCATTCTCCGACCACATGGCTGCATGTGGCTGTTCCCGGCGAGGTCCCAGGCGGAAGGGAAGAGTGAAAGATGCCCTTCTCTCTCCGAGTCTTTTCTTCACGGTCTTCAGTGAATCGATGTTTTCTTTGGAAAACTTCAGAATTTCCCCAAAAACTTTCCGAGCTCCTCAGTTGCTTCCAGACCCAACGGTGGAAAAAAGAATCTTAAGATGGCGACTACGAACAGGAACATCTGGGGTGCCGTCTGACGTCACACAGGAGATGGACATACCACCAAATGGTGGCCGACGACTCCCAAAAGAAAAGAAAAAAAAAAAAGGACAATTACAGACCCAACCACTAGATGGCGGAATGTTGCACAGCATGTGAATCTAGGAAAGGATTCATGCTGCAAAACATTAAGTATGTGATAAACAGTCCTCTGATAGTACTGCCAATTTCTTTTCCCTCCGCAGAGTTTTATATAGCGCAAACTTGACCCGAAGGTATCGGGTATCAGAGCGCTTTACATGAGCACCAGTTGCATTACACAAGGACATATTCATTTTTGTTAGGCACAGGATGTTGAGCGTCATTGCCAAGACTATAACCCGGTTCCCCAGATTTGAGGTCGACCGCCCTAGCCGCTAGACCACATTCTCTCCCATTGAAGGAGAGTGTGAAGTTGAAGGTCTAACTACACAACTACTGCTTGTGACTTAGTTATTTCATAGGTCGACATAGGCCTGGCACAGGTAGACATCAGTACAGGCTCAAGCCGCAACAAAGCAACTGGATCTAGTACCAGCACGGACGGAACTGGCATGAACCCTGGGGCTGGAGTGTAAGTTGAGACCGGTTTTGGTATGGACCCAGGAATAGATTCCAAGGGGGTGAGGGCTAACTAGCAGCCCTTCTCCTGGCACACTGAGGAAAATTCTTATGTTGTCAGAAGACCCACAAAGTTCGGAGTGAAGTTCCGGATTCATGTTAAGAGGCACAGAATGAAAGGAATTCAGATCAGTGGTGGTACTGATATGTGTAGCTCAGTTCCGTCACTTATGGGGTAGCACAGAGTCACAAAGTGACACTTACTGGGAGCACAGGAGCACTGCTGTAAAATTCTCTGGATCCAGACTGGCCTTTTCAGATATTCTAAAGGTGATATATCTACAGTTAGAAGCCATCAGAAGAATAAGTTACTTCCCTTTGGTAGCACATTTTGTGATGGATACTCTAATCGCTGTTTACATCTCCCCAGACTGGACGCAGACTCTCTTGCAAGATACTCTACGTTACGTCAGATGGTGCCACTGGCTTTAGTCATCACTTTGTTGTGCCTCCATACAGGACATGGATTTGCCATGACTGCTTGACTCCAATACCACAGATGTTGAGCGTGCATCGTGCATGGCAAGATTCAGCTGGTACTGGCAGTGTAAAAAAAAAAAATTACGATTTGGAGGCTTCTTCATTAAAGTAAGATCCACAGTATGAGGCATTAGGAAGACAATGAGGAACCTGGGAGTTAGACTATTCACCAGAAAAAGCATTACCAAAGGTAAATAAATTCTTCTGATGGATACTTCCAACCAGATTCCTCACCTTGTGTATCCATACTGAAGCAATAACTACTCTCAAGAGGTGGGTCTGAGGAGTGGACTTTCATGACATCTTGCAGGAGCGAGTGGGCAAAACAACCCTCCCTGTGGACCTAAGAATCAATGGAGTAATACATGGTGAAAGTATGGAGAGATACCCATGTGAATGCCTGGTAGTTGTTCAAAACCATAACATCCAGAGAGGCTGCCGCTACATTCTATAGAGGCTGCCGCTACATTTTATAAAGGCAGCCTTTGCCCTGGTGAAATGAGCCCTATGGTCGGTCCTCAAGATCATCCTTTTCGGACAAAGTATCTTACAGCTTAATGCAGGTGACAATCCATAGAGAAAATGTTTGTTTCTAGAACACCATTCCTTTCCTCAAGCTGGCGATTATAACAGTCGATCATCAACATTGTATTCCTTAATCTTTTCAATAAAGCTAAGGGCGAGCCATGGGTCCAGCTAGTGTAGCCTCTGCTTCTCTTTAGATGGACATGGCGCACCAAAATAAACACAGGGAGAGTGATGGATTGCCCTGCTTAAAAAGGCGTCACCAATTTCTGAAGTAAGAATGCACAAATCAGAATGGAAAACGACACAACAGAGGCTGAACTGACAGCCTGCTGCTCGCTGACATAAGCACAGTGATTTAGGTAATCCCAGCGCCAAGATGCCCGTTGGGTGACAGCTGCGCTATATAAATGCTACTTACAATTACAATAACATGCAGAAAAGATTGAAATTAAAAATTGTTTTCAGGGTCAAGGCCTTCAAAGTATAGCTAGAAGAGACTTTAGGAGAGTATGCGTAAGAAGGATAAGTTACTTACCTGTAATCCTAGTTCTCTTCAAGGGGTATCCACATCAAAGTCATAAGCACTGAATATTCCCGCCCATGTGCGGGGACCCTGGAAATAATAAAAATTATATATGGAAAACATATATATATATATATATATATATACAGCTCTATATATATATTCATATATCATTTTTTCTCATACCAATGCAGCTCCCATCTAGGAGGCTAAACAATGTAATAACACACAAAGCTGCATTTGCAAATATATATATAAAAAACAGAAGAGGGCAAGTAGCACTTGAACTCTGTTTTTAATGAGTAAAACTCATGAGAAAAACACTGCAAATAAAGCAGACATTGTTAGCCTACAGGCTGCATTGTAAACCAATAACACAGAAAATGAAAGCATTTTCTTACAAAAAACTGGCACCGTGCCTTTAAGGCAGCCATGACCCCCAGCTTCCCATCATGCCTCAGGGGTGACAGTTAGGTCAGTTCTTTGCGAAACCCTGAAAAGCAGGGCACAAAGATATCCTTTAACAATGAAGAAAATCTCATTTGCCTGGGGAGGCGGGTGGGTTGCTTATGACTTTGATGAGGATACCCCTGGAAGAGAACTAGGATTAAAGGTAAGTAACTTATCCTTCTCTTCCAGGGGATCCTCATCAATAGTCATAAGCACTGAATAGAATAGCAAGCCCATCAACCACCTGCAGGCAAATGAGAGTAAAATGACCCAACAAAAAATAACAGCCGAAATCAGCTGTTGAACAGATTCCGCAAGGAGGCCTGGCCTACTTGGGTGTCTGCTCTGGTGTCTGACTCCAGACAATAGTGCCTCGTAAATGTATGGACGGACCTCCAAGTTGCCGCCTTACAGATTTCAGACATGGGCACATTATGAAGAAAAGCAGTAGTAGCCGCTTTTCCTCTGGTAGAATGCGCTTTGGGATTAAACCCCAGGGGCTTCTGCGCTAATTGATAAGCAAGTTTGATACATGAAACTATCCATCTGGAGATGGAACGCTTTGAAGATGCCAAACCAGTTCTGATCGACCCATAGTTAACAAATAGTTGATCAGATTTTCTTATAGACCTGGACCGATCCAGATAGAATTTTAAAACCCTTTTCAGGTCCAGAGAATGCAAAGCCCTCTCAGCTGGAGTGGTGGGATTGGGAAAAAAGGTGGGTAGAGAGATGGTCTGATTCACATGAAAATCTGACACCACCTTTGGAAGGAAAGAGGGGTGAGTCCTCAACACAACCCTGTTAAGATGGAAGACTGTATAAGGTTCTTTAGAACAGAGAGCCTGAATTTCACTCACTCTGCGAGCTGACGTGATCGCTACCAAGAAAGCCGCCTTCCAAGAAAGATGCTGTAAGGTTGCTTTGTGTATGGGTTCAAAAGGTGGACCCATCAATTTTGATAGCACCAGGTTTAGCTCCCAGGGTGGTGAAGGAGGCCGGACCGGAGGGTAGACCTTCTTTAAACCCTGCAGAAAATCCTTAACAGCCTGTAACTGGAAAAAGAAGGTTGAGAAGGTGCACGTCTATATGCAGTTATAGCTGCTAAATGCACCTTAATGGAAGAAAACTTCAACCCTGCTTTCGCCAGATAAAGTAGGTAAGGAAGGATGACCTCTTCCTGACCCTTGGTAGGATTACAATTGTTTTGCATACACCACATGTAAAACCGTTTCCACTTGCATGCATACGAATGCCTCGTGGACGGTCTTCTTGCTTCCTTCAAGATGGACATGCAGTCCTGCGGTAGTCCTAGGTGGCCATACTGGAGGACCTCAGGAGCCATGCTGTCAAGTTCAGTGAGGGAAGGTTGGGGTGATAAATCCTCCCGTTCATCTTGGACAGCAGGTCCGGTCTGCACGGCAGCTTCTTGTGAGGGCACTCTGATAGGTGCAGAAGGTCCGAGTACCACCATTGTCTCGGCCAGTTCGGGGCAATTAGTATCATCCTCGTGCACGAATGGGACAGCTTGGTCACCACCTTCGGGATCAGTGGAAGGGGTGGAAAGGCGTACACAAATGCTCCTGACCAGTCCATCAAAAGGGCATTCCCTTTCGATCCTTGTCGGTAGAACCGTGAGGCGAAGTCTCGGCATTTGGCATTTTCGTCGTCCGCGAAAAGGTCGATGGTGGGACGACCCCATGACTGGAAGATGTCTTAGACGACCTCGTCGTTGAGAACCCAGTCTTCTCTGTCTTCGAAGTGACGGCTGAGTGCATCCGCTCTCACGTTCTGGTCTCCCGGCAGGTGGACTGCTGTGACTGGCATTGGCTCCTGGCTCGGAATCTGTCAGAGTGTTTGAGCCTCCAGGGAAAGCGTGCGTGAGCGAGTTCCCCCCTGCTTGTTCAGGTAGTACATGGTGGTGGTATTGTCCGTCTGTACTAACACTGAGGTTGCCTGAATCGAGGGGAGGAAAGCTTTGAGGGCTAGGTGAACTGCTCTTAGCTCTAACATGTTGATGTGGTAGAATCGCTCTTTTGGAGACCACAGTCCTTGAGTCTGGAGAGGACCCATGTGGGCCCCCCAACCCTGCAGTGAGGCGTCCGTGATCAGTGTCTGAGCAGGCGGAGACTGATGGAAAGGAATTCCGACTTGCATATTTCGTTTTCTCATCCACCAAGGTATGGACGCTCGAGCCGCGTTTGAAAGACTTATTTTTCGTCCCAGCGAGCTGTCTGCTGGTCCCACTTGTCCTCCAGATCCTGCTGAAGAGGACGCATTCGTAGTCTGGCATTGGGAACCAGGAAGATGCAGGATGCCATCGAACCTAGCAGGGAGGCAATCCGACGTACAGGTAGTTTTCTGTTGTGCAGAACCAGCTGGCATTTCATGTATGAGGGAACACTGTCTCTCCTCCGAAGGAAACACTTTTCCTACCGCGGAGTCTAGCAGAGCTCCTAAGAAATGTATTTTCTGCGTTGGCTGTGAAGTTGACTTGGCGAAATTCACGTGCAGGCCCAGCCGGTGACACAGCTCGAGACAGCTCAAGAAATGACTCCTCACGCTGTCTGGAGAAGGGCCTTTCAACAGCCAATCGTCCAAGTATGGGTACACGAAGACGCCCCTGCGGCGCAGTGCGGCTGCCACCACTGCCATGCACTTCGTGAATACTCTGGGGGCTGACTTCAACCCGAAGGGTAGAACTTTGAATTGGTAATGAGCAGATCCCACCAGGAAACGCAGGTACTGTCTGTGATGCTGATTGATCGGGATGTGAAAGTATGCATCTTGCAGATCCAGCGAACACATCCAATCCCCCTGTCTGAGATGTGGATATATTTGATGGAGAGCCAACATGCGAAACCTTTCCTTTTTGATGGATAGATTCAGTGTCCGCAAGTCCAGAATGGGTCTGTACTCTGCTTTTTGGCCCTTTTTCTTTACCAAGAACTATCTTGAGTAAACCCCTTTCCCTCTTTGAGATACTTGCACCCTCTCGATGGCTGACTTTCTGAGAAGGGTGGCAACCTCTTTCTGCAAGAGTTTTAACTGGTGACACAATGGTGGGACTGGAGGGATTGAGGGGGGACGGTGTTGAAAACGTAGAGAGTACCCATTCTGCAGCGTAGCTAGCACTCACCTATCCTTTGTGATAGCTCGCCACTCTTCGAGATGGTTTGCGATACTTCCCCCCCCACTGGAGTGGTGAACGGCGACAGGGGAAGTGAGTACTCATTGCTTTGACTGCGTCTTGGCGGAGTTGTTGCCTTGACGCTGGTTTCCTCCTCCTCTGGAGGGACGTCTGCCTCGATACTGTGATCTTTGCTGGCCTTGCTGATCCTGATTTTTTTGCCAATGAGGGGTTTGAACCCTCTGTTGGGAGGATCGCCGATTGTAAGGGCGGAATCTCTTACGGAATTCTTTCTTCTTTTCAAGGCCCACAGCCTTCAGCGTGTCCAGTTCCGTTCTCATCCGTGCCATCTCTTCATCCGTGTGAGTCCCGAATAAAGAGGAACCGGAGAACGGAAGATTGAGGATGCGTGACTGCGCTTCTGGCTTGAGCGCTGTAAGTCGTAGCCAAGATGTTCTTCTTGCGCATAACCCATAAGCGTAAGCATGTGCCGAAAGAATAGATCCATCCGCCGCAGCACTGATGACCTGGTTAGACACCTGACTGCCCTCTGTTAAGATTTCTTCAAAATCCTTGCGGTCTTCCTTTGGCAACTTTTCAGTGAATCTCTGTAGTGAGTCCCACAGAGATCTATCGTAGCGGCCCAGGAGAGCGGCTGCATTGGAGACCTTCAACATGGAGGGCGAAGTGCCACAAACCTTCCTTCCCCAGGAATCTTGCATCTTACTCTCCTTGTCTGGTGGAACAGTGGAGGAAGTTGCCACCGCATGGGTCTTCTTTGCCGCAGCAATAATGACTGAATCCGGTGGAGGGTCAGCTCTGAGGAAGAGTGGGTCGTCTTCTGGTGAACGGTATTTTTTTAGGATTCTCGCTGGAGCGGTCTTAACACTTGCTGGTGTGAGAAAGATGTCCATTACTGGATCTATGAGGCCTGGTGCCAAGGGAAGCAGAGGTTTAGCTGCTGCTCTTTGGTGTAGAGTCTCAAAAATCACGGAGGACTTACTTTGACGAGTTGGCATAGGGATACCCAGCTTTACTGCTCCTCTGCCAAGAATGTCCTGAAAAGTGTAGACGTCGTCCACCGGAGAGATCCTCGACGGTGGGCTGTCAGTCAAAGTCGGAGAGTAGTCTCTATGGGGTGTATGAGTGGAAGAAGATGGAGGAGTAGGAGATCTGTGCGCTCTCCTCCTGCTTCTTGATCTAGACCTCCTCCTGTGCAAGTGCACAGGGGTGCGACTGCGAGCTCTGGCCCTTGAAGGAGATCGCTCTTTATCCGCTGTTTGTATTAAACGAGACAACGGAGATCTGTGCTGAGGGCTCGAATAATGCTGCTCTGTCGAGACCTTGTCAGTAGCCCAGTGATGCAAAGGTCTGTACCATCGTGGCGACAAATGGATGGAAGGCGATCTGTGCCTCTCTCTTCCCTTAGGTGCAGGAGGAGTGAGGTTCACCTCTTCATGCGTTGTTGGGGAATCTTGGTGACCCCCAGCCACTGGGCTGCTGGACGTTGAGATCACCACCTCCGGGGATCTGGACGTTGACCCTCGGTGAGAACTATGAGAAGGTGACGAAGAAAGGCTCACTGGAGGTGAGGCGTCTCCAGAAGGCCGCTTTGACGTTGATCTGGAGCATCTATGCGCCGACTGTCCTCTCAACGGAGACGTATGCCTCGATGTTGACTTTCTTCTCTTAGAAGGTCAATCAATCAATCAATCAGGCATTTATAAAGCGCGCTACATACCCGTGAGGGTCCCAAGGCGCTGTGGGGGGGGGGGGTGCCGCAGCTAGAGGTCGAAGAGCCAGGTCTTGAGTAGTCTCCTGAAGGTCTGAGGGTCCTCTGTCTGCCGAAGGTGGAGGGGAGGAGTTCCAGGTCTTGGCGGCGCGGTAGGAGAAGGATCTGCCTCCGGAGGTGGATCTGTGTATGCGTGGGACGGCGGCCAGGGAGAGGTCGGCGGAGCGGAGACTCCTGTTGGGTGCGTAGAATGACAGTCGGTTGTTGAGGTAGGCCGGGCCGGCGTTGTGGAGTGCCTTGTGTGCGTGGGTGAGGAGCTTGAAGGTGATTCTTCTGTCGATGGGAAGCCAGTGCAAGTTTCTCAGGTGCGGGGTGATGTGGTCTCGGCGGGGGACGTTGGTAATCAGGCGGGCGGAGGCGTTCTGGATTCTTTGGAGTCTGCCGATGAGTTTGGCCGGGGCTCCGGCGTAGAGGGCGTTGCCGTAGTAGAGTCTACTGCTGATGAGGGCGTGTGTGACGGTCTTTCGTGTGTTGGTGGGGATCCATTTGTAGATCTTGCGGAGCATGCGGAGGGTGCAGAAGCAGGTTGATGAGACGGCGTTGATCTGGTTGGTCATGGAGCGTTTCGAGTCGAGGATGACTCCCAGATTGCGTGCGTGGTTGGTTGGTGTAGGAGCGGTGCCTAGTGAGGTGGGCCACCATGAGTCGTCCCAGGCTGAAGGGTTGGGTCCGAGAATGAGGATCTCTGTCTTGTTTGTGTTGAGTTTGAGTCGGCTTTCTTCCATCCAGTCGGCGACAGCCTTCATGCCGCGGTGGAGGTTGGCTTTAGCGGTGTGGGGTTCGTTGGTGAGGGAGAGGATCAGTTGGGTGTCGTCGGCGTAGGAGATGATGTTGAGGTCGTTGAGTCTGGCGATGCGTGCGAGCGGGGCCATGTAGACGTTGAAGAGCGTCGGGCTGAGGGATGATCCTTGTGGGACACCGCAGATCGTTTTGGTGACTCCGGAGTGGAATGGGGGGAGGCGGCCTCTTTGGGTTCTGTCGGAGAGGAAGGAGGTGATCCAGTCCAGGGCCTTGTCGCGGATCCCTGCGTTGTAGAGGCGTGTACGTAGCGTGTGGTGGCATACGGTGTCGAAGGCAGCGGAGAGGTCGAGGGCTGCTGTCTCCCCGTTGTAGAGCAGGAGCCTGATGTCGTCTGTGGCGGCGATGAGGGCGGTCTCGGTGCTGTGGTTCTTGCGGAAGCCTGACTGGGAGGGGTCGAGGATGTTGTTGTCTTCTAGGTAGCGGGTGAGCTGGGTGTTGACTATCTTTTCGATGACCTTGGCTGGGAACGGAAGGAGGGAGATGGGCCGGAAGTTCTTAAGGTCGCTCGGGTCCGCCTTGGGTTTCTTCAGTAGGGCGTTGATCTCGGCGTGTTTCCAGCTCTCAGGGAAGGTTGCGGTCTTGAAGGAGAGGTTGATGATGTTGCATAGGTGGGGTGCGATGGAGCTGTTGGCCTTGTTGATGACGTGGTGGGGAAGAGGGTCGGACGGGCGCCTGAGTGGATGGAGTTCATAGTCTTGCTGGTGTCCTCGGTGGTGGTGCTGGTCCCATACTGTGAGGTGCTCGTGGTCGGTGGGTGTCGGGGGGCCGGGGTGGTGAGGTTGGTGGGGTCTGGGCGTGGATTGAAGATGTCGTGAATGTCGGTGGTCTTGCGGTGGAAGAAGTCAGCGAGGGCGTCGCAGAGGGCTTGTGACGGGGGGATGTCGTTGGTGCAGGAGCTGGGGTTGGAGAGTTCCTTCACGACGTTGAAGAGTTCCTTGCTATTGTGAGCGTTGTTGTCTAGGCGGTTCTTGAAGGCGGCTTCTTGGTGGTCCTGATGAGGTGGTGGTGGTTCCGGATGGCGTCTTTGAGGGCAGCGTGGCTGTCGGCTGTTTTTTCCTTGTGCCAGGTGTTTTCCAGTCTCCGACAGATGCGCTTGGAGGTTAGGAGCTCTGGGGTGAACCAGCTGGCTCTCTGGCTGGCGTCTCTGTGGGCGGTCTGTCTAGTTGGGGCGATGGCGTTGGCGCAGTCTTCCATCCAGAGTCTGAGGGTGTGGGCTCCTTCCTCTGGGTCGGAGGGGTTGGTCGGGGGTTGAGTGCGAGGTGTGTTTGCAGTGATTCCTTGGTGATTTTGCTCCAGTGGCGTTCGGGGGTTTGTAGGGTGCGGTGGTGTGAGACGGGTTTCTGGAAGGTGAAGTGGACGCAGCGGTGGTCAGTCCAGGTGAGTTCGGAGGCGTGGCTGAAGACGACGTGGGGACTGGAGGAGAAGATAGCATCGAGCGTGTGGCCGGCGATGTGGGTGGGCGTCGTGACGATCTGCGTCAGTCCTAGGGTGGAGAGGTTGTCGATCAGGGTGGAGGAGTTGCTTTCGTTGTTGTTTTCCAGGTGGTAGTTCAGGTCGCCGAGGAGGATGTAGTCGGTGGAGGTCAGAGCGTGCGCGCTGATGAAGTCGGCGATGGAGTTGCAGAATTGGGGACGGGGTCCTGGTGGTCGGTAGACGAGGGTGCCTCTGAGGGTGGTTTTCGGGTCCGTGTGGATTTGGAAGTGCATGTGTTCGGCGGTGTTGAGGGTGTTGGTGATGGTGGTGGTGGTGGAGATCCTGATGGTGTCTTTGTGGATGATGGCGATTCCTCCGCCGATGCCGTTGGTGCGGTCCCTGCGGGTGATCTTGTATCCGTCGGGGATGGCCACTGCGATGTCTGGGGCGGAGGTTTCGTTCATCCAGGTCTCGGTCAGGAAGGCGATGTCTGGTGATGTGGAGTCGAGCAGGTCCCAGAGCTCGATGGCGTGTTTGGGTGCGGAGCGGGTGTTGAGCAGGATGCATCGGAGTTGGTTGGGAACCTTGGAGGTGGGTGTCTCGGCGGCTACAGTGCAGGTGAAGCGGCAGTTCCGGCAGGTGACGGGGCCGTGGGTGCGCTTTGGGGCGGTCTTGTGGCAGCTGGAGGGTCGTCCGGAGTGGAGTGCGATGAGGGTGTTGGAGTCGTATTGGACACGGGGTGCCTGGATGCTGCGTGGTCCAGGGGTCGTGGCGCGGGCGCGGTCCAGGAGCGGACGGGCGCAGACGGGCTTGCCTTAGGCGCGCCTTCGGCGATCCAGCGGCGCGCCCGCTGCGCGCGTCCGCTGCGCGGCCTCACCACGGCCGCCATAAATGCGGGTGTGTGGTGGGCGGCACAGCTGGGGGGCCGGAGGAGGCCGTCGAATCAGGAGCAGGGGGCGGGGCCTCGTGGGGGTCAGTGGCGGGAACAGCGTCGGAGCAGGGCAAGGGCGGCGAGGAAAGAGTTAAAGGCCGAGGCTACAGCGGGCAGCAGCGGGAGGCAGGCGGCAATCAGGTAGGTGCAGCTGAGCACCAAGAGGCGATAGGCGGCGTCGGGCTGCGGCGGGGGTGAGCGACCAACCAAAGGGTTATGGGTCGCACTCCCCAAGGTGGACTTGATCCTTCAGCAGAACGTCTTCTCGACGTCGAACGTCTCTCCGACGCCGACGGAGTGTCCTGCTTCGACGTTCTCTGCACCCCCTCAGGAGATTGCTGTCTCGACGTCGACCGGCGTTGGGCTGCCGGTGACGAGTTCTTGGTCTCGACGTCGATGAATGATGGGCCGACGCCGAGGAACCTTGTCCTGCCGCCTGCTTCGACGCCGAAGGAGGTGTCCTGTGTCTCGACGCCGAAGATCGTTGTATTGATCTCGGCGGAGACGTGCGCCTCGACGCCGAGCGCCGATGACGAGGCGACGGCGGAGTGATGCGTCTCGACGTCGATCGTCGATGATGAGACGACGACGGAGAGATGCGCTTCGACGTCGATCGCCGTTGGTGAGGCGACGACGGAGCGCTATACCTCGACGTTGATCGCCGCTGCGATGACGGAGTGATATGCCTCGACGTCGAGCGGCCAGCCGCCGCCGACGGAGACCTGTCACCTTCGTCGACGATTTCGTAGTCGAGTGATGATGTTCCGACATCACCGAAGTCTTCGACGCCGATTTCTTCGTCGCTGGCAGCTTCGACGTCGATCCCGACGCAGACGGAGAACAGGTCGGAACTTTTCCTCTCGACGTCGACCGAGTTCTCTTCTTCTGCTGCCTTACAGGAGACCTACCTCTTTCAGAGAGGCCATAAAGACGAATCCTCTCCCTGTCCTTGATGGTGCTTCTGGACAACTTATTACAATGGTGGCATTTGTCAGAAGAGTGGGACTCAGGGAGGCAGAGAATACACACCGGATGTGTATCTGTTCTGGCCTTCTTCTTGCCACAGGAAGGGCAAGGGTGGAATAAAGAAGGCATTTTTACCCTTTTCTGAACACAAAAAAGGGTGTTCCTTGCACTCTAAGACCAAAAGACGTCGAGTGAAGGTAGAAAAAACTAGTTATCTATAAGATATTTTTGACAAAGTCAAAAAAGGCAAGAGCTGAAAATCCAGGGTCCTGGCTGAAGGAGCCGGAAAGAACAACTGACCTAACTGTCACCCCTGAGGCATGATGGAAAGCTGGGGGTCATGGCTGCCTTAAAGGCACGGTGCCAGTTTTTTGTAAGAAAATGCTTTCATTTTCTGTGTTATTGGTTTACAATGCAGCCGGTAGGCTAACAATGTCTGCTTTATTTGCAGTGTTTTTCTCATGAGTTTTACTCATTAAAAACAGAGTTCAAGTGCTACTTGCCCTCTTCTGTTTTTTATATATATATATTTGCAAATGCAGCTTTATGTGTGTTATTACATTGTTTAGCCTCCTAGATGGGAGCTGCATTGGTATGAGAAAAAATGATATATATATATATATATATATATATATATATATATATATATCTGTATATATATGTTTTCCATATATAATTTTTATTATTTCCGGGGTCCCCGCACATAGGCGGGAATAATTCAGTGCTTATGACTATTGATGAGGATCCCCTGGAAGAGAAATGTTAAAGTTAAATGAACGTCCAACTGCGGCATAATATAGGAAAGCAGAGAGGAACTTTTATGAAAGTACTTTTAAGAAACGGGTCACACCAGGTGATTTGAGTAATGAGGGCTGATCAGACAAAAGAAGAAAGGCTGAAAGCGCAATAACTAATGGTTAACTGACTCCATGGCAAGTTTTGCAGTGTCAAAGATAGTACAAACAAAAGAACATACAACAGTTTCTCTAGCAGAGGATCAAATTGCCTCTCTAAACACGAGGCAACAAATTTAGTTTAATGGATTTAAAGAACAAGTTAATTACCTTTGGTCACTCCCTTTCAGGTGTATACTTCAACTGCAGAATGTAGGAAAGTGGGTTTCTGTTGCAGTAACCTCCCCACTTTTTGCCAGGCTACTGATGCACTTTTTCCTGGTGTGCCCTGGGTCCCTGCCAATCAGGTTCCCAGGGCCTGTGTTCTTTCCCCAAAACTAACCCAATTGGCATCTCTGGCCACATGTCAGCCCCTGGTAAATGGTACCACAGGTACCCAGGGCACTGTGACCAGAGAAGGCCTCTAAGGGCTGCAGCACTTATTGTGCCACCCTTAGAGGCCCTGTACCCTGACACACACACACACACACACACACACACACACACACACACACACACACACACACTGCCTTTGCAGGCTGCGTGTCTTGGTGCAGATCAAAGTGAAGAGTCGACATGGCACACATCCCTGTGTGCCATGCCCATAAACCACTGCCCTGGCATACATCAGTCACCCCTCTAGCTGGGTGCCCTATGCCAGTGGTGAGGGTACAGGTGCATGAGCCCTGTACCCCTACAGTGCCCAGGTCCATTCCTGGGCACTGTAAGTGCAGTGCTGCCATTAAAAGTATATGGTGCTGGGAGTTTGTCATTACGAACTCCACAGCACCATAATGGCTACACTGAAGACTGGGAAGTTTGGTATCAAACTTCTCAGCACATTAAACCCACAATGATGCCAGTGTGGGATTTAATGTAAAATGCACAACAGAGGGCATCTTAGAGATACCCCCTGAAACTCGACCAACTCCTAGTGACCTGACTGAGTGGCTGCTTAGTCTGCCACCACCAGACATGTTTCTGGACCCCTGGGTCGAGAGCTTGCTGCTCTCGGGGGCCTGAAACAATGCACATCCTGGGACGAGGTGCCAAGCCTCCTCCCCCAGGATGGGCAGGGTTCACGAAGGAGAGGCTTCAAAGGCATGCCGCCTTTGTAAGCCTCTCCAGACGATTTGCTGCTTTCAGCAACTGGTCCACACTGGTTCTACTCCCCACCTTGGGCGGGAGAACCGGCGGGAAAAACCTGTGAGGAAGAGAGGTGTGCCCACCTCTGCCAACTCCACCCCTAAGGTGGGGGAGGCGAGGTGAAGCACAACCTCGAGTCTCAGCCATCTTGAGGATGGGGGGACCCAGCCAACCAGGGACAGGCTCCTGCCCCCCCTCCCACTGGAGAGTGGCAGAATAGGGGTGTACCCACCCCAGGGAAGGGACCCATTGGTCCCTCCCTTTACCTACCTGTAACGCCCCTAGATTTAGTATTTAGGGGCACCCTGAACCTTCCTTCCTCAGATCCAGCAACAAGAAAAGGAAGAAGAAGAATAAGGACGAGAAGCCGTGCAGAGCTAACAAGAGGACGACACCCACTGACTTGACCCCAGCCCTACAGGCCTGTCTCCCCTCGAACCTGCTCCTGCAAAACCCCGGCGTGTCTAGCGGCCAGCAACCTCAAAAACCCCGGAGGACCTGCCTGCCTGCCTTCACTTTCCAAGCTGTTTCTCCCGT
This sequence comes from Calotriton arnoldi, assembly GCA_963921515.1. Lineage (NCBI taxonomy): Eukaryota > Metazoa > Chordata > Amphibia > Caudata > Salamandridae > Calotriton > Calotriton arnoldi. The sequence continues at coordinate 229,945 of CAWUFW010006341.1, forward strand.
GAACACCGGACGTGTTTGAACTGCAGCTTCTGGTGCCAGCCAGGAACCGCGAATCCCGCACACTCTGCACCCGCCGAATCCGGGCCGAGCTCGAGTGGGCAAATACCCAGAGGAGATCCCCCCGGCGATCCTGACCAGAGATCCGGTGACCCCTGACCTGCCTCAAGCCTCCCGAAGACACCCTGCAGCCTCAATCCAGAGGACCCCCCCCTACCGCGACCAGAGCGGGTAAGAAAATCCGACGTCCCAAGGCACCCCTGCACCAGACGCCCCACGGCCTTGTGTGCCCAAACCAACGGTGCCTAACCAACCCTCTACATCCCAACTTACCCCTCGAAGTGGTGGTAGCTCCTGGAAGATCCTCGTCCCCGAGCCTGCAGTGTTTCTTTGTCCTGGAGAATCTCCATGGAAATCAACAGGGCACCCGACCTCAAAACAACACCCTGCACCCGGCCGCCCTAGTGCCGCTGAGGGTGCCCCTTTGGTGCTAACTTGGTCCCCAACGTGCCCTGAGCTTAACCCTAGGAGCTTTGCTCCACAACCCCGTGGGCTGCTTGCCAGCAGCCACCAACCGGAGTCCCCCTATCCTCCATAGGACAACATTGGGCCTCAACACTCTGCACCCGGCCGCCCTGGTGCCGCTGAGGGTGCAACAACAGTGCATCACTGACCCTGGGAGACCCCGGAGTCTAACCCCAGAACCCTAACTCAAAAGACCGATTACTTACCTTGAAACCGATAACTCATTTTTCCTCAAAGGATAACATTGACACTTTTTCTTCCAAAAAGTTTCTAAGTGTCGACTTTTGAAAACTACAAATATTCCTCAAAAATCAGCCGAATAACCAAAACGCATTTTCTCAACTGTTTTCAGGAAATGTCCCAGTGCTGGATCCTAGTAAGAAAAAGTATCGATAACCTAACTTACCTACTAAGTGAATTTCCTCCCATAGGATAACGTTGGTGATTCTATGTGAAAAAGTTTCTAAGTGTCAACTTTTGAAATGCAATAATATTCTTTAAAAATCGTACAAACTACAAAAACGTAATTACTTACCTGTTTTAAGTAAATGTCCCAGTGCTGAATCTAGGAGTCCAGCACTGGATTACAAAAGTAACGTTAAAGTAACTTACCTGCAAATTGGATTTCCTTCCATAGGATAACATTGGTGGCTCTAGGTGAAAAAGTTTCTAAGTGTCAACTTTTGAAATGCAATAATATTCTTTAAAAATCGTACCTTTAACCAAAACGCATTTACTCACCTGTTTTCAGGAAATGTCCCAGGGCTGAATCTAGGATCCAGTCCTGTGTTAGCAAAAGTAATCTGAAAAGTAATTAACTGCATTTTACTTAAAAAGCCCATTCAATTGAATGTACTATACCTGCAATGTGTTGCAAACTGCTTACTTAAAACTGTAACCAAAACCAGTACAAGTTACACTGCAATTTTGAACTGTGTTCATACAAGTAATTTACTACTGAAAAGTATTTTTATGCTTACCTGTACCAGGCTTGCTTGGTTCAAGAAATAAAACAGTATATTTTTTTATACAAAACAATTGGCCTAGAGTTCAGTTCTTGAGTGTGTGGATTAATTTGCTGACTGAGTGTGTACATCAAATGCTTTACACTATCCTCTGATACTGCCTTACTGCTCGACCAAGCTACCACTTTAGAGAGAAAGGTTCTATCTAACTTTAACCTCTGCCAAACCTCTGGGGACTGCTGGACTCTGTACACACTGTACCTCACTTTGGTGCAGTATATACAGAGCCACTTTCTTACACAGAATTATCTTTTGAATATTAATAGGCACCAGGCTGTACATGGAATTTTTCATACCAATTGTTTTGGTACGCCAGCCCATCAGGTGGCACCCTTCTACTCCGTGGTGACTTCACAATAAGAATTGATGCCTCAGTGCTGTATATATGCACTCTTAGTGCATTGTCAGCTTATCATTAACTCTTCAACAATCTCAGACCCGCATCAATAGTGACTAACAGAAGATGATAGTGTGCCGAACCTAACTTGGGACCATTTTAGAAACACAGTAGTCCACTCCGCAGAATGGGAGCAAGAAAGGGCAACGAGGAATCTGCAGTTAGATTATCCACCAGAAGGAAAGTTACATACTTGTCAGTGGTCCGAGTTCTGCATCATAGGAATCTTCATTTATGTCCAACACTGAATTATTCCCCACTGCCTGCGTGGACCCTGGATCACTTTTTAACAATGTCCTTAATGAAATTAACATTGCCGAATGTCCTAAATCCACGTTGATGTCTTGTAGAACTTCAATGTTAAGCTAATAGAAATTCCATTTTCTTTCTGAATGCTGGAAACTTTCAAGTATGATTAATTTTTTGAGGTTACATCATCAGTCAAAAACGCTTACATTCAGAAAGGTGAAATTAGAGCCTGCTCCTTTAAGGACCCACGCGGGGCCTCTAATTAAAAGGTAAAATAATCCTTTATTAGACCCCCACCCCGTTTTTTGCTTTTTTTTTTTTTTTTAAAAAGCTTGGCAGTCTGAGCTTTTTTTTAACTTCATTTCGGCACAGTTTTGTGGATCCTCCTCAAATTGGTGGCAAAATTTAAAAAGAAAAAAATTGGGTCCCAGTCGAGGTCACTCTGGACCGCACAACCTGGGCTAGAGGGTCAGGGTATCAATACCCTGTCCCCTTATATCTTTTGCTTTTTTACCTTTTTGCTTAGGACTCGGTTCTGAGACCTAAGATGGCTGCCGTCACATCATTGTTGATGTAGTGGCATCCAATCAGATCTCGCTACGAGATCTGTCGGACCCACAGATCCTCTGCAGCATGAAATTACTTGCTCAAATACAACTGAACAGATTTACATCAAATTACAAAAAGCACTCTTTCTGGGCCAAGATCTAGCTTTGTCAAATTTGGTGTAAATCCGTTCAGTAGTTTCAACTGTGGCTGTGAATAATGTTCCTATAGGAAAATAAATAGGAAAAATGAGTTTTTGGGCTCCCCACTTTTTCTGGGCCCCACTTGATGGATCCCCCCAAAACTTTCCAGTTAGCAGTGGAGGTGGAACAACACTTTTTTGGAAAGTTTCGTGAAGATTCATCAAACTGCTTTAAAGTTATTAGTAAAACAAAAAATGCCTTTCCTATGGAAACGTGTTCCTAATTACAACTACCAAGTGGCAACCGACTCTTGGTACAACACACACATATATATATATATATATTATCTACTGGCGGTCGCCAGTAGATAGTTATAGTTAGGACCTATTATTCATAGGAAATCCGTAACATTCTATTCCCAATAACTTTGGCGCCGTTTGACGAATCATCGCGAAATTTTCAAAACTAGTGGGGCGCTCCGGTACGCTCCGGTCTTGAAAGTTTCGGGGTGATTCATCAAGCAGGGGCTGAGAAAAAAGGGGGTCCCAAAACGTGTTTTCTCCATGTTAATTCCCATAGGAAATTTTAGCCACGGCTACAGCTCGAACTGCTGAACGGAATTACACCAAATTTGGCAAAAAGGTAGCGCTTGGTTCAGAAAGCGACCTTTTTTTTAAATGGTGTAAATCCATTCAGTAGTTGCGGAGAAATTCAAAAAATAAGAGTGAAAAAATCAATTTCCCATAGGAAACTTTATGCAAGGCTACAGCAAAAACTGCTGAACAGAATTACACCAAATTTGGCAAAAATGTAGTGCTTGGTTTAGAAAGCACCCTTTTTAAAAATGGTGTAAATCCGTTCAGTAGTTGCTGAGAAAATCCAAAATAAAAGTTGATATCTATGGCCGCGGTGGATCCGCGCACACTCCCGACCACGAGCTGCATGCTAATTGGCTGTCAACACTCCAAACCAGGAAGTGTTGGCAGCCATCTTGTTCCTCGGTAGAACGAGGAACAAGAAAGCAGTAAAACAAGTGCGCAAAACGCAAAAGGGGGCAGGGTAGAAACACCCTGACCCCTAGGTCTGCTCAGGGGTCCCACATGGACCCCCTGGGCAGAAAAAGCATTTTTTTTTTTTTTTTTTAAATGGGCGGGATGCGCTTAGGGTGCGTGGATCCTGCCAATTAAAAAAAAAAAACACAAGAAACAAGTGCGCAAAACGCAATAAGGGGGCAGGGTAGACACACCCTGACCCCCTAGGTCTGCTCAGGGGGTCCCACAAAGACCCCCTGGGCAGAAAATAGCAAAAAAAAAAAAAGACCGGCATCGTGCCGGAGGCCCCGCTCCCTCCCTGCATCGGTCTGTAAACGCGCCCCCTGGCGCGTTTTAAGAAGGGGAAGTAATTCCCCTTTAATACTGGGGGTCCCTGGGGGCCAACTAGCCCACCAGGAACCTCCGGTATGCGCCAGGGGGCTGCGTTGCAGAGAGGTGTACAGAGGCCACACCCCTTTTTACACCTCTCTGCAACGCAGCTCTGTGGCGCTTTTTGGAGGTACATGGTGGGCTAGTTGGACTCCAGGGACCCTCAGTATTCAAGGGGACTTAATCCCCCAACTTAAAACGCGCCACGGGGCGCGTTTGCACAGTGGTGAAGGGAGGGGCGTGGCTTCAGGTGACATGTGTGCTAACAGGCCCCGTGGCGCGTTTTAAGATGGGGAATTAAATCCTCTTCAATCCTGAGGGTCCCTGGGGGCCAACTAGCCCACCAGGTACCTCCAGTAAGCGCCACGGAGCTGCGTTGCAGAGTGTTGTAAAAAGGGGCGTGGCCTCTGAACACCTCTCTGCAACGCAGCTCTCTGGCGAATACTGGAGGTATCTGGTGGGCCAGTTGGCCCCTAGGGACCCTCGGGATTGAGGAGGAATTAATTCTCCAACTTAAAATGCGCCACAGGGCGTGTTTGCAGACATGTCACTTCAGGCCCCACCCCCTTCCTTCACCATTGTGTAAATATTCCTCTAAAATCAGCCGAACTACGAATTCCGATTTACTCACCTGTTATCAGGAGAGACCTCAGTGCTGCATCTTTGAGCCCAGTACTGATCCTGAAAAGTAATTTTAACCGTACTTACCAGTAACTTGAATTTCCTTCCAGAGGCTAACATTGACTGGTTTCACTTGGAAATTCTTCTAAGTGTGGAGTTTTGGAACTTTATAATATTCCTCTAAAATCAGCCGAAATACGAATTCCGATTTACTCACCTGTTATCAGGAGAGATCTCAGTGCTGCATCTTTGAGCCCAGTACTGATCCGGAAAAGTAATTTTAACCGTACTTACCAGTAACTTGAATTTCCTTCCATAGGATATCATTGCCTGCTTTTTGCTGAAAAAGTTTGTCGATTTTTGAAACATACAAATATTCCTCTAAAATCAGCCGAACTACGAATTCCGATTTACTCACCTGTTATCAGGAGAGACCTCAGTGCTGCATCTTTGAGCCCAGTACTGATCATGAAAAGTAATTCTAACCGTACTTACCAGTAACTTGTATTTCCTTCCATTGGAATCCATTGTCTGCTTTTCAGCAGAAAAGTTTCAAAGTGTAGATTTTCACAAACTACAAATATTCCTTAAAAATCGCCCGTATGACTTAAACGCATTCTTTCAACTGTTTACAGGAGATGCACCAGTGCTGGATCCAGGATCCACCACTGAGTAAGAAAAAGTAACGATAACACTACTTACCTGCTAAGTGAATTTCCTCCCATAGGATAACATTGGTGATTCTATGTGAAAAAGTTTCTAAGTGTCAACTTTTAAAATACAATAATATTCCTTAAAAATCACTACTGTAACCAAAACGCTTTTACTCAACTGTTTACAGGAGATGTCCCAGGACTGAATCTAGGATCCAGTCCTGTGGTTAGAAAAAGTAATCCATAAAGTAACTAATTGCATTTAACTAGAAATTCACATTGAGCTCAATGTTTCATTGTGTTTGAAATTGTGTTGCCCATTGCAACAACTGTAACTACTGTACTTAAAAGTCTATTGCCTATTTGCAAAGTATTTAAACTAAAGTAATTCATTCTGAGAAAGTATATTTCGTAATGTAATGTATAATGTAATTACAATGTAATTTAAAAAATAAAATATGTAAAAATAAATAGTTTAAAAAAATGTAGGAAATCAGTATCAAAAAAAAAATATAACTTAATACATTTAAAAATTGTCATTTACAAAACCTTTGAAATTCACTGAAAAAAACGATAGGTTTCAGACATGTTATAGGTAGGAATTAGCATTTAAAAAACCTTTGAAATTCACTGAAAAAACCATAGGTTTCAGGGACGTTATAGTTCGAAATTAGCATTTAAAACCTTACAAATTCACTGAAAAAACCATAGGTTTTAGGGACAGTTATAGTTAGTTGGACATTGCACTCGTACAAAACCCGTGAAATTCCCCCGTTATAGTTAGTTCAGCTAACTATAACTCGCGCCCCCGCAATGCACTGCTGATGACGTCACATATTACATCACTGATGACATCACTGATGACATCTCAAATGACATCACTGATGACATCACTGATGACATCATCCACATGATAATCTGATGCACCTCCTCACACCCTAATATAACCTTTGATACACTCACTCTAAATTACAGACTGCCATTCGCAAAACCATAGACACTCCAACACCAATAACTACATACCCACTCACTGATTCTTAGGTCTACACACACATCCACTCACTCACCCGTACAGTCACTCATACTTACGGTCACTCAGTACAGGACTATCATATGCACTCTTACTCCTATATAGACACTCAAACAACGCCACTCATCCATAGAGATACTCACACACCTAGTCAGTCATGCAAATAATTAAACACACTGCCATTTACTCACCTATACAGTTATACACACACCAGCTCACTTACTCATACAAATACTAGCACATTCTTACGCTCTTATACAATCACTGATAGAAGCACACACTCATCCATACAGTCACTCTCACAATCACACACTCTCGCTTATAGCTATTTATATACTCCAACACACATATATACTGCCTTTCACATATGTAGTTACTCACACATGTACCACTGGGACATACATTCACTCACTAACACACTCTTACACACACTTACCCATCCACACAGTCTATCACAGATGCACTCTTGAAACCATCCACCCAGTGAATCACCCACTCACACATCTATGCACAGAGTCGTACACACCCCACCCACACAAACACTCAGGCACCCATACAGATACTCACACAACCAACCAATCAATAACTCATATAGACACTCATGTAGCTATTCACAAACCCATGCAGCCACTTACACAGCAATAGACAGACGGATACAGACATTCACCCAGTTTAGTCACTAACCCATGCATTCAGTAAGATACGTTTAATCACTCACTTATAGAGTTAGTCACGCACCTACTAAATCATCCATACAGACACTTATACACCCACTCATTCTTCAATACGCCTTTCCCTATATATATTAAAAATATTTAAACTTTACAGAAACACAGTCACTGGATGATGTCATCAGTGATGTCATTTGAGATGTCATCAGTGATGTCATCAGTGATGTCACTGACCATGTCATGAGTGATGTAATATGTGACGTCATCAGCAGTGCATTATGGGCGCGAGTTATAGTTAGCTGAACTAACTATAACGGGGGAATTTCACGGGTTTTGTACGAGTGCAATGTCCAACTAACTATAACTGTCCCTAAAACCTATGGTTTTTTCAGTGAATATATATATATATATATATATATATATATATATATATATATATATATACACACACACACACACACACACACACATCGCAAGATCTTGAAATATCATACTTCGTAAGCCACTGATAGTCAAACACTGAATAGAGTAGCAAGCTAAAGATAACATTTTGTGGCCGTCAGCTGTATGGTGTAGTAATGTTATCAATTGATTGAAGTGAAGATTTTAAGTTTATATTAAAGAGTGAAAGAGGTTTACTTAAGGTTTCTAACTGTTTCTTAGCCAACACTTGCTTCTGCTTGTGTATCTGTATCAATACAGCGGTGCTTAGTAAATGTATGTACAGACTACCAAGTAGCTGATTTGAAGAGTTCAGAAACTGGAGCACGTCTAAGCCGGGCTATAGTGGTTGCCTAATCTCTTGTTGAATTAACCCTGGGTTTACCCAGAAGCTATCTTTTGGCAAGTTGGAAGCATAAGGAAATGCATGTAACAATCCATCTTGTGATGGTTTGCTTTGAAGCACCTAAACCTGGTCCTAAGGGATTGCAGTTTACAAATAGTTGATGTGTTTTTCTAATATCTTTTGACTTGTATAAATAAGAGCAGAGAACCCTTTTATAACTAGGGAATGCAGAGATCTTTCCTCTGCAGTAGATGGATTAGGAAAAATTAGGAAGTGTAATTGAATGGCTGATATGAAAATCAGACAATACTTTTGGTAAAAAGGAAAGAAACGCCCGTAAAACTAGTCTGTTATGATGAAATACAGTAAACGGTTTGATCGGTGAAAAAGCTTGTAATCCAATAACTCAGCATGCTGATATTATTGCTATTACAAAAAGCAGTCGCCCACAACAGATCTTGTAATAATGATTTGATTATTGGTTCAAAGGGTGGACCCATTAATTTTGAACGAACTAAGTTTAGTTACCATGATGGTGAAGGTCTTTTAATGGGAGGAAAAACCTTTAAGTCCTTCAAGAAAATCTTTTATTACTAGAATCTTGAAAAAGGATGTTTGCTGTGTTGATGTTCTGTATGCTGTAATGGTTGCTAAGTGAACCTTTATCGATGAGAATTTTAAATTAGATTTGGCTAAGTGAAGTAAATATGGAAGTACAACATTTTCTTGACAAGTAATTGGATCATGGTCGTTGTCCTGGTACCAAATGAAAAATCTCCTTTATTTTAGTGCGTAGCATGATCTTGTGGAAGTATGTTTGTACTCCTTAAGAATGTTCAGACATTCAGATGGTAAGTTCAAGTGACTGTATTGTGTGATTTCACGAGCCATGTTGCCAAATTCAAGGTTTGAAGGCTCAGATGTAATATTTGGCCCTGAAGTCTGGATAGAAGGTTTGGTCTGAGTGGTAGTCATTTGTGGCGTCTCAGAGATAGCTGAAGAAGGGCTGAGCACCACCACTGTTTCAGCCAGTCTGGGACTATTAGAATTATTTAAGGTCGATTTCCGTACTTTTTGAATCACAAGAGGTATTAATGGAATTAGTGGAAAAGCATAGACAAATGGAGTTGACCAAGTAATCAAAAGGGCATTGCCCGCTAACTGTGGTTCTGGGTGCAAAGTCTCAGCATTTTCCCTTTCATTCTGTGGCAAGTCTAATGTTGGGATACCCCATTCTACAAAAATATCTATTACCTTGTCTTTGAGTACCCATTCATGATTCTCTTTGTGATAACTAAGAATATCTGCCTCCACGTTTTGAATTGCTGGCATATAAAATGTTGTGAGTGCCAATCCTCTTGCCAGTGCCCAATGCCACATCGTTTGAGCTTGTACTGATAATGGTCTTGATCTCATTCGGCCTTGTTTAACAAGTTACTTACCGGTAACACCTTATCTAGTAGAGACTATCTAGCCGCAGATTCCTTACCTTAGAATTATCCCCAAGCGCCAGACTGGATCCAAAACATTTTCGTGAGCAATACCTCTGTGCGCCAGTACGTGGCATCGTTTGGCTCTGCAAGGCGTCACCGGAAGGGACGTGCACGGTACCTATGTAGGTGCCACCCCAGCACGCCAACATCAGTATTTCCACACCAGGAGCACAGAGCCAACTCACCACTGGTGTAGACAAGTAGGGCCCTGAAAGGGAAAAAAAGGTGCCCCTAGAAATCAGTCCACAGAGCGGGGAGGATGGGTGTGTCGGTAAGGAATCTGCAGCTAGAAAGAGTCTACCAGATAAGGAGTTATCGAAGGTAAGAAACTTGTTCATCTGATAGATAAATTTAGCGGCAGACTCCTTACCTTAGAATAGATATCCAAGCAATGCCTCCCCGGAGGTGGGCCTGTGAAACAGTTTCACACCAATAAGTCCTGCAGGAGCGAAAGAGTAAACTGCCCGTCCTGACGGACCTGACTGTCCAGGCAGTAGTACTTGGTGAACGTGTGCAGAGAGCCTTCCCCTTCTTCGAAGAGCTGGTCATTCACCCGGAACTCTTTTGTACGGTCAAGGTATAACGACTATGCTCTTTTTGGATCCAGTCGGTGGAGTCTCTCCTCTTCCGCAGAGGAATGTGGCAGAGCATAAAAGGTAGGCAGGGTGATGGGCTGCCTCACATGAAAGGGAGTGACAACTTTCGGCAGGAAGGAAGCACTAATGTGAAGAACCAGCTTGTCTGGGAAGATGTTTAGATACGGAGGCTAAGATGACCAAGCCTGTAGCTCACTGACCCTCAGAGAAGATGTTATTGCCACTAGGAAGGCCGTCTTGATGGGAAGGAGCCTGAAAGGACAGTTGTGCAGTGGCTAAAAAAGAACGCAAATCAGAAAGGATAGAACTTGATTGAGGTCCCACTGAGGCATGATGAAGGGTCAAGGTGGAAACGTGTGGAAGACCTTTCAAAAACATTCACAACAGGGGATTTGAACAGGGAAGGCTGATCTGGCAACCACAGAAAGGCTGAGATGGCAGAAAGATAGCTCTTAAAGACGCCCAAAGCAGAGCCCTGCTGGGCAAGAGAAAGAATAAATAGAAGGGCCTGATATAGGGGAGCAGACAGTAGGGGTCAGCCTGTTTTTCTGCACACCATGCCACAAACTTTACCAGCGGCAGGCGTATACTGTCTTGGTGGAGGGACGCCTGGCTGACAAAATATCATTGCAGGCTTCGGGTGGAAGGTCGAAAGCGGTCAGCTGTTGTCGCTCAATCTCCATGCATGAAGGTGGAGCTTTGCCAGGTTTGGATGGAGAACCCTCCCCTGTTGCTGCAACAGAAGATTTTCCTGAAGGGGCAGCCTGATCAGAGGACCAATGGCCATGCTCAACATCTCAGGATACCAGACTCAGTCCAGAGCCACAAGGATGACTTTGGTGCAGTCGGTCCTGATCTTAAGAAATGTGGGCAGGAGCGTTATGGGCGGAAAGGTGTACAAGAGGCATGAGCTCCACTCGAGACAGTGTTTCCGAGCGAGAGCCACCATGGAAACTCCAGCGCGCAAAACTGCAGATATTGCACGTTCTTGGCAGTGGCTAACAGATCTTACCAAGGCTCTCCCCACTGCTGAAAGATACCTTGCACCACCTCCAGATGGAGACTCCATTCGTGATCCGCTAGGCATCTTTGGCTCACTTCACCAGCCCTGGCGTTCAGGGAGCCTGCCTGGTGGTTAACCACCAGGGACATGTCCAGAGGCACAGAGCCTCTTGATAAAAGGTCCAGGACCCCACCCTGCCCTGTTTGTTGCAGTACAACATGACAGTGGTGTTGTCCGTGAACACCTGCACCAGTCTTCCCTTGATGGAGGGTAGAAAGGCTTTTAATGCAACCAGATCGCCCAGAGCTCCAGTAGATTGATGTTGAGTCCTTATTCAACCGGAGACCAGAGCCCTCTGATCCCCTCCTCTCCCAGATGGCCGCCCCATCCCAGGAGTGACGCATTTTTAACTACTGTAAGATACGCTTGGGGAAGGGAGAGGGGTCTGATGCCGACCCAATTGCGGTTCATTAACCACACTGCAGATCTTTTGCAGTTCCCTCCGAGATCTGGACCATGTCGGAGATATTCCCATGATGCTGTGCACACTGGAGCTTTAGGTCCCACTGAGGAGCCCGCATATGCCAATGGGCATGTGCCACAAGCAGGAGGCCATGAGGCCCAACAGCCTTACAGTCAGTCTCACCGAAATCCAGGATAGAGGCTGAAACATCAGTATCTTAGCCTGAATATCCTGGACTTGTCGTTCAGGAGGATAAGTCTGAAACTGCACCATGTCCAGAACAGCTCCAATGAAGGAGCGGTTCTGAGAGCGAGTCAGGTGTGACTTCAGTATGTTGATAGGGAATCCCTAGTGAGTACAGGAGGTCTGCTGCAGTCTGGAGGTGGGACACGACTGCCTGGGGCGAGCCCGCCTTCAACAGTCCATTGTCCACAGATGAACTGCAACCAATGCCATCACATTGGTGAACACCCCAGAGGTGCTGGTAAGGCCAAAAGGGAGCACGGCGAATTGAAGGTGTTAGTGGCCCACCGTGAACAGCGGGTAACGCCTGTGGGTAGGCAAGGCGGGATGTGGAAGTATGTGCTCTGCAAGTCCAACATTACCAACCAGTCTCCCGGGTCGAGGGCAGACAATACTTGAGTGAGCGTGAGCATTTTGAATCTCTTCTTTTTCAGGAACAAATTGACAGGGCGCAGGTTTAGTATAGAATGAAGGCCTCCATCCTTTTTGGGCACCAGAAAGTAACGGAATAACAACAACGACCTACTTCTGGCATCTGCATCATCTCTATGGCTCTTGGCCAAGACAGCTGTCACTTCCTGGGGGAGTAAGAAGAGATGGTCCTCCGTCTGCTTGTGGCAAGAGGGGGGCATGGGTGGAGGGGTACACACGAAGGAAAGGGAGTAGCCCCTTCGGACAATCTGCAGAACCCAGCAGTCTGATGTCATCGACTTCCAGCGGTGCAGGTGATGGCGTATCCTGCCTCCGACTGGTTGTCTATGATGGTTGGAAGGCGAACTAATGAGGTTTGGCGGATGCACCTCCTTGTGGGGGTGGGGTGGACAGCCTAACCTCTTGCTGCCCTACTCACTGGTCCTGGGGGTATCGCGTCTTCGGCCACTGAGGCTGCAGAGCTTGCGTGCTGTGGTGGCTGGGTGGGTAAAGTCACTACTGGAAGCCCCTTACGTGGCCACAAAAGGAGCAAAGGAGGGGCCATGAAAATGCGCCAGGACCTGGCCGTAGCTATGCTATCCTTAAAGCATTTCAGCATTGAGTCCACCTTGTCTCCAAAGAGACGGGGAGCCATAAGCGAAGCTTGGACACCCCCTGAACAGCCAGTCATCCTCAGCCAGGCGTGGCGCCGTAGGGGCACCGATAAAGAAGCCGCTTTGCCTAACGAGTCAGTCGTACCTGCCCACATCAGATCGTGAACTTAGTTGCATCTCTCCAGTCTGTGTATCTTGGGAGAGTTTGACCCAGGCCTCCTTCGGGATCATGGGCAGCACCTGTACAACCGGATCGAAAAGTGCACAAGAGTAATGGCCCAAAAGGCACAAAGTGTTCACCTACCGCAGTGCCAGGCTTGTGGAAGAAAACATTTTCTTCCCTAAGGTGACCATCCTCTTGGATTCCCTATCTAGTGGGGTGGTAAGGAATGCGTCAGGATTTACACTGGAAATGGAGACTTGGATCATTAAGCTCTTTGGGGTAGGGTGTTGTGTGAGACAATTAGGGTTCTCGGTCGGGGTAGGTGTGGGTCTGAGCTCTGAGGGCCATCAGGAGGAATCCCAGGGGGCGTTCTTGTTCCCAAAGAACAGCACTTCCGTCTTGTCGGTGTTGAGCTTCAGCCAGTTTTCCTTCACCCAGTCTGCAAAGCTAATCATACAATTGTGGACGTTTTTCCTGATGTTGGTGGGAACTTCTAAGAGGGAGAGGATGAGCTGTCGTCAGAGTAAGAGATGATGTTGAGTCAGTGAGATCCGACAATGTTGACCAGCGGTGTCATGTTAGTGTTGCAAAGGGTGGGGGTTAGAGACGAGCTTTGTGGGACTCCACAGATGACTTCCTCGTGTTCAGAGGTGAACGGTGGGAGGCGTACTCATTGGGATCTTCCTGTGAGGAAGGATGTGAACCATTTGGTTCACCTTACCCTAACTTGCAATCTAAATTGAGGCACTCATATGTGTATTCAAGCCCAGGGATTGGCTAGCAGATAGAGTTAATACTACGGAGCCGATCATCTCACGTTAACAGCACACCTCGAGAAAGCAGAAGCATTCAACATCAGGTACTGGTGGAGAGAGTGTTCTCAATGATTCTACCTGGCAGGGGATTCTGGATGCAAGTACACAAACAGCTTTAGTAAGAAATAAAATGTACCTTATGCAATTGCCCACAAAACTAATTCTACTGCATGTTCAAAACCCACTGTAGTGAGACCACCCTTACACAAGCTGGGGGAGAGTAGATGAAGTGAAGGGACTGGGAAAGGCAATACAACATGAGACCAAGTAGAAGTTGAACACACACAGCTGCTTACAAGGTTTGTCTGAAAAGAGGGATCACCTCTTTAATGCTTTCTAGTCTCTACAGAGGTAAAGCACAAACCTTTCTCAGACCTATGGTTGCTACAATGAATTTCAGATTCTGTACTGCCAAGAGAGAATATTTAATTTAATTCTCCAGATTTTACAAAATGTGTGACAGAAGCGTCAAGCTTCTAACTGTGGAGACTTCACCTATAGCAGGCAATTGTATAGGTATGGCTATAGATGAATATCTTGAAGATTAAGGTACACCACCACTTAGCTTCTTTGCAAAACCCTGGAGGCTGCTGAACAGATGCAAGGAAATCGAAAATGCCCTCAATGAACAAGTTATCTTTAGTAATGCTTTTTTAGGTGGATGTTCTAACTGCAGATTCCTCACCTTCGAATACCCCCCAGGCGCAAGACTAGATATGGATAATTTTTTTGCACGAACTTGCATACCAACGGGTGAATCCATACAGTCACAGAAGTGATGGAGCGGAGATGCATACAAGTACGACTCCTGAACATGGATGTCAGTTTCTTGTCTCCCTCGCTTTCGGGGGGCCCCTGGGATGCGGTCCATGAAGAAATGAGTTATGTTATCGGTAATCCCAGTTCTCTTGCGCTGGTATCTTTCATATATTCACATGCATAAATCAATCCCCGTCGTCAGGCTGGAAATCCCCTGTAATATTAGATAGCGGTAAACAGTGCTAAAATGGCCATACAGCCTCAACAACAGTGTATATTTAGTAGCACATCCACCTCATTTGAAGCAACCCAACCTTTAGCTGAGGTGGAAGTGCCAGCTCTTCTACTCCTCCAAGAGGCCACCATAGCTAAGATTTCTAATGCATGCCATGTGAAAAGGGAGTCCCCAAACAGAGCTATACTCTAACGTCTTAGTGACCATATCCTGTTCTGGTGGGACTGACCCAGCCTTCTTTCACCTTTCAAAGTACTGTAAGTTTTTTTTCGGGCAAAGTCCTTTTTTTCTGAGCAAAGGAGATACTTCATTTGTCACCAACTGTCACCATGGTTGACAATCTTTTCAAATCCTGTTCTACTTGTGGTAAGAATAAAATGTACACTGATGACCTACATGAGCAATGTATTTATTGTCTTTATCCAGACGACAAGTCTTCGTGCTGCGACATTTGTAGAGCCTTTCCATAAAAAATAACCTAAAATACAGAGAAAGGATGTTAGCCCTCTATGTACTGGAAAAGAAAAAATACCTTCTCTTCTAAGAGGGATGCACCTCTTCTGCTCGTATCAATTCTGTGAAATGTGTTCCTCCAAGCACTTCAACAAAGGCGGTGCAAAAAAGGAAACATGTGGATGTTTCTGAGCAGGAATCACATCTTAAAGCGCATGCTACCACCTTCGCACAAAAAAAGAAAGGAGCTTCCTTTGAAAAACGCACCTTGCATGATGAGCACCAGCCTGTGCAAAAACCTGAGTCAAATTTAAGCTCTCTGAACAACCAGACTACCTTCTAGCCTCTGCCGGTGACTGTCGTCAGAGATGTCGAAGAAAAATCCAGTTGTTTCCATTGTCACCTATGTTATCGCTGGCATCTATGAGCATACAGACAGACAGCGGTCAACCACAGCCCCCTTCGTCGACGACCGCTCCTTCGAGATAGTTGATGACACCAAGGACCTCCTTGATCCAGACGTCGACACCGTCAACTGTTTTTTCCATGCCAGTCACTTTTTCTCCTCTTCAAGTGACAGCACAAATGGTTGCAGATTTGGACCTTTCCTTATTTGATCCAGAAAACCCAACAAAAAGCTGATCACCCACTTAAAGGTCTTTGGTAGAATCAATGTGAAAGCTTAAAGCCCTTTTGTTTTCCAAGCGATGGCGTCTCTTCTCTTTCAAGGTGTGAGAGGGAGCAAAGAACTCTGGTAAAGCGATGGACTGCCCAACATGGAACGGGAATGCCTAGACGTGAAACTCATGCTCACTGTGTTGCAGGACTCAAGCTGTACCTTACTGACAAGACCTAAATGGGTCCGAACCGGTCTGGGTTTTCTAATGTTCTCATCTGGAGGGGACCTGCCCTGGCAGTTCAGGCTGCATTGTTTCTATTGGAGCAGGACCAAGACTGGTTTGCATAAGGTGGGACTCTGTCTAGAATAGTAGAGTGGGTCGTACAGTGACGAGTGCTCGCAGACCAACACCACACAGCTGACCCAGCCACGCTTGTGCTTATCTACTTTGAGAAAGGTTTCGACTCCCTGGACTGAGACATCATCATCGGGGTACTTAACGCTTTGGATTTGGACCCACCTTTCTTGCTTATGTTCAGGAACTTTACTCCCACCGTAGGGCGCAGGTCAGGGTCAATAGGGTGTTGTCGGATCCCTTCCCTGTCCAGAAGGGTACGTGGAAGGGCTGTCCTCTATCGCCTTTGCTATTCGCCCTGGTGATAGAACAGCTGGTGACCTGGATCCGATGCAACACTCCGGTCCAGGGTTTCGACCGGGGGATGTTCGGGATGATCGCATCGCCCCTTACGCAGATAATATCCTACTATTTCTTACAAGATCAGGAGAAATGGGTCCGTGTCTCTTTCATATTCTACACCAATATGGGCACACATCAGACCTCCAGGTAAACTGGACCAAATCCCTTCTAGAACCATTGTCCGGCGGTAGGGGTGTGCTTGACTGGCAAGACAGACTGCCAAACCGCAAACTCAGCTTCCAGTACCCGAGTACCCACTTTTCCCTCCTCCCGGGCCTCACATGAAACCTCAATATCAAAAGCTGGTCTCCCAGATGACCCAAAATCTCTCACGAAGGATGGGTCTCCAACTTATCATGGGCAAGGTTGCCCCGTATGTCTTACAGAACTTCGCACTGTCGATACCTCAGGCCTGCCTGGCTTTGCACATTGGAAACTAAAATCAGGGCATTTCTATGGGGGGGAACCGAACCCATGTATCACTTCCCATAAATGCATACAGTCTATTATTAGGGGGGGGGGAGGGGGGAGGGGGAGCTAGGGGTGACCAATCTCCGTAGATACTATAGTGCCTCACAGATGCTTGTCCTGAATGCTTGGGTACATGGGGGTTGGTCCGACCCCACCTTTCGTTTGGCAACCACCTCCCTGGGATGTGATAACATTATAGCAATGCTGTACGGATTGCCAATCCCCTTGCATGGAGGACGCTCCAGCGCTGGGGGGGGGGGTAGGAGACAACACAAGCTTACGCTAGAAACCCCTGTGCAGGGGGCCGAGCCCTTGAACAGGTGGGTGGGTTGGAGGGCTTTGTGATCTAGGATCGAATAGGCATTTCTGCACTGGGGGTCTGGGTGGGTGGAAGGGATCTGCTGTGATATCTTCACAAGTCCAAGTTCTTCCAGTCGCTACAGCTCCAACATGCTCTCTACTCACATGGGTACATATTAGAAGAGGTGCCAGGTTCAGTCCGTTAGTAGCTAATATCTTAATGGACCCATTGGGGAAGGGAGGTATCTCGCATATTTACAAATTCTTAACAAGCCTGATCTCTTACTGCCACTAAAAGAGAGATGAGTAGGCCCACTAGATGAGTGACTGGAGAGATGCCAGGATGTCCCCCCCACCGCACACTGGCCATATTCTGTAGTCTCCGGGTCATACAGCTAAAATATCTGCACATAACACACCCACCTTTTTTAAACGCCCAGAAGCGCAGGAGGATTTCTTCCATTAAGTATGGTCATGTCCAAAGATCACAAGGTATTGGTCGACCATCTTTATAACCCTCTCTTGTGTTTTAGGACCACAGATCAAACCTACATCCCGTATTGCTCTTTGCGGAAAACTGGAAGACGGGGGGTGGGGGGGGCCCAAGGGGACAGCACTCTAGTGGGTCTGGACACATTGCTGGCAAAACGTGACATTGTCCGCTACTGGAACTCACTTGAGCACCCTGCATTGACAGAATGGCGTGCAGCCATGAACTGGAGTGCAATGCTGGAGGAGTTTATGAGGCAAGAGGTTGCCCACAAAGCACATAAGGTTTGGATCAAATGGTGAAGCTATTATGGACTGGTTGGGAAATCAACTTGTGTGGACTGCATAGATGTCAGAGTGAACATTAAGCATCAATGGGGTAACCCTGTATTCCTCAAAACCTGGGTACCATATTAGCAAGAGGTGGTTGTCGGATATAAATCGTTGATAGCTGCGGTTCTAAGAAGGAGCAATATTGATGAAGATGTGGTGTTTTAAATTTATCCACACGCATCTGTAGCAGTTAAGAGTCATCTGCATAAGGGAGCCTTTTTCTGAACGAGCATTTCAAGCCTTTATGATTCATTAGGGGAAATAATTAACCACCCAAGGCACTTAGTATAGGTAGTCGTACCTGCCCTTCATCAACTTCAGGTTGTTCAAAACCCAGTCCTAATGAAGACTGTTAGAGGAGACTAAAGTACACGATTCATAAGAGGGTGGAAACCTCGATGGTTCTACATTCCACCTGCACTTTAACTCTGAACTTCTTGGACTTCCAAGGATAAATGAAAATGAGCCCATGTATAAGACTATTGAATACACAATTTTGGCAGGATAACTAAAGAATCTGAATTGTTTTTGTTCTTTATGTATATGAACAGTCATTCTTCCTTTTTCTTGATGGACTGCATGAGCATCTTTTCACTTATGTATGAAGCACCTTATTGTCTGAATATCTGGTCTACCAGAACTCCATGAATATAAAATGCTATTTACACAAATTACTGTGTTTTTCAGGCCTACATGTTCGTCTGCTTAAATTAGTGCACCACGTAAGCATTTGTGCAATTGTTGATTTTCATGATAGGTGTCAGCGTGGTAATGCAGCTGTATGCTCGTCTGCACCAAATGCTTCCATTGGTTTGTTACAAAAGCTAAAAAACTAAAATGGATATATATATATATATATATATATATATATATATACACATATATATATATATATATATATATATATATATGATAGAAGGGGTGAAAAACTTAACTTGAATGCCCCCCAGAGTTCAGCGATCGCAGGTGGCTAAGATTAATTCAAGCATTCTTTCCATCACCTTGTTTTTGCAACGTGGAAAAGATCCATGACTTTTGGTAAAAAGGCATCAATTTCTCCCAGAAAGAGGTGAAGCAAGGCAGCTGCTCTGAAAGTGCCTGTAGTTCACTCACATTACAAGCCGACATTAGCAATGAGGAACTCCCTCTTTAAAGTCAAGAGACACAGAGAGGAGCTTGCATCTGCTCGAAGGGTGTACACACTAGGAAGGTCTTGCCATGGTGTCACAAAAGGATTGGGAAGAAACATGTGTCAAACCTTTAAAAAATCTCATCACAACAGGTAATTTGAACAGGACCATCTGGTCGAGCAAAAAAAGAAAAGTGTGTTAGACAATCTAGCCAGGGTCCCCTCTACTGGCATAAGCCCCCACATGCATATTAGGGATGTAAGCTCCAGTCGGGATTCTCCAACAAAGCCTGCTTACTTTGTCAGCTCTTGCTTTCAGGGACACCGCCAGGTGATTGGCGACCAGAAACCTCCAGAGACACAAAACCTCCTGGTATAGAACCCAAGACCTCACTACACCATACTTATTGCAGAACCACATGGTTATGTCCTTGAGAAGCTACACCAGCTTCCCCTTAAAGGATTGCCGTTGGTCCTTTAAGCCAGGAGATAGACTCACAGCTCCAGTGGATTGTTGTTTTTAAAAAAAAACATTTCTTTGTTTTCATTTGACAGCCAGTATTCACATACATAAAAGGAATATACAGTAAAGTTGTTGACAGTTTAACGGCTTCTCACACCAGCTGTGCTTTACTTTTCCTTCAGCATTCCTGTGTAATATTTCGTATACACCAAATAAACTCCAGTAGATTGATGTGGAGCTGGCCCTCCGCTGGAGACCTAACTTTTCTGATCGCCACCTCCTTCAGGTGACCAGAGTGAATTGTCTGCCACCACTGTTCACTCCAGGGGAGGAAGGAAGAGTGGGCTGCCGCAGGACAAACTGCGGTTGGTAAGCTACCACTGGAGATCTTGAGCTGAGTGCTCCGATATCTGGATGGGGTGATGTAGGAAAATAGGATCTGCTTTCATGGTTACCCCCCACCTTTTACTGGTGTCATTCTGTTTTCTGACTAGTCTGACTGGGATCCTGCTAATCACGACCCCAATCTCTGTGCTTCCTCCCTAAATTGGGGAGTACTTAGGTACCTCCCCAGCTTGGCTACTAGTGTACCCTTGTAAGTCCCTAGTATATGGTACTAAGGTACCCAGGGCATAGGTACACCAGGGGTCCCCCCTGGGTTGAAGCATGTATTATGCCACCCATGGGAGACCACTCAAATTGTGACTACAGGCCTGCCATTGCAGCCTGTGTAAGCTGGTGCTAGCACCACTTACAACAGATGTTTTCTTATATCTGAGGTCACTGCTCCTAAAACCTATAAGTAACCCCCTAAGGCAGACCTTTCAATCCTGAAGGCAGGGTGCTTGGCTAAAAGTGTGAGGGTACCCGTGCATGATCAGGACATCCCTAAAAACCCCGGAGTCCATTATCCAGACGTTTTAAGTGCATCAGCCATTACAATACATATAGTGGACATGCGTCATTACGCGATGGCTAACTATAAACTGGCTGTAACAAACCCTGGCATACCCAAACACTTTAAACGTTGTTGGAGGTATGATTCCATGCACTGCAGGACTTCTCCAGAAAGCCCTCCATGCTCCCAGGACCAGTCTTCCAGAGTCTGACAGCAAGCTATCGCTGCTGCCGACCACAGACACGATTCTGTCCTTCTGCTGCTGAGCCAATCTCAAGCAGGGGGAAATAGGACAATAGGTTTCCTGTCACAGGGAAGTGTGACCACCTCCCAGACAGGACTAAGTGTATTTGGCTGGGGTGGGGGCGCTTGCCAGCGCCACTAGACTGCTTGAAGGGCACATTTGGTGCCCTCCTTGCATACTCCAGTTGGAACCAGTTCAAAGAGCCATTGGCTCCCGCTCTGGCGCAAAACTGGACAAAGGACATGGGAGTAACCACCCCATCCTCTGGGAGTGTCCCCTGAATCGTCCCAACCGTTTTCTAAGGGTACTTAAGGGCTTAAATGTGGGTGGCTCTTCAGATTCGTCGTGGGACAAGATTCAGACCTGAAACCACTTCATCTTCAACCGTCTGGGCACTTTGGACTTCGTTGGACTTCGCTTTGGGAACCGAGACTGCATCTGGAAGACTCCTGCTGCTCCTGGTCTCGTTGTCCTGCCAGTCTTCTGCGTAGTAGGTGCCTGTGGTGCTCCATACAGGTTCTTCTTCAGGCCTGTGGGCATCAAAGACACCCGAAAGAATCTCCCTCTGAGTGAAGGAGTCACTCCCCTGCTTCTGCAGACACCCTAACTAAGCTGACCGGTCTGCTGTTCCCGACATCCTACGAACTCCGAAAGGCTCAGCAACACAGGTGGTGGTTCTGCAACTTCCTCGAGTCCTGCACTGTCTTCTCAGAAAGTGTGAAGTCAATATCCCTTTTCGGAACCACTGGAGCAGCACCCTTGCACTGCATCGACTTGCCGTTGCCAAGGCTTGTTGACTTCTCCAGAGATCTTCGGGCTCCAAGAAGCTCCAGCATCTCTTGCTACCAAGATCTTCAGTCTCACTGCATCCTCTGCACCGTGGGCGTGCATCATTGGTGAGCTACTCGAGGTCCTTTTGCGACTCCTGTGCCTCCGGCCTGTGGGTCCTCTTGAGGGTCTTCATTGGCTTCAGTGGGCTCAACTGCTTGCTCGGGCCAGCTCTGACTCTCCTGCACTTGGGTGAGTCCCTTTGACCTTGCTGGTCCAGACACTGCACCATTTTCCTCTGGCACGTTTGTTGCCGCTGCCAAGGATTGTTGGTGCTCCTGCCGGACACTGACCCCCTGGCTCTTGACATCTGACGTGAGACAGCTTGTGAACGGCTCCTGGTCTTCCATAGCGTTGCCTGGTCCGCAAAGCTACGGCGCCAAGGTCACCGTCAACTCTCCTGCATTTTCTGACATCGGTGGGCATTAGTCTTCTGTGCCTCCTGGTCACTCCCGAGTGGCATAGACTGTCCCCTCTGCTTGCAGGTACTTCTCTTCCTGAATCCACCCTTGGATTCCACTGTACTCCTTCACCTTCACCAGCGGCATCTTTACTGAAGTCCTCCATTGTGGTCTACGGCGGTTCCCGACGTCACTTCGCACCTATACAACTGGCTTCCCTGGTGTAGGTATCCTGGTTCCCGTGGTATCTACGGGTGCGGTGACTCTCCAACCTTCCATCTTTCATGGTTTTTTTTTAGGGTCCTCTGGGAAGGGTCCTTCTTGAGAACTGCAACTGCGACTTCTCCATTGACCTGTATTGAGCAAGCGGTCATGTTTCCACTCTACACACGGCCTCCGTGGGTTCCTGGGTGCTTGCCTTGGGTGGTTCCATGGGTCCCCGGCTCTTATAAGTCTTTTGGGCCCAGACTCTACTTTGGTCGTGGGTCTCATTCTACTTTATTAGTATATGGTTTGGTCTCCCCCTGGAGACCACTGTGTAGTTGTGCTACTTACCTGTTCTATCACTGAAGTATTGTGTGCATTGTGATTATATCTCCGGGGAAGAGATATTGTAATGTGTTAGTGAGTGTAGATAATAAAAACATTTTTATAACTACACTGTGTGATTCTTTTTAACTTAACCTACACTATATGATTAGTACTGTTAAAACAAGCTGCTTTACACCCCTTTTGGACTAAGCCTGAAGGCTGCTCTTCACAGCTTTCACTTGGAGAGCTTTCCAAGGTTGTCTAAGACCACTAAAATCATAATAAGGGTTGTCTGGATTAGTGTAAGGTGCTTCACTTAAATAAGTGTGCACCATATACTAAGCCAGCCTCCTACATGTGGGAAAAGTGTCCTTGATTCTGAGCCCAGTGGAACTTCAAGATCCACTGCAGGGCTTGCATCTGTCACTTGGCGTGGTTGAAAATAACGATGGATGATGCTCAGGGACAAAGAAGCCTCATATTCACCCTCACCTGGATCCAGGAGTAAACATGAAACATCAGGATCATAGCCTAAATGTCCTGTACTCTGGTGGGACATCGGCTCCTTTAAGGTGAAACCCAACAATGAGAAAAAACAGTCGTCAGGAGATGGTCCAGGACTGAGTGCGGTGAGTCACCCTTCAGCAGCCAGTCGAGGTACAGGAATATAGCAATTCCGGGGCTCTGAAGATGGTCGGCGACCACCACCATCACTTTCGTGAACTCTGGAGGTCCATGGTAAAGTCAAAAGGGAGCAAAGTAAACTGAAAATGCTCACAGCCACCTTGAACTACAGGCAGGCAACACCTGTGGGACTGCAGGATGTGTATATGAAAAAAACATGTCCTGCAGGTCAATCAATCAATCATGTCACTTATAAAGCGCACTACATACCCGCGAAGGTCTCAAGGCGCTGGGGGAAGAGGGGGGTGGTGCTGCTACTGATCGAAGAGCCAGGTCTTGAGAAGTCTTCTGAAGGCCAGTAGGTCTTGGGTCTGTCGGAGCCCTGGGATACCCTGCGGTTGCCTGGGTCTAAAGCAGGTAGGATCTAGGCCAGTGTGAGCATTTTGAATTTGCACTGCAGTTGAAAGCATTCTAGGGATGAAGGTCCAAATCGGTTTGAGGCCATAGTCATTTATTTGGGTTGAGGAAATAGCGAGAGCAACAACTCCTGCCTTTCTCAAAATCCGGTACTCTCTCTCTAGCACCTCTGAAGAGCAACAGGTATATCTCCTGTAGCAGGATGGACAGATGTTCTCCTGAAATACGATCTGGTGTAGGAAGGATAATGGGCAGGGATGAGTGAAAAGGCATGGCACAATCATTGAGTAATTTGACCCATCTATCTGACATGACGGATTGCCAACCTGGAAGAAGTGCTTGATCCTGACTCCCATTGGGTGTGCCTGAGTCACTGAAGGCAAACTAAAGGGGTTTGGTGGTGATTGTAGCAGAAGAGGAGAAGTTGGAAGACTGGAAGAGGAGAAGTTGGAAGACTGGTGCCGCTGCTGGCCTGCACATTGCCTGCTGCATCTGCGTCCACAGCCCTAAAAGGACAGGACTATTTTGCATCACTGGATAGGAAATAAGGCTGTCTATCTAAATGCCAGCACTCTGAAGTAGCCCATACATTTCTGAAACTGGCAAGGGAATTGTTCACTAGGCGTCAACTGCCAGAAGGATTGCACTGTAGCTCTAATGCTTACAAAGCGCAGTCTGCCTACTCCCCAAAGAAGCACTACCCATCAAAGGGCATATTCATCAGCTGAGCCTGCAAATCGCCATACAAAGCAGAGGACCTCAACCAGGCATGTCGACGAAGAACCATGCTGGTACAAACTGCCTTGCCAGAGCAATTCGTGGTATCCAAACCTGTGCAAATAACATATTTGGCCATGTCCTGCACATCCACTATCATCAGGGTCAAAGAGACCCAAAGATCTTCTGAGGCTGTTGGGAAGACCTCGCTGGCCATATCCCAAAGGGAATGGGAGCATCGGCCCAACAGACAGACTGTGTTCACAGACCACAATGTCAGACTTCTGGGGGAAAAAACATATGCCTTCCAAAGGACTCAATCGTTTTAGAGGATTGGAAGAGATGGACAAATGAATTTTGGTCGAGCCCTGCACAATAAGGATCCCTGCAGTGGGGTGCTTGGTGAGGAAATCCATGTCACAAGTACAGGTTTATGACCTATGGCCACCTGCCTGCTCAAAACCGGGTAAGAACATGGTTTAAACCAGCTAACCATCAGAACATCAGTGAAGGCATCATTAAACGGAACTAAAGGCTCAGATACTACTGGCCCCAGCTCCAGAATGTGCCAAAACGAATTGGTTACTTACCAGTAGTAGTTTTGCAACTTGAAGAGTTTTCTGGATTCACATGCTGTGCATTATTCCGGCATCTAGTGGTTGGGTCCGGAATTACCTTGTGTTTTTTTATTTTCCTCTTGGGGCGTCATCGACCACTATTTGGTGCTCGGTCCACCCCTTGTGTGATGTCAGATTCCTGTGCGTGCTAGCCATCTTCAGATTCTTTTTTCCCCCCTTTTCCTTAATTGGTAAAAATATGGTATGTATTAAATCTTGTTGTCTTTAGTTGTTAGTTCTTTATTTACGTGATTTTCTTTCCCCAACTGTTTGCATTTCTCCTCTGAGGGGAGGTGGGTGGGTCGCAAGTGAATCCAGAAATCTCTTCAAGCTGCAAAACTACTCCTACTGGTAAGTAAAAATTTCGTTTTGAAGGATGAATCCTTTTCTGGATTGACATGCTGAGCATTAGATTATGTTACTATTTCCCCCTCCTTGGGGTTGTGGTAAGATGAGGAAGATTTTGCGAACAGGTGTTGAAGTACCTATTGTCCCACTTGAGCTTCCTTAGTCATCTGTATATCCACGCAGTAATGCTTGGTGAAGGTGTGTGGAGATGCCCATGTTGCCGCAGCACATATAGTGTCTATTGGCACATTGGCCATGCAAGCCATGGTTGCCCCTTTTTTCCTTGTTGAGAGCGCTTTGGGCCGTGAGTTTAGAGTTTTTCCTGCTGAGGCATAGCATACTTGAATTGCCTCTACAATCCAACGTGCAATTGTCCATTTGTCACGGGTGCTCCTTAGTTGGACTTGGAGTGAGAGACGAACAATTGATTCCCCTTACGGAATGGTCTTGTCTCCTGTAGATAGTACAGTAAAGCCCTTCTTACGTCTAAGGTATGAAGGCTTCTTTCTAGTTGTGCTTGTGGGTATTTGAATAAGACTGCTAGCTGTATGCTTCAGTTCATGTGGAATTTGCTTATTACCTTAGGTAGGAATTGAGGGTTTGTCCTTAGGGTAACCTTGTCCTTGTGGATTTGCATGTATGGTTCCTCAATAGTTAATGCCTGTAGTTCACTTACTCTCCGTAGAGATGTTATAGCTATTAAGAAGGCAGTCTTTATAGTGATGTATCGGAGTTCTGCTTTGTGCATGGGCTCGAATAATTCTGTCATTAGTTGTGTTAGAACTGTGTTTAAGCACACCATAGGGGCTGGAACCTTCCTTGGGGGTACAATACTTTTGGATCCTTCCAGGAATCCTTCGATGACCGGTTCTGTGAAGAAACCTTTACATGAATCTCCCCTGGTGTAGGTTACAATTGCTGCCAGGTGCACCTTGAGGCTTGGGTAGTTGATGTTGCTGTCAAGCAAGTGTGTAAGATATATGAGCACTGTTTCCTGTGTGGAAATATTTAATTTAGGGTACTGTTTTCTGTACACCATATGGTGTACCGTTTCCACTTCGCTGCGTAGCATTGTCTTGTGGTTTATTTTCTTGCCTCCTTTAGTATCTCCATTGTTCTTTGCAGTAAGTTTAAATAGTCGAACTCTATCTAATCTGGCGCCAGGCTACTAGGCTGAGGGTTGCTGGTTCCGGGTGAAAACTGTGACCCCTTTGCATTGTGAGAAGGTCCTTCTCTGCCTTGAATTTGATCCTTTATCCCCTGGACTGTTCGAGTAGGCTTGAGTACCAGGTTAGCGTTGCCCATTGAGGGGCTATGAGATTTAGGTTTGTAGCAGAGGAATTGGAGGCAAAGCGTGTGCAAATGTCCCTGGCCAGTTTAGGGACAGGGAATTCCCTTTTGTTGTAAAAGTTACTTACCTTCGGTAACGTGATATCTGGTAGAGAGACAGTCTACCCGCAGATTCATTAACTTTTGGATTCTCCCCAGGCGCCAGTCTGGATCCTGCAATTGTTCAGCAGTACTTCTGCGTGCCGAGGGACGGCATAGTATGGCTCCGCGATGAAGTCTACTCCAGTCATGACGTCAGTGGATCCATAGCAGCCCGCTCCGGCGCACAGATGTCAGTTTCTTCTGTGAAACCTATCGCGCCAGAACACGGAGCCACCATAGAAACTGGTAGTGGAAACAGTGTGCCAACAAAAAAACAAAAAACAAAAATCTTTGAAACATTAATAAAGAATAAACATCAAATGGTATGTTAATAAAAGACATGGATTTTAAAGAAACCGCCCCCCCCCAAAAAAAATCAACAAAACACAGGGCTACATGAAACCCTGCACCCTGGTGAATAACCCCTATGTAATGGAAGAAAACCATACGCTCTATAGACCATTCATCAATAGTAATGACTGGCATGGCAATAGCTAAACAAAACCTACAAAAACACCACCAAACTGTTTGTTGAATCACACCACTACGTGACATATTGATAGTGCCAATTCAAGCTATGATGATCCCAAACAAAGACTTTCAAAGAAAAGAACAAATAAATCAATACTGCCCACTGGTGTCTAATCTGGTATGAAAGAGAAAACACACACACACACACACACTACAGATTACACGCATTTGGAAATGAATGGTATGGCAACATCTAAACTAAAGCTATGTGGCCAGGCCAAGCGGTCTGTTGAGTCCCAACATAAGTTGAGAATGCGAACCGGTATATAAAACCAGTACTGAAAAAAGTGTATAACGCTTACCTCATAGGTCATTCGCAGAGTGGGGAGGATGGGCAGGGAGTTAATGAATCTGCGGCTAGACTGTCTCTACCAGATATCCCGTTACCGAAGGCAGGTAACTTTTACATCTGATAGAGACATCTAGCCGCAGATTCCTTAACTTTTTAATTAAATAACATAGCTATATCCCACTAGAGGAGGGTCTGCGAACTAATCCTACAAAAGTTCACAAAGAAAACCACTGGTCAAAACTAACAACCGACCAAATGTACGTAGGAATAGCAGAACAAGAGCTTGGCTCTTAATAGAATCCATGATCACTGCCACAGAACATATAAATAGAAAAACAACCTTACAGGTCCAAGAGAATCGGCTCTTTAGGGAAAAGGGGAAAAACCCCTAAAGAACCATCTGTCAGATAACAGACATTATTCCCTATCCCCCCAAAGGGGAAAGAAAACTCGATGACCAAAAAGGACCAAATGCATGACAATAGCCATGTAATCTGCATTGTTCACGACAATGAAGACAATCAGAGAAAGAACTGTCCTGATAAAATCCCAAAGAAGGACTTTCAGAACCCATTTCCCCAAAGGAAAGTTGGACAACAACATTAACTTGGTATAAATAATTTAGTTTGGACAAAATGAGCATTCATATTCATCAAATGCACCAATTAACATCTTGCCCCAAAGATGTATATATGGACATAAATAAAATAAAAATAAATATATATATATATATATATCCAACAAAAGAGAGTTGTCCCCTCAAAAGAAGCCAACACACTGGTAGGTATCCTTTAGCGTTTATTGCATGTAAGGCATTAAAACAGCCAGTCCTGCCGTGAGAGAAGCCCCGCCGCACGAAAGCGGACCATTGTTCTACGCTATTCGGCGTGCAGCAGCATGTGGACTGGAGGTGCGTGCTGTAAGGTGAATGGTGCAGCGGAGTATGAAGGGGACATTTTCCTAACCCACTGGGGTGTTTTAAAGAACTTGAATTTGGGCAACGCTGAGCAACTCACTGCAGTAACACATTAGCACTACAGAGACCGTCGGGTAGCGCAGCTGTCGACGCCCACTGGGGCGGGTCTTGGGATAAAAATCAGGTGCTTCTCTGCTCGTTTGCCCTCTGTTCCTGCCTATGAAAAAGTGCTATGGAAGCACGAAACGTGTCGGCATTTTGATGATGGAGGTGATGTCGCATCAACTTTGCTGTGCCTTACATGCAATAAACGCTAAAGGATACCTACCAGTGTGTTGGCTTCTTTTGAGGGGACAACTCTCTTTTGTTGGAGATATATATATATTCACTGAAAAAACCATAGGTTTCAGACACGTTATAGTTACAAATTAGCATTTAAAAAACCTTTGAAATTCACTGAAAAAACCATAGGTTTTAGGGACAGTTATAGTTACTTGGACATTGCACTCGTACAAAACCCGTGAAATTCCCCGTTATAGTTAGTTCAGCTAACTATAACTCGCGCCCCGCAATGCACTGCTGATGACGTCACATATTACATCACTCATGACATGGTCAGTGACATCACTGATGACATCACTGATGACATCTCAAATGACATCACTGATGACATCATCCAGTGACTGTGTGTTTCTGTAAAGTTTAAATATTTTTAAAATATATAGGAAAAGACGTATTGAAGAATGAGTGGGTGTGTAAGTGTCTGTATGGATGATTTAGTAGGTGCGTGACTGACTCTATAAGTGAGTGATTTAACGTATCTTACTGAATGCATGGGTTAGTGACTAAACTGGGTGTATGTCTGTATCCGTCTGTCTGTTGCTGTGTAAGTGGCTGCATGTGTTTGTGAATAGCTAAATGATTTTCTATATGAGTTATTGAATGCTTGTCTGAGTATCTGTATGGGTGCCTGAGTGTTTGTGTGGGAGGGGTGTGTGCAACTCTGTGCATAGATGTGTGAGTGGGTGATTCACTGGGTGGATGGTTTCAAGAGTGCATCTGTGATAGACTGTATGGGTGGGTGTGTGTAAGAGTGTGTTAGTGAGTGAATGTATGTCCCAGTGGTACATGTGTGAGTAACTACATATGTGAAAGGCAGTATATATGTGTGTTGGAGTATATAAATAGCTATAAGCAAGAGTGAGCGATTGTGATAGTGGCTGTATGGATGATTGTGTGCTTGTATCAGTGATTGTATAAGAGCGTAACAATGTGCTACTATTTGTATGAGTAAGTGAGCTGGTGTGTGTATAACTGTATAGGTGAGTAAATGGCAGTGTGTTTAATTATTTGCATGACTGACTAGGTGTGTGAGTATCTCTATGGATGAGTGGCGTTGTTTGAGTGTCTATATAGGAGTAAGAGTGCATATGATAGTCCTGTACTGAGTGACCGTAAGTATGAGTGACTGTACGGGTGATTGAGTGGATGTGTGTGTGTAGACCTAAGAATCAGTGAGTGGGTATGTAGTTATTGGTGTTGGAGTGTCTATGGTTTTGCGAATGGCAGTCTGTAATTTAGAGTGGGTGTATCAAAGGTTATATTAGGGTGTGAGGAGGTGCATCAGATTATCACGTGGATGATGTCATCAGTGATGTCATTTGAGATGTCATCAGTGATGTCATCAGTGATGTCACTGACCATGTCATGAGTGATGTAATATGTGACGTCATCAGCAGTGCATTGCGGGCGCGAATTATAGTTAGCTGAACTAACTATAACGGGGGAATTTCACGGGTTTTGTACGAGTGCAATGTCCAAGTAACTATAACTGTCCCTAAAACCTATGGTTTTTTCAGTGAATTTCAAAGGTTTTTTAAATGCTAATTTGTAACTATAACGTGTCTGAAACCTATGGTTTTTTTCAGTGAATTTCAAAGGTTTTTTAAATGCTAATTTGTAACTATAACGTGTCTGAAACCTATGGTTTTTTCAGTGAATTTCAAAGGTTTTTTAAATGCTAATTTCTAACTATAACGTGCCTGAAACCTACGTTTTTTCAGTGAATTTCAAAGGTTTTGTAAATGACAATTTTTAAATGTATTAATTGTTATATTAATTTTTTTCATACTGATTTACTACATTTTTAGAAACAATTTTCTTTTACATATTTTATTTTTAAATTACATTGTAATTGCATTATACATTACATTACAAAAAATACTTTCTCTTAATGAATTAATTTAGTTTAAATACTTTGCAGATAGGCAATAGACTTTTAAGTACAGTAGTTACAGTTGTTGCAATGGGCAACACATTTTCAAACACAATGCAACATTCAGCTCAATGTGAATTTCTAGTTAAATGCAATTAGTTACTTTATGGATTACTTTTCCAACCACAGGACTGGATCCTAGATTCAGTCCTGGTACATCTCCTGTAAACAGTTGAGTAAAAGCGTTTTGGTTACAGTCGTGATTTTTAAGGAATATTATTGTATTTTAAAAGTTGACACTTCGAAACTTTTTCTCATAGAATCACCAATGTTATCCTATGGAAGGAAATTCACTTAGCAGGTAAAAACTGTTATCGTTACTTTTTCTTACTCAGTGTTGGATCCTGGATCCAGCACTGGTGCATCTCCTGTAAACAGTTGAAAGAATGCGTTTAAGTCATACAGGCGATTTTTAAGGAATATTTGTAGTTAGTGAAAATCAACACTTTGAAACTTTTTTGCTGAAAACCAGCCAATGTTAGCCTATGAAGGAAATTCAAGTTACCGGTAAGTACGGTTAAAATTACTTTTGAGGATCAGTACTGGGCTGAAACATGCAGCACTGAGGTCTCTCCTGATAACAGGTGAGTAAATCGGAATTCGTATTTCGGCTGATTTTTTATGAATATTTTAAAGTTCCAAAACTCCACACTTAGAAGAATTTCCAAGTGAAACCAGTCAATGTTAGCCTATGGAAGGAAATTCAAGTTACTGGTAAGTACGGTTAAAATTACTTATCAGGACCAGTACTGGGCTGAAAGATGCAGCACTGAGGTCTCTCCTGATAACAGGTGAGTAAATCGGAATTCGTATTTCGGCTGATTTTAGAGGAATATTTTAAAGTTCCAAAACTCCACACTTAGAAGAATTTCCAAGTGAAACCAGTCAATGTTAGCCTATGAAGGAAATTCAAGTTACCGGTAAGTACGGTTAAAATTACTTTTCAGGATCAGTACTGGGCTGAAAGATGCAGCACTGAGGTCTCTCCTGATAACAGGTGAGTAAATCGGAATTCGTATTTCGGCTGATGTTAGAGGAATATTTTAAAGTTCCAAAACTCCACACTTAGAAGAATTTCCAAGTGAAACCAGTCAATGTTAGCCTATGAAGGAAATTCAAGTTACCGGTAAGTACGGTTAAAATTACTTTTCAGGACCAGTACTGGGCTGAAAGATGCAGCACTGAGGTCTCTCCTGATAACAGGTGAGTAAATCGGAATTCGTATTTCGGCTGATTTTAGAGGAATATTTTAAAGTTCCAAAACTCCACACTTAGAAGAATTTCCAAGTGAAACCAGTCAATGTTAGCCTATGGAAGGAAATTCAAGTTACTGGTAAGTACGGTTAAAATTACTTTTCAGGACCAGTACTGGGCTGAAAGATACAGCACTGAGGTCTCTCCTTATAACAGGTGAGTAAATCGGAATTCCTATTTCGGCTGATTTTAGAGGAATATTTGCACAATGGTGAAGGGAGGGGGCGGGGCCTGAGGTGACATCTTTGCAAACGCGCCCCGTGGCGCGTTTTAAGTTGGGGGATTAAGTCCCCTTGAATCCTGAGGATCCCTAGGGGCCAACTAGACCACCAGGAACCTCCAATATGCGCCAGGGGCTGCGTTGCAGAGACGTGTAGAGAGGCCACACCCCTTTTACACCTCTCTGCAACGCAGCTCTGTGGCGCATTCTGGATGTACCTGTTGGGGACTGTGGGGGGGTCCCCAATCCCCCCACAGTCCCGCCGGCTCCCCACGTCCCTTGGGAGCCGGCATTGCTGTTCCACATGGGGAGCAGCTGACATGCTGCTCCCCATGTGGAAAGCATCGCTTTGGATATTGGAAGAGAGAGCAGGTTTCCTGCTCTCTCTTCCAATATCCAAAGCAGTTTGCTATGGCAGGACGGGAGCCGCGAGGCTCCCGTCCTGCCATAGCAAACTACAGTGTCCCGGGGTAGGCACCCGGGACACTGCAGGAGCCGGCCCTGGGGGTGGTGGTCCCCAGGGCCATCAAGGGCTCCAGGAGGGGGCCGCGCGGCCCCTCCAACTCAGTTCAAAGCCCCGGGGAGGTGGTGGTCCCCGGGCTCTGGGGTCCGTAACGGACCCCCATATTTAAATGTTTAGTGCCCCGGGGGGTGGCGGTCCCCGGGGCTTGGGGGGCCCTTTGAGGCCCCCCACACATTAAATTATCCCCCCACCATGCCCCCGGGACTTGGGCCACCCGGGGCCAATTAACATCGAAGCGCGGGAGACCGCGCTCGATTTTTTTTCGGCAGGATTCGCGCACCCTGAGCGCATCCTGCCGATTTTAAAAAAAAAATTTTTTTTTGCCCAGGGGTCCTTGTGGGACCCCTGAGCAAACCTAGGGGTCAGGGTGTTTCTACCCTGCCCCCTTTGTGCGCTTTGCGCACTTGTTTCTGTCCCTCGGTTCTACCGAGGATAAATGGCTGCCAACATTTCCTGAATCGGAATGTTGACAGCCAATTAAAATGCAGCTCGTGATCGGGACGGTGTGCGCAGGGTGCGCTGAGGGTGCGCGAATCCTCCGTGCCCATAGATATATATGTACTTTTACTTTTTGATTTTCTCAGCAACTACTGAACGGATTTACACCATTTAACAAAAGGGTTCTTTCTGAACCAAGAACTACCTCTTTGCCAAATTTGGTGTAATTCCGTTCAGCAGTTCGGGCTGTAGCCGTGTCTAAAGTTTCCTATGGGAAAATGCATGGGGAAAACGCGTTTTGGGACCCCCCTTTTTTCTCGGCCCCCGCTTGACGTATCACCCCGAGACTTTCAGGGTAGGAGCGGACCGGAGCGCCCCACGAAGTTTGAAAATTTCGCGAAGATACGTCAACCGGCAAGAGAGTTATTTCAAATAGAATGTCGCGGATTTCCTATGGATAATAGGTTGTAACTATAACTATCTACTGGCGACCGCCAGTAGATATATATATATATATATATATATATATATATATATATATATATATAAACAAACATAAATGTGTCACCAGATACTCCGACTGGCCCGGCAATTCACATAATGTCACTGGCCAATAACTACTGCCAGATCGCAAGGACGTATAAACCTTGCCCTCGTACGGCCTTCAGTGCCATAGTCTGAAAGACTGAACACAACTTCGAGCCGTAGATAAGCTCGAAACACCAAGGCAAGCAAGAAAAAAGAGAATCAACCGCATCTTTGATTAAAACCTCTTTTTGCTTTTTTGAACAAATATGTTTAACACGACACAGCCATGTATGCTCTGTATACCTAATAACGAACAAGAACTGAGAAACAGTTCCAAAAAGTGCTTTACAGTAATTTTGAAAATGGTAACGCACCTATTAGTGCACTTAACAAGCACATACGACCACACCTGTGATACAAGACATATGTTCGTAAGTCCAACAACTATGTGAAACACAGCAGCACATTATATCATGTATACACCGTATACAAAAAGCCACTCAGAAATTAGAGATTCGGCAAAAATACACAATCCAGTGACAAAAGGGTACTACGGCACCAACATAACAGCGTAGGTGACTTGCCGTCAGAAAAAGCTGCCTGTCAAATGATAGCATAAAGAACTGACACCACAAGAAACAACAGTCATGATTCCTCATGAATTGAGGAATGCAGATAATAAGAGGTACATCCTCTCCAGAAGACAGATAATGCCAATCAGACAGAACCACGTATATCAAGAATATCATAGGAAGAAGAAAAGCT
Source organism: Calotriton arnoldi (assembly GCA_963921515.1). Taxonomy (NCBI): domain Eukaryota; kingdom Metazoa; phylum Chordata; class Amphibia; order Caudata; family Salamandridae; genus Calotriton; species Calotriton arnoldi. Next base: position 264,557 of record CAWUFW010006341.1, read on the forward strand.
TACTATAAAGTTAAAAAATCCTCCTTTTATAAAAGTGTCTCCCAAGACCCTTATAGATGATTGGCGGCCTTGTTGGAGACGAAAACGGCCCGACACCCTAGGACATATTGTCTGAGGTCAAGGACAACAAGCCATCAAATTTACATTGGTCTTGGGACAAGTTGGTCCAACCCGTGCATCATAAACCTTTGGCTGCCAATTTACAGCACCACAATATGGAGAATGGACAAGAATTGTCTGCAGTTGAGGTATTATTTATGCTTTCACTAGACACTGTTTTTTTTTGCCATAAATGAAGAACTCGCAAGCAAATAGCATTCAAATAATGCAAGTATATGCTCTGAGCCAGAGCAATGCTTCAACTTGCTGAAGCACCTGATTACTTCAAGATTAGAACCAAAGAGCCACTATACACCAGCCTACAACTGGCATAACCATATGTCTCAAAAAGAACACCGAAGAAGAAAGCCATGCAACCTGCATACTGAACTGCTTCAAAGAAGCATGCGACAGATCCACTTCCATACAGGAAGTCACCTTTCAATGATAGCATCTTGAGCAGAAAGCTCATCCTCAAGGCCAGAGAACAAAGGGAACCTCCCTCAGTCATTTAAATCAATACACAAATAAAAAAGAAAATGGCACTGAGGTTATAACCACCCCTCCTCACACATGGTAGTACTGAAACCGAAACTGGACATATACAACGCCCTAATAAGGCTACTCCTTGATCAACAAAAGCATATACCCCAAGCTTCGGGACAAGCAAAGCAACACAGTGACAAAAAATGTAGGACTACGACTCTTTAGTTCTTCGCCTTCCATGGAAGCGTCTTAACGCCGCATCTGCCTGATCCCCAAAAAGACGGGCCCATCAAATGGCATTTCGGCCAAAGCCGACTGGACAGCTTCTGCAAAACCCGAAACCTACCAAGCCAGAAGCCTTAGTGCCACTGCAGATGCCATGGCCCGACCCACAGAATCCATTGTGTCCATGCCACACCTTATGGTAAGCCTAGCAGCCTGCTGATCATCTCAAATCAAGTTGCCTACCTCAGCACGGAGGTTATCCGGAAGAGATTAACAAGTTACTTACCTTCGGTAACGCTTTTTCTGGTGGATACAATATCTGCCTGCGGATTCCTCACCTTTTGAATACCCCTTGCGCCAGCAATTCCGCGGAAATTCTTTCCCAGCTCTCCCACGACGACGACACAATAGCACGGCTCCGCTCGCGACTCCGTAAGACGTCATCAGAGCCATAAGACCACCTCGTCGGCGTGCTGACGTCAGTTCCACCCATTTTTTCCGTGCCACCGAGGCAAACGGGAGGACCGACACATTTTCAAATGCAAACATAGCATTCCAAGTATATACACATATATAAATTCACAATTGCATAATCAATAAAGACATTGTGAAATAGCAACTGAGAAGGCATTTCTCATTATCAAAACTTTCAACATGATCAAGACATATTAAATTAAAAACATATTTTGGTAGAAACAGGTGGACAACGGGGAGGCGGGTGGGTCAGTGAGGAATCCACAGGCAGATATTGTATCCACCAGAAAAGCGTTACCGAAGGTAAGTAACTTGTTCTTCTGATGGATACTTCTGCCTCTGGATTCCTCACCTTTGAATAGATTTCCCAAGCCGTGCCTGTCCCGGAGGAGGGTGTCCACCTGACTAAACCAAAAAATCTTGCAAAACGGAACGAGCAAAATGGCCATCCCTCCTAATCTCAGAGTCTAGGCAATAATGCTTTGCAAAGGTATGGAGGGAGGTCCAAGTTGCTGCCTTACAAATTTCATGCACTGGTACACCTCTAGCCAAAGCAGATGTAGTAGACTTTGCTCTAGTAGAATGAGCTCTGATACCTTCAGGAGCTTCCTTGTTGGCCAGGGCGTAGCAGATCTTTATACAGAGGATAATCCATCTTGACAGAGTCCGCTTGAGAACAGCTTTATCCTTCATCCGACCAACATAACCCACGAAGAGTTGGTCATCAAGTCTCAATTCTCTGGTCCTGTCCAGATAAAAGCTGACCGCTCTCTTTGGATCCAAGCGGTGAAGTCTCTCCTCCTCCTTGGAAGGGTGAGGGGGAGGATAAAAGGTAGGAAGGGTAATGGACTGCCACAAATGAAAAGGGGTAACCACCTTGGGAAGGAAAGCAGCCCTGGTCCTTAGAACCAACTTATCTGCATGAATGGTCAGGAAAGGAGGCTTAGAGCTAAGAGCCTGCAACTCGCTTACCCTCCTAGCCGAGGTAATGGCAATCAAGAAAACCGTTTTAAAAGTAAGAAGCCTCAAAGGGCAACTATGCAGAGGCTCAAATGGAGAACCCATGAGAAAAGTAAGTACAAGATTCAAATCCCACTGAGGCATAATAAAAGGAGTGGGAGGAAACATGTTTGTAAGACCTTTAATGAATCTCATCACCACCGGAGATTTAAATGAGGAAGGCTGATCCGGCAAACAGATAAAAGCCGACAAAGCCGATAAGTAACCTTTACAGTAGCTACAGCAAAACCCTGCTGCGCTAAGGAAAGTGAAAAACTTAAAACGTGAGATAAACGAGGCCTTCAAAGGGTCAATAGATCTCTCTCCACACCATTTAACAAATTTAGACCAACGGGAAGAGTAAATGGACTTGGTGGAGTGTCGACCTGGACGATAAAATAACATCCACCACATCAGGTGGGAGAGAGAAAGAACTCAGGTTGCCCCGTTCAATCTCCAGGCATGAAGGTGAAAGCTCTGGAGGTGGGGGTGAAGAACCTGCCCCTGCGACTGCGAGAGGAGGTCTGCCCTGAGAGGGAGACGGAGCGGAGGGTGGGAAGAGAGGTGAAGAAGATATGTGTACCACACCCTTCTCGGCCAATCCGGAGCGATCAAGATGACTTGGGCCCGGTCTTGGCAAATCTTCCTCAGAACCAGAGGAATCAAGGGTATGGGAGGAAACGCATAAAGGAGTTGAGAGCTCCAACTCAACTGAAAAGCGTCTCCCAACGCTCCCTGCATCGGAAACTGGAGACTGCTGAACAACGGGCAGTGCGCGTTCTCGTGAGTGGCAAATAGGTCCAACCGAGGAGACCCCCACATCTGGAAGACGTGATGGACCACCTCTGGATGAAGCCGCCACTCGTGATCGGCTGAGTAATGCCGACAGACTGTCCGCACGAACATTCAGCACCCCGGCTAGATGATTTGCAAACACAAATCTGCTGGCCCTGAGCCCAGGACCAGAGTCGCAGAGCCTCTCAACAGAGACGAAACGACCCTACACCTCCCTGTTTGTTGATATACCACATCGCGGTCGTGTTGTCAGTCAGGACCTGAACTGACCGACCGCGAAGGGAAGGAAGGAAAGCCTTTAGTGCCAAACGTATCGCCCGCAATTCCAGAAGGTTGATGTGACGCAACCTTTCCTCTGGAGACCAAAGACCTTTGATCTCCAGATCCCCCAGATGAGCCCCCCACCCTAGAGTGGAGGCATCCGTGATCACTGTGGCCATCAGTGGAGGAAGTTGAAAGGGCTTCCCTTGAGACCGGTTGCCCTGCACACCCCACCAAGTCAGCTCCGCCGCAGCGTCTCTGGAGATTCTGACCTTCTCCCCGAGATCTCCGTCGTGCTGATACCACTGCCTGCGGAGACACCACTGGAGTGCCCTCATGTGCCAGCGTGCGTGACTGACCAACAGTATGCAGGAAGCGAAGAGACCGAGCAGGCGTAGGACCTTCAGGACCGGAACAACCGCTCAGTTGTGAAACAAAGGAATAATTTCCTGAATGTCGAGAATCCTCTGGGGAGGTGGGAATGCTCGACAAACAGTAGTGTCCAGTATTGCCCCTATGAACAGGCTGCGCTGAGAAGGCACCAGGTGAGATTTGGGCACATTGATCGAAAAACCCAAGTTGAACAACAGCTGCGTTGTCACCTGCAAGTGACGCAACACCATCTCCGGAGACTTGGCTTTCAACAGCCAATCGTCCAGGTAGGGGTAGACAGGAACCCCTGATCTTCTGAGATGAGCTGCTACCACTGCCATCACCTTTGTAAAGACTCGCGGTGCGGAAGTCAGACCGAACGGTAGAACCGCAAACTGGTAATGTTGCGACCCTACCGTGAAACGTAGATACTTCCGATGCGACTTCAGGATGGGAAGATGAAAGTACGCATCCTGGAGATCGATGGACACCATCCAGTCTTCCTGTTGCAGCGCAAGAAGAACCTGAGCCAGAGTCAACATTTTGAATTTCTCCTGCCTGAGGTAAAAATTCAAAATCCTGAGGTCCAGGATCGGCCTCAAACGTCCGTCCTTTTTGGGAATCAGGAAATACCGGGAGTAGCACCCCTGACCCCTTTCCTGCTCCGGAACCACCTCTATCGCACCTTTCTGAAACAAGACAAGAACCTCCTGTTGCAAAAGCAACAAGTGGTCTTCCGAACAACCACCTTGGCGAGGAGGGTAAGGAGGTGGATACTCTAGAAAAGGAAGGGTGTACCCATTCTCTACAAGATTCAAAACCCAACGATCCGTTGTAATCAGTTTCCAATCCTGTAGAAAATGGGACACCCGACCCCCAACAGGATCAACATGCTCTAAGATGGGGGATCTAGAGCTGCTTCCCAACGGTGAGGGGAGGAGAGGAGGAGGAGAAAGAGGACTGCTGCCGTGAGGCTCCCCTAGAACGGCCTCTGTTCCTACCCCTGTAGGACTTGAATAAAGGGTTCTGCTGTTGATGCTGCTGACCCTGTTGATACTGTTGACGGCCACGAAAGGAAGAACCCCTTCCAAACCCACGAAGGCGTTTGTAACCAAAACCCCTGGACTGTGTTTGAAGGCCCAGAGATCTAGCAGTGGCCCTACTGTCTTTAAACCGCTGTAAAGCAGAGTCAGCCTTGGATCCAAACAGCCTCGTGCCATCAAAAGGTAAGTCCAACAGAGTCGCCTGGACATCCGGGGAAAAACCAGAAGACCTCAACCAGGCCTGTCTTCTTGCTGCCACAGAAGAGCCCATCACACGTGCAACAGAATCAGCCGTGTCCATCCCAGACTGGATCACCTGGCGAGCAGCTGCTTGCGAGTCAGAGAGCACCTCCATAAAGCTTGCCCTATCATCCTCCGGGAGCTTAGGAGCCAGTTGCTTCACAGAATCCATCAAAGCATGGAAGTATCTTCCCAGAAGACACGTAGCATTAGTCGACTTCAACGCCATGCTTGCAGACGAAAATATCTTTTGGCTGCTTGCTCCATCTTTTCGAGTCTCTATCACCCGGAGTAGTAGGGAAAGCACTCGAAGATTGCTTCGAACAAGAAGCCTGTACCACCAAGCTCTCGGGAGTCGGATGAGTAGACAGAAAGGCAGGATCCCCAGGGGCCGGCCTATATCTCCGTGCAATTGTTCTAGAGACAGCAGGAGCGGACAAAGGTTTCTGCCACACCTCCAAAATTGGCTCAGTCAAGGCGTCAATGAAGGGTAACAGTGGCTCCGAGACCACCGAAGAGGTATTGAGGACTTCAGTCAAAATGTTGGCCTTCAATTCAGATGATGGCAACTGAAGGCCCAGCAAATCAGCCGCCTTCCTCACGACCACATAAGGCAAATTTTCTAGAGGAAGACCAGCCCTTGGTGATGAAAGATCGTATTCAGGAGATGTATCTAACCCACTGGCCTCCTGCAGACCCTCAAAGTCATCAAGAGAGTCTAAAATCTCTCCTTCCTCTTGCTCGTGTGCATACTCCTCCTCCTCTAGCAGCCTCTGTGCATCCCTCCTGGAGCGCTGCTTTGTCTTCAGTGCCGGCGTCAGTGGAGCATGAAACTGAGTCGGCGGCGCCGGACGCGGCGCCGGTGACGATGGCAACGGAACAGAAGGCCCCTCCGGAACATCCTTCGGCGTCGCACGAATCCGAGACGACGCCGACCCCACATCCGATGGAGCTCGAGGTGCCGGAGTCGACGACCTCGGCGTCGGGAAATGCCATGCCGGATCCGATGGAATAAAGGGTACAAAGGGCGCCTGGGCATACTGGTGTGGAACACCCAAATTGTAGGCCAAAGGACCTGTAAGCACACCCAGCGGAAAACTGGCCCTTGAAAACATACCATACATCGCGTTTAAGAACTGCGATGGGTCCGCACCAGGCAAGGGAAAAGGAGGATAAGGTTCCGTACCTTCTCGCCCGGGGAACTCCTGAGGTCGAACTGGATCCTGCGGAGCCGGTGGAGACGGCGCCCGCTCAGGCGAACCCACAGGAATCAGAGAACTCCCGAGGCGCCGGTGATCCTCTCGACGCCGAAGAGCCCTTCGACGCCGGCGACATCGGAGCCGGGGAATGAACCGACTCCGCTCTCGGCGAAGGAGACGGGGAGACAAAGTCCTTCCTCCGAAGTCGCTCAGGAGGTGAAGTCGGCCTCGAAGCCCTAGACTTCGACGAATGACGCCGGGATTTCTTCGACTTCTTATGCTTCTTAGATCTTGAAGTGTGAGACGAAGAAGACTTCACCCGCTTCCGACCTCTCTTCTCCTTCTTAGCTCTGGCCATGAAAAGTTTAGCCTCACGCTCTTTAAGGGCCTTCGGGTTCATCTTCATGCAGGAACGGCATTCTTCGACGTCATGGTCCGACGAAAGACACCAGAGACAGTCGTCATGCGGATCCGTAATTGACATCTGGCCTCCGCACTCCCTTCAAGGCTTAAAACCGGACTTCCTAGAAGTAGCCATTTCCAACGATATGAAGACAACGTAGAAAATGGAGAGTCCCTGGAAAAACCGTTACGCGTCGACGGCGCGGAAAAAAGGGAACTGACGTCAGCACGCCGACGAGGTCTTCTTATGGCTCTGATGACGTCTTACGGAGTCGCGAGCGGAGCCGTGCTATTGTGACGTCCTCGTCGTCGTGGGAGAGCTGGGAAAGAATTTCCGCGGAATTGCTGGCGCAAGGGGTATTCAAAAGGTGAGGAATCCACAGGCAGAAGTATCCATCAGAAGGAAGCATGTTCTGTAAAGAATCCCATAAAGCATAGGAAAAATGCCCCAGCACACAAGACGCGTTGGTGGCTCTCAATGCTGAGCTGGCTGAAGCAAATATGTGCTTACCACAAGCATCACGCAGGCAAAGATCCCGAAGGACTGCGAGCCTGCGCCAAAGCGACACCAGCAGACGTCGACGGGCGCCGATCCATAGACTCCGATGGCCCAACCGTCACCGAGGACAAATCCTGTTACGTAGGCTGGAGTTGGAATAGTAAATCATACTATTCCTAAGTCCAGCACAAGTCGTTGTAACGACTTGCGTTGTAAAAACTGCAATGTAATGTACAGCGATCTAATTGATTGCGTTGTATCGTCATACATTCATGTTAAAGGCATGTGTGAGACATGTTTCTCTGACCCCTACCCTAAATCCTAATCCTAATCCTTGTGACACCCCACCCTCGGCTCCCAACCCTTAAAAAAAAAAAAAAACATACCCTTCCCCTGCCCTAAACTTGACCCCTGCGCAACCTGCCCCTCAGCCCTTCCCCTAAACCTCTATCCCTGTGTGACCCCCTCGTCCTAAAACCCTACCCCTGCAAGCATAAAGAGATCGCACATGGCACCCCGTACTCAACTGGACTGGAAGGAGGACCGAAGGATTGCCCAGCTGCACAGAAGGACCAGCAACGAGAGACTGCACTGTTGAGGACTGCACCTGCTGGCTAGTGCAGAGAGGGACTGTGCCTGCTGTGTCCTGCGCAAGGAAAAGTCTTCTCCAGAGCCCGGCAAAGCCAAGAGACTAAGGGCCAGCCAACTGACTTCCTGTTAGCAGCACAGGGACACAACAGCTGAAGAAGCCTGCTGGGGCATTTTGGTAGCCCAAAGTCTTTAAGTCCACTACTGCTGTGCAGCACCAAGGACCAAGGCCTGATGCACAAAGTTACACCAAAGTTCGCTGAACCCAAGAGTGCTTTGGGGAGAGCTGCTGGGATCACCAGAGGATCAGGAAGGATTGGCCTGAGACCGCAACCCCAGGCGACTGGTAGTCTAGTAGTGACTGTACTTCGGCCAGCTCGGAGGAAACCTAGTGAGACGTTGGCCCTGCAACCAGGGCCTCTGCACCATCTTCGTGGCCTGAGGACTGCCTGCAGAAAGATCCCAGTCGACCGTGTCACATCCACAACATCCTTGAGCATCTTCAGCATACTTCATTCCTTGTATCAGGAACACTTACATTGGAAAAGCCTGCAACAGATAAGAGTGCCTGGATCTGACTGAGGAATGCTGCTCCTGTTAAGGTAACGGTTCTTGGGGACCTGACTGGTATGACCCGCACCCGACTATAGTTGGTCGTCTACAGTGACTCAAAGTGACAGCATCACACCTAGCCCAACTTTTTTCTGAAAAGGTTTCCAAGTGTCAAATTCGTTGAATTTGCAAGTGCTTGTTTCACAGTGAGTAAAATAACCTGCTTTACTAAACCTTGTAAATTCTTTATCTTCGGAACCCACCCGGTAGATCTTTTTTATTTCAATGTCTAAAAGTACATAAAAATAGTTTGATTTTATAAATTGGTGTCTGATTTCTTTGGTGTCTTGTTGATTTCTTCTTCAATTGTTTTGGTGCTGTTTAAATCTTTTACACTTGTTCCTTTGTGCATGCCTTGTTGCTCAGTGCCACAGCTACCCAAGGTTGAGCTAAGGTTTGGCAAACTAAACCTAAGGGTCCTAAAGGGGGTTGTCAGTGTATTACACGGTGAGGTCACACAACCACACCATATAATACACCTCATTTACTCACACGAGCATAGTGGTGACAGCATACCATGTTTTTTACTAGTGATCAGTAGACTAAACAACCATTTTTACCTGCATCACTTGAATGAAGCTACAAGCCCACTTATGTTAAGTTCTGCTGCTGTGTCCTAGCTCACCCTTGGCCTAGATAATGTTAATAAGTAGCGCTGTGTAGCACAGGTGTGACTGCGTGTGTGTGCTGTGATGTATGTGTGCTGGTGTATGGTACAGACATGGAGGACTGCTGCAGAAAGGCATATGAAAGAGCCATGTGGAGGGCCCTATGAGGAGACGAGCGCCTGAAGGGTGGTCCAGTGGGGATCCTGTGGAGTGGATCTCTGAACCAGAGTGCAAGATTCTGGGTCCCCGTTGAGGACCCTTGCACTGATTGGGCAGTCCACCAGAGTGCCAGGTGGGGGCTGTGGATTACATTAAGGGACATCGCTCTAGAACAACGATATGGTAAAAAGTAGGCAGCCCGTTTACTGCTGTGAACCAAAGGCGTCGTTGCCCAGAGTGGGCCGTTCACAACACACCCTTACCCGCCAATATGCCAGGTGGGGGTCGTGGAAAAGGTAAGGGCAGTCTCCCTGGTATAGTGCTGTGGCAAGAAAGAAGGCAGTCGCCCAGTGCAGTGCTGTAACCTGAAGGGGCCATTGCCCAGAGTATGCTCTCCGTGACACCTGTTGCTAGGAGGGGGCCACAGTTAAGATAAGCGATACCAAAGGGGATGATGGACGGAGCGTTAGAGCAAATGAAACACTCACCCCCAGTCAAGTGATCTGGGTTTAATCCATCATCATTCTTTAGCTCACTCCACCACCCCAGTTCAGACATGGCCATATGCAAATCAGTCTGACCCTGTGCCTCATGGGAACAGTCCAGCCCGAACTGCCAAGCCATGTCTTCCCTGGACCGGAAACAAGCATCCTGGGACCGGTTTCTGGCTATTCAGCCGTCATCAGCCAGGCTAGGGCGAACAAATGCTTGTTTCCGGTCCAGGGAAGACATGGCTTGGCAGTTCGGGCTGGACTGTTCCCATGAGGCACAGGGTCAGACTGATTTGCATATGGCCATGTCTGAACTGGGGTGGTGGAGTGAGCTAAAGAATGATGATGGATTAAACCCAGATCAGTTGACTGGGGGTGAGTGTTTGATTTGCTCTAACGCTCCGTCCATCATCCCCTTTGGTATCGACAGTTAAGATAAGGGCTGTTGCCCTGGAGCAGCATGCATCTGACAAGCATAGTGGTTTTTAACCCTCAGGAGAAGAGCAGTGATTCTACCACCCAAGATAAGGAGCACCCAAGACTGGCCGCCAGAATTGAGAAGACTTGCTGCACAATTGGAGAAGTACTGTGGACATCTGCTGCTCTGCCCACAGTATCCGGACTTCCTCTCACCGCCAGACTGCTGACATGCGCCCAGGCTGACTGAACCGCAGATCCTAGTGAAAGCGGGTAAATCTGATTGCTGAGCCATAAAGCCACTGGAGGAACTTGCACTTATTAAAGGAACTACTGCACTGGGACACTTCTTTAAAACGCCATCATGGATCTTCTAAAACGTATACTTTCTAGGGAGCCTAACCTTAACGATCACCTCACATGAATGGGGTATAACCACGTCTTTAGATAAGGGAGTGGGACTCGGGGACGTACCTGGACAACGCAAGAGTGTCAGCACTACAAAGAATGTGCAATATTTATTGTGTGCTGTATTTCACTTTGTATCTGTATATAAATTCCCCCCCATCGAGAAGCTTTGGACTGCTCGACCCACGCTACCACGGAGAATCAACTGCGGAAGGAGTGGTACTCCCAGTCACTCAGGATCTGTAGTAGGTCAGGCCCCACAGGGCATCAGGAGTAGAAGGCCACAACCACCATGGTTGAGCCCAATGAACAAGTTACTTACCTTCGGTAACGATACATCTGTAAGAAACATAGGTTAGTTATAGATTCCTTACCTTGGAATTTCCCCCAGGCGTCAGACTGGATCCCGAAAGTTTTTTGTCAGCAGTACCCCTGCACGTCTCAAGGTGGTGTCGGTCGACTCTGCGTCCGTCGTCGGAATTGTGGTCGCCGGGATGACGTCGCGGAAGTTACTTAGACGCCGCCCTAGCGTGCTGACGTCAGTTCTGTACACGACTTTCCACGCCAGAAGCGCAGAGCCATGCAAGACACTGACCACTGGTGCACAAAACTAGGGCCCTGAAAGGATTGCCTTAACCCTAGAAGTCAGTTTGCAGAACGGGGAGGATGGGTGGGGCGGTTAGGAATCTATAACTAACCTATGTTTCTTACAGATATATCGTTACTGAAGGTAAGTAACTTGTTCCTCTGAAAGAAACAGTTATAGATTCCTTACCTTAGAATAGATACCCCAGCAATACCAACCCCGGAGGTGGGTCTGCGAACCAAGTTCACACCAGAAAGTCCTGGAGAACAGAACAGCCAAAGAAGCCGTCTCTCCGGACTTGATTGTCCAGGCAGTAGTGTCTCGTAAACGTGTGCAACGATGCCCACGTAGCTGCCTGACAGATGTCATTCAAGGGGACTCCTTGTCCCAAAGCAGTAGTAGCTGCCGTCGCCCTGGTGGAGGCTTCTTCTTAGCCAAAGAATAGCAGGCTTTGATGCACAGAACGACCCACCTGGAGATGGTCCGTTTGTGCACGGTCCAACCTTACGTAGCGCCCACGTACCCAAAGAGCCGGTCAAACACCCGGAATTGTTTTGTGCGATCCAAGAAGAAAGAAAGCGCACGTTTTGGATCCAGACGGTGGAGCCTCTCTTTCTCTTTTGAAGGATGCGGAAAGAAGGTGGGCAAAGTGATGGTTTGGCCAATGTGCAAAGAAGTAACCACCTTGGGAAGGAAGGAAGGTCTAGTTCTCAGGACGACCTTGTCCGGATGGATAGCCAGAAAAGGAGGCTTAGAAGAAAGAGCTTGGAGCTCGCTCACCCTGCGAGCAGAGGTGATGGCCACCAGAAAGGCAGTTTTCAGAATTAAAAGCCTGAGAGGGCAATTATGAAGCGGCTCAAAGGGAGCGTACATAAGAAATGTAGGAACCAAGTTAAAGTCCCACTGGGACATTACGACGGGAACAGGAGGAAAATGATGAGTAACGCCCTTAAGAAATCTATTTACAACAGGGGATTTGAAAAGAGAAGGCTGATTAGGAAGCCTAAGAAAGGCTGAAATGGCCGAGAGGTAGCCCTTAATAGTGCCCAGAGCAGAGCCCTGCTGGGCCAAAGAGAGGAGGAACGAGAGAACCTCAGAAAGAGGGGCAGAAAGGGGATCCACAGCCTTTGCTGTGCACCATGCCACAAATTTATTCCATCTGCAGGTGTATACCGTCTTAGTGGAGGGATGCCTCGCTGCCAAGATTACATCACAGACTTCAGGAGGCAGGTCAAAAGACGTCAACTGCCGCTGCTCAATATCCACGCAAGGAGGTGGAGGCTGGACAGGTTCGGGTGGAGGACCGTCACCTGCTGCTAAGACAGAAGATCCTCCCGAAGAGGCAGTCTGATCGGAGGAACGATGGCCATGTTTAGCAGCTCGGGATACCAGACCCTTCGTGCCCAATCCGGAGCCACAAGAATGACTTGGGCCCGGTCGTGCTTGAGCTTCTTCAGCACTCTAGGCAGAAGTGGTATAGGCGTATAGAAGACCGCAACTCCACTCGCGACGAAAAGCGTCAACTAGCGAGTGCCGCCTTGGAAATTCCAACGCGCAGAATTGCTGACATTGCGCGTTCTCTTCGGTGGCGAATAGATCTAACCAAGGCTCTCCCCACTGCTGAAAGAGACCTTGCACCACCTCTGAGTGAAGACGCCATTCGTGATCCATCATGCACCTGCGGCTGAGTTTGTCCGCCCTGGCGTTCAGTGAACCTGCCAGGTGTTGAACCACCAGAAATATGCCCTGATGTTCCAGCCATGTCCAGAGGGTCTCCCGCCTTGTTTGTTGCAGTACCACATGGCTGTGGTGTTGTCCGTGAAAACCTGCACTAATCTTCCCCGTACAGAGGGAAGGAATGCCTTGAGTGCAAGACGGATCGCCCGAAGCTCCAGAAGGTTGATGTGGAGCCCGGACTCCGCTCCGCCGGAGACCAGAGGCCTCTGATCTCCGCCTCTCCCATGTGGCCGCCCCATCCCAGAAGGGATGAGTCTGTCACCACTATATGATCTGGTTGGGTAAGGGAGAGGGATCTGCCGTTGACCCAATCCTGGTTCGTGAGCCACCACTGCAACTGACATGCAGTGCCCTCCGAGATCTGGACGTAATCGAACAGATTTCCCTGATGCTGCGCCCACTGGAACTTCAGGTCCCACTGCAGAGCCCGCATATGCCACCTGGCATGATCGACAAGCAGGAGGCCATGAGGCCCAGCAGCCTCAGGGTCATCCGAACCGAAATCCGGGATAGAGGCTGAAAGATCGGAATCATAGCCCGAATATCCTGGACTCGCTGTTCGGGAGGATAAACCCGAAACCGCGTCGTGTTCAGAACCGCTCCGATGAAGAGGAGCTTCTGAGAGGGAATCAGGTGTGACTTCGGCACATTGATGGAGAACCCCAGCGAATGCAGGAGGTTGGCCGTAGTCTGGAGGTGGGAGACGACTGCCTGGGGCGAGCCCGCCTTCAACAGCCAGTCGTCGAGATAGGGGAATACTGGAACCCCTGATCTGCGCAGATGAGCTGCGACCACTGCCATCACTTTCGTGAACACCCGAGGGGCGCTGGTAAGGCCAAAGGGGAGCACGGTAAACTGAAAGTGCTCGTGGCCTACCGTGAACCGTAGGTAACGCCGGTGGGCTGCAGGACGGGGATGTGAAAGTAAGCGTCCTGCAAGTCCAACGCTACCATCCAGTCTCCAGGGTCGAGGGCAGACAAGACCTGAGCGAGCGTCAACATTTTGAACTTTTCCTTCCGGAGGAAGCAGTTGACATTCCTGAGATCCAAGATAGGACGTAGGCCTTTGTCCTTCTTGGGCACCAGAAAGTAGTTGGAATAGCAACCACGATCTACTTCTGAGACAGAAACGCGCTCGATGGCACCCTTGGCCAAGAGTGCAGAAACTTCCTGTTGGAGAAGGGCCAGTTGATCCTCCGACATGCAATGGTACTGAGGTGGCATGGAGGGAGGGGTAGTCTCGAAGGGGAGCGAGTAGCCCCTTCGGACTATTTGCAAAACCCACCTGTCCGACGTGATGGTGTGCCAGTGGGGGATCTGATGGCGGATCCTGCCGCCCACTGGCGTTTGGTGGCCCTGAAATGTCAAACTAGGAAGGTTTGGAGGCTGCTGCAGAGGGGGCGGTGGTGGACTGGCCCGCTCGCTGGCCCCCAGAACCACGGTGGTTCCCACGTCCCTGGCAGCGCTGAGACTGTACAGCTTGCGCTGGCCTGTGGTACTGGGCGGGACGTAGTGGAGCACCCCTTCCGTAGCCACGAAAGGGGCGAAAAGCAGACTGCGCAGGGCGGGTGGTGGAGAGGCCCAAGGACCTGGCCGTAGCCCGTGAGTCCTTAAAGCGCTCCAGCGCGTTGTCTGCCTTGTCGCCGAAAAGGCGACAGCCATCAAAGGGCATGTCAATAAGGGTGGGATTGGACATCCCCTGAAAAACCAGTCGAATGCAACCAGGCGTAGCGTCGAAGGGCTACTGACGTTGAAATCGTCCTGCCAAGTGCGTCAGCGGTATCCAGCCCACAGCGGATGGTAAACTTCGCTGCGTCTCTCCCCTCGGCAATGGCACGGGAGAGCGTGGCCCGGGCCTCCTCCGGGCACTGAGGCAGCACCTGCGCCACCGTATCCCACACAGAGTGGGTATAACGGCCCAACAGACATGCGGTATTAACCGACTGCAGTCCCAAGCTGGCGGAAGAAAACATTTTCTTTCCAAGGTCTTTCCAAGGTGGTCCAGCGTTTTGGATTCCCTTTCCGGAGGTGCGGTAGAGAAGACGCCCTTGGACGTGGAGGCTTGGACTACCAAGCTCTCAGGGGTGGGGTGTTGGGTGAGGAAAGTGGGGTCACCCGGGGCCGGTAGTTGGCGTCAGGCAATCTTCCTGTCCACAGGAGCCCCTGTGTTGGGTCTGGACCAAGTGCCCAAAGGGATGTCCGTAAGGGCTTCATTAAACGGAAGCAGGGGCTCCGAAGAGCTCGTTGTCGGCTGAAGCACCTGTCAGAAGGTTAGTCCTGACTGCCACTGTAGGAAGCGCGAGGTTGAGAGCCCCGGCTGCCCTACGCCACACCACTGCGTACGATGCTCCCTCCTCCGTAGCCACGGTAGGAGGAGACAACATGCCTAGGTCTGGGGAGGTATCCAGACCACTGGCCTCCTCCAGTCTGGATTGTAGTGTAACTGGTCAGTCAAAGGGTCACCAGACCCCTCCCAGTCTTCTTCACCCTCTTCTGGCTGCCAATCTGGTTGAAAATAGCCAGGGTGGAACACAGGGACAACTTTTGTCTTGTGTACTTACCCATCGGCGTCGGGTCCAGCGTCGGCCAACGCCAGTCCGACTCCGTGTCCACGTCGAGGTGGGAGCCGGTGTCGACGCCGGCTGGGGGCCCAGTCGGCGTCTGCTGCGGACGTGGTGCCGGTGGAGTTGGCGCCGGTGGAGGTGTAATGAGGTCGACCTGCGCCGATCCGGCTCCAGGCCTGGATCCAAGGAAGCCCTGCGGTGCGCCAAGGCTGAAGCCGCCGGCATCAAAAGCCTTGGGCCCCCAGCCGAGTCCGCGGGGCCCGAAGGTGCGCCGGAGTCGGGCTGCCCAAAGATGGCGTGCATCGCTTCATAAAATTGACGAAGCTGGGCAGGGGTCGCTCCCGGGAAGGGAGGGAAGGCCGGAGTCGACCCTGAAGGCTCCGCACGCAGAGCCGCGGGAGTGGCACCACCCGCACCCTGCGTCGCGTCTGCCGATGGACGAGGGAAGTCGAAGAGCGACAATGCTTCTTCGACTTCTTCTTGTGCTTCGACTTACCTGACTTCGAGTGCGAAGACTTAGAAGAGGAGTGATGATGACTCCGCGATCGGTCCCTCGACCTCCCACGCGACCGGGACCTTGCGCGACGCGGAGCAGACTGCCAGTCCTCGAGGAGCTTTCGGGACCGCTCCCGCAAAGACTTCGGGGCCATGGTTCGACAGTCGGAGCATGACTTGGGGTCATGGTCGCGCTCCAGGCAGAAGAGGCACACGCGGTGCGGATCAGTCACCGACATCATTCGGGAACAGGAACCACAGGCCTTGAAACCGGGCATCCCTCGTGCACCAGGAGTCCTGCGCTTGCTGGCGCGGAAAAAGAAAGAACTGACGTCAGGGCGCGAGGGCGGCGTCCAAGTAACTTCTGCGACATCATCCAGGCGACCACGACGACGGACGCGGAGTCGACTGACGCCACCTTCAGACGCGCAGGGGTACTGCTGACGAAATTTTTTCCGGATCCAGTCTGACGCCTGGGGGAGATTCTAAGGTAAGGAATCTATAACTAACTGTTTCTTTCAGATATCTCCTACTGGCCCAATAGCCCCCTGAAAGGGGTTCTGACAACGCATAAGGCATCATCGGTGTAATGAGGGGGACCAAGCCAACCTCCCTCATCATCAACATCCTGGATTGCACCCTGCTTTGGCACCATATCAGTCAGAACCAAAAATATAAAGGAGCCTCTGTTGATAGATGCAACGCAATAGATGTACATGGCTACATTCTGGCTGTATAACCAGATGCAGTTCTGGGTCCAATGTGGGTGTTCACAAGGGATCATCCTCTGGTGCCAGTGGCATGGGCATAAGGGTGGCAGAAAGCGGCATGGGTCGTGGAGACAGACAGGAAGTCTGTACCGGAGTCGGTAGAACCCCAGTAGTGAGTACCAAGGAGACAGAATGAGCCAGGGAGGGACCCACAGATGGTAACCCAATGGAAGGCCCCTGCGGTTCCATGGGGCCCAAAGTCACCACAGAGGGAGCCGGAAGCGCACTGAGTATTTGCAACCTGACCTCTTTGAAGGCGGAGATCTGCTGTAGGGTCTATGAAGGCACAGATAACTAAGGCATGTCGGGATCAGCTGATGAACCTGTTCTGAACGGAGATGGAGTCCTACAAATAAAAGAGGGTGCACTTATCACAAAACTAAAGCCAAGGACAAAAGACATCATTTGGGTCCATGACCGGCATCTGCTTCCTGCAGCCACAGCACACTTGAAACCGGTCATTTGCGGCGGAGGGACATAGTTCCCTAGCATACTATAAAAAAGTCTGGAAGTCGGCGGAAAACAAACTTGGGAAAAGAGTTCCGGATCTGCCTCGAAGGGTGCGAAAAGTATGAAACGGACGTCAGCGGTTGTATGCACTCCGCTCTATCACTTCCAGGGTGTTATGCAGCCAACACAGAGCTGCATGACAATCTAGAGGTGCGTAGGAGCAGTGCTGCAAAAAGAATCTCTGAACCCAGTATGCCGCCGGAGGAATAATTTCAAGTGAGGAATCTGCAGTTACAAGTATCCATCAGAATTAGTCTGATGTATTTTTTTGCCAATTAATATATGAGAGAAGGTGTAGACTAATAAATAGCAAAAACTTTACTTTTTATGAAATGCAATTCTTATGGCCACAAAAGCCTGATAATCTCAGGGCAGTAATTAGAATGGTTCAAATCAACACCAACTAGTAACCAAATGTTGGTTGAGAAAGTCAATAACGTACATGCAACTAGGTTAGAGGTTAAAGGGAACAGTTGCAAACCAATACGACATGTTTGCAAAGCTCTTTAAAAAGAAAATCAGATCACCCTAGACCAATCAGGTAAATGCTTCTAACCAATCTAAATTATAGTGGAGGAGATTCAGAAAAGGGATCAGTGCAATGGCTCACTAGCAAATCTTTCAAAAGGCTGCATCAGAGAGAATTATGCAAGTTTCATACAAATGTCAGGAAAAATTAGTAGACTCATTTGTTAAAACCGTAATTATTTAAGCTGATCCGGAAGATTGAAAATCATATTCAAAGCATACGGTGGAGCGCAATTTTTTCACGCCTGCTCAAGTACAATATGACCACACTATTAAGTTCAAATTGTGTTTGAAGAGAAGATACAACTCTGTAGAAGTCTAAACTGCAGCCTAGAAGTCCTGTCCTATAGCAGTGGATCCCAAATTGTGGTCCGGGGACCCTTGGGGTCCACAAATCCTCCTCAGAGGGTCAGCGACTACTTAGAAAATGAAATATTAACAGATTACTAAGGTGCATACAAATAAAGAATCAAAATGTACAATTGAAAATTCTAAAACCTGCTGTAAATGTGAAGGAATTTGAAATTGGAGGCGAACTATTAAATCAGTATCCTCAGATTGATTTGTGGGAGAAGTGCAGGTGCATGAAACAGAATATAGTATGGATGATGAGTGTCCCTTGATTGAATTTCAAATAGCTCCAACCTTTCTATAAATACTTTTTATGCGTTTGCGAATTAAATAAAAGGTGTGATCATTTGTGTATATGTTTGATGAATGATTTTTTTCTGTATTTTTTGTGTATTGTTTTGCGGTTCAAATCATCAACAATGCTTAGGCCGGTATCCCTGGCTTCCAGTAATGACTCACCGGGGGGTACCCGGATTCCAATAATGATTCAGTGAGTCTCTCTGGGTTCCAGTAATTATTAAGAGGGGGGCCCCCAGAAGTCAAAAGGTTGAGAACGACTATCATATAGACTATTGATCCAAAATCTCCACAAACTGGCATAGTGAACTGACACAAAGACAAACTGAAAAATGAGTTTCCAACCCCAGTGCAAGGTGGGTAGTAGCAAACAAGGCGTAAATCAGATTTTTCCCACTCTTAAAAAGTATCCAGTGGACAATAAACTTGTTTTTGCATCAGGATTAAAAAGGACTCTTAGTTTACATACCTCATTGGCCCCACTGAAGAGTGGTTCGCCAGTGTGCATTTCAACTAGTATACATCCAAGAGACCACATGTCAATTGCAAGGTCATAAGGCATTCCAAGTAGCACCTCTGGCGAGCGATAAAAACGGCTCTGGATATACTGATATATCTAAAAGTAAAATACAAACAAAAAGAATGAGCTTACATCAAAATGTTGACAATATTTAAGAACATGTAACATTTAGAAATGCCTTGATGAAACTGTATCCTCTGCTTAACAGAATTTCTTCCTCAGTATGTTAAAATTGTCAAGTGCTTGATACCATCTTTTAAACTGCAGTGTTTGGTAATACAAATTTGTTGCTAGGTTCAGCTAGGAAATGGAAAGTGTGAGAAAGTGCCCTCTTTCTGCATGGTTGCCCCCACTTTTTGCTGAATTGCTGATGTACTTTGACTGAGTGTGCCCTGGGCTCCTGCTAATCAGGTACCCGGGGCCTATGTTCTTTCCCTAAAACTGCATTGAAGCCTAAACCCAATTGGCATCTCTGGCCACAGGTCAGCCCCTGGTAAATGGTACCATAGGTACCCAGGGCACTGTGACCAGAGAAGGCCCCTAAGGGCTGCAGCACTTATTGTGCCACCCTTAGAGGTCCTGTACCACTACACTCACACACTGCCTTTGCAGGCTGCGTGTTTTGGTGCAGAACAAAGTGAAAAGTCGACATGGCACACATCCCTGTGTGCCATGCCTACAACCCACTGTCCTGGCATAGATCAGTCACCCCTCTAGCTGGGTGCCCTATACCAGTGGTGAGGGTACGGGTGCATAAGCACTGTACCCCTACAGTGTCTAAGTCCATTCTTAGACATTGTAAGTGCAGTGCTGCCATTAAGAGTATATGGTGCTGGGAGGTTGTCATTACGAACTCCACAGCACCATAATGGCTACACTGAAAACTGAGAAGTTTGGTATCAAACATCCCAGCACATTAAACCCACACTGATGCCACTGTGGGATTTAATGAAAAATGCACACAGAGGGCATCTTAGAGATGCCCCCTGAAAACTAACCCACCTCTAGTGTCCTGACTGAGTGGCTGCTTTCAGCTGCCACCCCCAGACATGTTTCTGGACCCCTGGGTCGAGAGCCTGCTGCTCTCCGGGGCCTGAAACAATGCACATCCTGGGATGAGGTGCCAAGCCTCCTCCCCCAGGATGGGCAGGGTTCACGAAGGGGAAGCTTCAAAGGCTTGCCGCCTTTGTGAGCTTCCCCAGGCCACTTGCTGTACTCCGCAACTGGTCCCCACTGGTTCTGACCCCCACTTTGGGCGGGAGAACCGGTGGGAAAAACAAGTAAGGAAGGAATGTGTGCCCACCTCTGCCAACTCCACCCCTCAGGTGGGGGAGGCGAGGCGAAGCACAACTCTCAGTCCCCGCCATCTTGAAGATGGGGGGACACAGCCAACAAGGGACAGGCTCCTGCCCCCCTCCCACTGGAGCGTGGCACAATAGGGGGTGTACCCACCTCAGGGAAGGGACCCATTGGTCCCTGACCTCTACCTACCTGTAATGCCCCTAAATCTAGTATTTAGGGGCACCCCTGAACCTTGCTTCCTCAGATCCAGACAAGAAACAAGAAGAAAAGAAGAAGAAGGACCGAACAGCCGTGCAGCAGCCAACAAGAGGAAGACGCCCACTGACTTGGCCCCAGCCCTACCGGCCTGTCTCCCCCTCGAACCTGCTCCTACGAAATCCCGGTGTGTCCTGCAGCCAGCAACCTCAAAAACCCCGGAGGACCTGCCTGCCTTCACTTCCAAAGACTGCTTCTCCCGTGAACACCGGATTTGTTCAACTGCAACCTCTGGCTCCGGCCGGACACCGCGGATCCGCCCCACTCTGCACCCGCCGTCCACGGCCCGAGCGGGCAAACACCACAAGGAGGTCACCCCGACGATCCTGAACCGAGATCCGGCGACCCCTGACCTGCCTCAAGCCTCCAGCCGACGCCTGCAGCCTAAATCCAGAAGGCCCCACTAACCGCGACCAGGAGCTGGTAAGAAGATCAGACCCCAAAAGGCACCCCTGCACCCGACGCCCCACGGCCTTGTGTGCCCAAACCAACGGTGCCTAACCAACCCCTAACTTCCCAACTTACCTCTCGAAGTGGTGGTCGCACCCAGAAGTCCTTCGTCTCCCTGCCTGAAGTGCTTTTGCAAACCGGAGGTTCTCCATTGGAAACAACAGGGAATCCGACCTCGAAACAGCACCCTGCACCCGGCCGCCCTAGTCCAGCTGAGGGTGCACCTTTGGTGCTAATTTGTTTCCCCATTTGCCCTGAGCTAAAGTCCAGGAGCTTTGCTCCCACAACCCAATGGCCTGCTTGCCAGCAGCCACCAACCGGAGGCCCCCATCCCCCATTGGATAACATTGGGCCTCAACACTCTGCACCCGGCCGCCCTAGTGCCGCTGAGGGTGTAACAAGAGTGCATCACTGACCCTGGGGGACCCCAGAGTCTAACCCCAGAACCTCAACTCCAAAGACCGATTACTTACCTAAAAACCGATAACCATATTTTCCTCCATAGGATAACATTGACACTTTTTCCTGAAAAAGTTTTGAAGTGTGGAGTTTTGAAACCTAAAGAAATTCTTTAAAATTGTACGATTTAACAAAAACGCTTTTACTCACCTGTTTACAGGAAATGTACCAGTGCTGCATCCAGGCATACAGCACTGAGTAAGAAAAGTAATCCAAAAGTAACTTACCTGCTATTTTACTGAACATCCCATTGAAGTCTATGTACTGTATTTACAAGTGATTGCATTTCTCTGAAACAATACTGTAAGTCAAACCATAGTACATTTGCAATTGAACTGTTTTACAATCAGCATTTACTACTGTAAAGTATTTATTGCTTACCTGTGCCAGGCTTGCTTGGTTCTAGAAATAAAATAACAAAGAATATTTTTATACAAAAACAATTGGTCTGAGGTTCAGTCTTTGAGTGTGTGAATTCATTTGCTGACAGTGTGTACAACAAAGGCTCAACACTGCCCTCTGATACTGCCTTACTGCTCGACCACACTACCACAAAGAGAGAGTAAGGTTCTATCTAACTTTGCCTCTGCCTACCTTTGGGGTTCCACTGGACTCTGCACACCATACCTCACTTTGGTATAGTATATACAGAGCCAGCTTTCTACAGAAAGAAACTGCATTCTCAGAATGTTAAGTAGATATAATAGTCAATGTGCATTTTTATTATTTACGATGCAGGGAGGGCTTTTATAAAGTTTGCATAGTTCTGTCTTTAAGCTGACCGTTTATTGCTGGTAAATTTAATTGACAACTGTTTGCAGAGCCTATTTAGACAAATAAATATAGCTATCCCAACCTCCTCCTGCTGGAAGGGTAGTACGCCGTCCATTCGGCAGTAGCTTGTCAACGGGGACTCCTTACACTTGCTTTAAAGGCAGAGGTCTCCGAGGAGCACATATGCCCAAGAGGGGTGGTATTTTCATTGATCCTCTCCTTGACTAGAATTGGCTGGCACTGGGAGGAGTTTAGACAGAGAGGAAAAGAAATCTCAAAGAAATCTAAGGCCATTTTAGATTTATGCAGTCCAGGTTACTTTTGACATGAGGTACCTCGCTGACAAAGCAAATGTGTTCGGTTCAGCGACATTCCAACACTACAGAACAGACTTGGGTAGAAAACAGTAAACTATCTGTTATAGGAAACCACATCTGCCTGATGGAGTGAGAGGGGGTCTGCTTTGCCTAGAAACCCTGGATTTGGAAGGCAGCTCTAAAAGGTAAAGGAATTATCCTCATACTGGCCACACAAGGACAAAGGACCTGACCAAAAGAAGCCTGTCTGAGGTTGGTACTGCTATTCCCAAGGCTGGAAAATTGTTCAAAATCCTGGAAACAACCAGCTGCACCTACCTGGAAGAAAACTAACTAGACAAACACGTTACTTCCCTTTTGTGGATACTCTAGCTAGTGGCCAACGTGTAGCAGATTTTAATGCAGAGCATGATCCACCAACAGAAGGTCCTCTTCTGAACAGCCTTGCCCTTCTTCGCTTCAGTTAATCTCACAAAGAGCTGATCGTCCACACAATGCTTCCTGGTACGATCAATGTAAAAGCTAAGATCCCTCTTAGAACCTAGCCAGTGAAGTCTCTCCTCCTTTCGGAAGAAAGGAAGAAAATAAGTTACTGACCTGTAACTGCAGTTATCCAGTATCGGTATCTTTCATAGATTCACACGCTTGAATCATTCCCAGCAGTAGTCATAGGCTATAATGGCACTAGGCCATCTGTTTAATAGCCTATGTCCTTTAAAAAAAAAAAAAAAAAGGACCAAACTTGAACTACGACCATTGAGGTGCTAGCACCTCCAGAACACTCCCAAGAGAGGCTGAGTCCCTCAGATTTTCCAACCACAAGTGGGAATAACTTCCCTAGTTATAAAGGGAGACTCTCAGGGGAGGAGGGTGGGTCGCATGTGAATCTATGAAAGATACCAATACTGGATAACTGCAGTTATAGATAACTTTTTTTCTTATCCAGTATTGATCTTTCATAGATTCAAATGCTTGAATCAGAATAAGAAGCAGTATTGTAGGTAATACAAGTACTGTTCAAGGATGGTGGATAACAAAATATAAATCTTAGCTGTATATACAGACAATATATCTATAACAGATATGTGTGTGTGTGTGTGTGTTTATATCTATAAGTTATAGATAACGAATAAAATAATGAAGCAGCAACAAACAGTAGTCTAGAAGCATTGGAAGTTAATTTGAACAAATACCTCTGTGAAAGAGGCTCACCTAAGGCGGCGTCAACGAACTGTGTGGATTCCAGGCAGTAGTGCTGTGTGAACATGTGGGTGGTCTTCCACGTCACAGCACGGCATATCTTCTCCAGCGGAATGCCTGCAAACAGAGCAGCAGAAGGGGATACTGCTTGAGTAGAATGCGCTTAAGCTTTCGTTGTTAAAGGTTTGTCTGCTTTAGAGTGGCATAATTGGATTGTAGCCAAAATCCATCATGATATCGTTGCTTTTGGTACTGCAGTTCCTTCACGAGATTGTCCATAAGAGACAAGCAGTTGGTCAGTTTTGCAAACATTCTTTGTTCTGTGAAGGTAATATTTGAGACATCGTTTAATGTCCAAGGTATGGAGAGCCCTTTCAGCCGGTTAAGCTGGATTGGGGGGAAAAAGATTGAAGTGTGACAGGTTAATTGACATGAAACTGAGAAGGAACCTAGGAAATGAATTTTGGATGCGTTCTGAGAAGTACGAACTCTTCAGAGAAACGTAGAAAAGGCTCTTGTGTTGTGAAGGCCTGTATCTCACTGATCCTTGTCGTGAGAGTGAGTAACAGGGCAACTTTTGACGTGAGAAATTCTTGATCAGATTTGTGAATGGGATCAAAACGATGTTTCATCAGTTGCGAGAACCACATTGAGATGCCACTATGGGGAAGGAGCTTGCACTGGTGGGAAAGCTCCGAACAGTCCTTTCATGAATTGTTTTATGACTCTTGTTGAGCAGATATAATTTCTGTGTAGTGTGTCTGTATCTTGAAATTGCGGCAAAGTGAGCTTGATGACCTTGTTTACTGAGAGCGGCTGCTACCTTGGCCAAGCACTTGGTGAGTATGCAAGGCATGACTTGAGGCCGAATGGCAGGACTCTGAACTGGTAATGGGTACCAGATACATTGAAGCAAAGGTATTTGCAGTGTTGGGGATGAATGGGGATGTGGAAATATGTGTCTTCCAGATCCAGAGACGTCATGTAATCTCCACTGTTGGGGAGGTGAAGCATGTCAGAGTGATCATCTGAAAAGATTGCTTGCGACCTGTATCCCGGCTCTGAGGTGGTGGCTTTCCGTGTTGGACTTGCTTTGTGTAACTTGCTGTGAATAGTTGACAATATGCTTGTTGTTGATAAGCAGGTCTGTATTGGGGATGGTAGGACTGATTAGTGGGAACGTTGGTAGCTACTTCTATAGGTTGAGAAACCTCGACCCCCCTCCCACCCCCCTCGAAAGGACAACTTCCTGTACTGGAGGGTGCCCAGGGACTTGGCTGTGTCCATGTCTGTTTTAATGGCAAGAAAAGCGTTGTCAATGTGCTTGTCGAACAGTGTATCCCCATCATAGGCCATGTCTAATATCTTGGATTGAACTTTAGGCCTAAGAGAGTTCGCTTCAAGCCATCCTTGGCACCTTAAAACAACCTCGCCTACTAGTTGACGGAATCCTGTGGAGGCGATGTCCATGGCACAATTTATGATCTCAGAGAAGCTGGGTTCACCCTCCTGTAAGATCTTCTTGGCTTCAGGTTTTCTGTCTTCTGGGAAGAGGTAAATGATGGAACTGATATCTGACAAAATCTGCCTGTCAAAGCGCCCGAGAATAGCCAGGGAGATAACCGCGCAAACTGTGATGGCAGACATGGTGGAGAACCTTTTGACAATGCTGTCTAACTGAAGCCCCTCTTTGACCGGCGGCACAGATATTGGAGCGGACAGGTTCTTGGATCGACTCTATGCAGCCTGAGAAATGACAGAGTTGGGTTTGGGGTGTCCTGTGAAGCATGTAGGGAAATACTCTGGTGCTCTGTACTTTGTCAATACAAGGCCAGACAGCCCCCACAGTGGCAGGATTCCTCATTATATTCACCCCCTCTTGCCAGACGTAGTCGATGATGGGTATAGCCCAGACTGACTTTCTTGTCTGTTCCTTGAAATCATAGAGGAAACAGTCAGACTGTTTGACCGATATAGGAAGGTGGAACCTGGTAGCCGCACTTTCCATGAGGTTATGAAAACCTCCGATGTCCTCTAGCGGGTGCTAAGGAGGTGGGTATGACGTAGTCATCCCAGTCACCTAGTGGAGGCTGAGGCTCAGGAAGCTTGCCTGCTTCTCTTTCATCATCGGATGCTGATGGATCGTCCCTCGGTGGTGCTGCTATATGGGAAGCAGGCGTCAATCTAGGAGTGGCAGGCGGAGGAATAGATGCCGGATTAACAGGAGAGACAGAATGTGATGGTGCCAACAGCTGTTCCTCAAGAGGTGGTAGAAAATGTTTCCTGTAGTCTGAGAGCATAGCTTGAAGATCCTGGACTAAGGATCTAGGCACTGGAAAGTTCTACTGTATAGGTGGAGGATAAGGGTAGCATCTGAAGGGCTCAAAATAACTGTAAGCAGGAGGATAATAATCCTGATAATACTGTCCTTCATCAAAGTCATCTTTTTGGCATTTTACGTGTAGCTCAGGGCTGTGCGCCGTTCTGAAAGTAACGCCGTCATCGGACTCTACAAGGTCCAGTAGATGGCTTGGAGGCAGAGGTGACACTTTGTTGGGCAAAGTAACAGAACGTAATGTCTTCCTGGTTATCTTTGTGATTTTGATCCGCGTCGACTGTGTCATTGTCAGAGCAATGTATGTATCGTGCCTTGATACCTGTGTCGATGTTGTTCCCCTCGTTGACTGAATCGCCGTCGACAGGATCCTCGTCTGCGAAGTCATTGTCAATGGAATGATGGATGGGACCATCATCGATGGCAGTAGCATCGACGAGGTCTTCATCGACGAGGTCTTCATCGACAGGGGAGCCAACTGGAGTTTAGATGGCGTAATTTTCAGCAACGATATGGGAGCCTCTATAAAGGCTGTTGTCATCTTAGCCGTCGATGGTCTCAACGAGAAAGTCGTAACGGTCGACGATCTTGCGGTCGACGATCTTGCCGTCGACAGTGATGGTGCAGTAGACGGGGCCTTGAAGGAGGATTCGTGCTTTGTTGTCAATGGGTCTGAGGAGGAGGAATAAGGGTAATCTTTATCCCTTTTAGAAGGCGAAGCTGGCACAGAAGGTCTGCATGGCCTAGGTACCCATGTACGTTTTACCAAAGACTTAAAGAGGGCTTGAAGGGCCAATTGTGGATAAGTTGTAGGGAAAGAACACTGGAACTGGGAACATGGACAGCAAGGACCCAGTACTCTACAAAGTTGCGTCAAAAGCCAGTCAAAAAGTGAGAGTGGAGGGTAGGGGAGGGTGGGCTGGGTTGTACTGCAACAGATCCCCATTTTCTCACAGCAAGGCTACAGAAAACCTGCCTTGAAGTGTGTCAATCTGCTGACTACCACACAAAAACACAAACTTGTCCCAACGGCAGGCATATACAGATTTTATCAAGGCACGTCTGGTGCCAACACAACATCTACAATGTTGGGAGGAAGACTGAAGGCAGTCAGCGGTCACCACTCAATCTCCAAGCATGGAGGTGAACATTGTGAATGCCCGAGTGCGGGACCCAGCCCTGCTGCGACAGAACATCCTCCCGATGCGGCAGCCTGATTGGAAGACAGATGCACAGAATTCTGGATACCATACTCTCCATGCCCAATCCAGTGCCCCTAGAATGACTTTGGTCTGGTCATTTCAGATCCTCCTCAGAACCTGGGGCAGAAGAGATATCGGCAAAAATGCATGCAGTAGTCCTAAGTTCCACTCTAGGCCGAACACGTTTCTGAGAAAGAGATGCCTAAGAAATACCAAGGCCTAAAAATGTTAACATTGCGCTTTCTCGGTGATGGCAAAAAGATCAAGTCAAGGCTTTCCCCATTTGAGGAAGACGCCTTGCGGCAACTCTGGATACAACTGCTATTCAAGATCTGCTAGACACAGGCAGCTGAGTTAGTCCGCCCTGGCAATTGGAGATCCTGCCAGGTGGTGTACCACTAGGAAAATCCTCTAGTGTTCCAGCTATTTCAAGAGGCATGTGCCTCTTGGCATAGGGTCCACGACACCACCTTGGCCTGCTTGTTGGAATACCACAAGGTCTATGAGCATCTGCACCAGCTCCTCTTTGATGGATGGCAGGAAGACCTTCAACGCCAAGCAGATGGCTCGCAGCTCCAGAAGGTTGACCTGGAGTCGGGACTGTCGGAGACCAGATGCCTCAGATCTCAATCTCTCCCAAGTGGCCGCCCCTACCCAAAAATATGAATAAGTCACCACTGAGAGCTCTGGGTGAAGTAGGGAGATGGGTCTGATGCAGACTCATTCGTGGTCAGACATCCCCCACTGCAGGTCTTTTGAAGTCTCCTCCGACATCCTAACGTGATCTGGGAGGTCCCCCCTAATGCTGTGCCCACTGCAACTTCAAAACCCACTGCAGAGCCTGCATATGGCACCTGGTGTGCTTTAACAGGATGCAGAAGGTCATCAGTCCCAGCAGCCTCAGTCATCCTCACTGAGTTCCAAGACAGAGGTTTAAAGAGCAGGATCATAGCCTGAATGTCCTGGACTTTACGGTCCGGAGGAGCGAGGGAGTTGGCGGGGATACGGGATTGAAAGATTGTAGGAAGCTGGCTCTGTATATACTATACCAAAGTGAGGTATAGTGTGCACAGAGTCCAGTGAAACCCCAAAGGTAGGCAGAGGTGAAAGTAGATAACACCTTACTCTCTTTTTGTGGTAGTGTGGGCGAGCAGTAAGGCTTTATCAGAGGGTAGTGTTAAGCATTTGTTGTACACGCAATCAACAAATGACTGTCACACACTGAAAGACTGAACTCAGACCAATTTTGTTTGTATAAAAATATTCTTTTAGTTATTTTATTTCTTAGAACCAAGCAAGCCTGGCACAGGTAAGTGATTTATACTTTGCAGTAATAATACAGTTTGAATTGCAATTGTATATATGGTTTGGTTACAGTAGAATTACTGGTAATGCAATGCTTTGAAATATTGTACATATACTTTGTATTGGCTTTTTAATAGGATGTCAAGTAGATTACTTTTCTTACACAGTGTAGTATACCTGGATACTACACTGGGACACTTCCTGTAAACAGGTAAGTAAAAGCGTTTTTATTTGGTTACAGTTTTAAAGACTTTCATAGATTTTCCAATTGCACACTTAGAAACTTTTCATAGAAACACAGTCAATGTTATCGTGTGGAAGAAAGGAAAATGCTACTTACCAGTATGCATCTGTTCTTACATGTAGAGCTGCAGAATCACATACTTGTGCATAGATCGCCAACTGGTGGTGGGCTCGGATGTTTGCAGTTTGTTGTTGTCTTGGAAGAAGTCTTTGTAGTCACGAGATAGGGGACTCCTCCCTTGGACGATAGTGCGCATGGGCATCGACTCCATCCTCAGATTGTTTTTCGCCATGAAGGGAAATGATGGAGATTGCAAGAAACAGAAAAGATGTCCATGTGTAAGTATCTAATTAAGATAACGCTGGAACAGATAGAGGTACCGGGGAGGCGGGTGGGCGTATGTGATTCTGCAGCTCTACATGCCAAGAACAGATGCATACTGGTAAGTAGCATTTTCCGTTCAAGGCATATGAGCTGCAGAATACATACTTGTGCATAGACTGTATAGCAGTGCTCTCCCTTAGCGGTGGTTACCTGCATCTGTTGCAGTGGTTTGAAAAAGTGTTTTAAGAACAGCCTGGCCCACAGAAGCTTGTTGTTTTGCCTGCACATCTACACAATAGTGTTTGGTGAAGGTGTGTGGCGTAGACCATGTTGCTGCTTTACAAATGTCATCTAAGTGAAAGTTCCCTAAGAATGCCACGGAAGCCCCTAGTTTGCATGTTGAATGCGCTCTAGGGGGAAATGTTAATGTGCGTTTTGCTTTGTGGTAGCATATTTGAATACATTTGACTATCCACCTGGCAATTCCAGCTTTGGAAATTGGGTTTCCTTTATGAGGTGAAACCGTTGGTTTGTCTTCCTAAAAGGTTTAGTTCTGTCAATGTAATAAAGTATAGCTCTTTTGACATCAAGTGTATGAAAAGCCCTCTCTGCTACGGAATCTGGTTTTGGGAAGAAAAAGGGTAATTCCACAGATTGATTAAGGTGGAAAGCAGAGATTACTTTGGGAAGGAACTTTGGATTTGTTCTAAGAACCACCTTGTTATGATGTATTTGTAAGAATGGTTCTTGTATGGTTAAAGCCTGGATCTCACTTACTCTTCTGAGAGAGGTGATTGCGACAAGGAAAGCTACTTTTCATGTAAGGAACTGCAGTTCGCATTTGTGTAGAGGTTAAAATGGGGGACCCATGAGCCTAGTAAAGACAATGTTTAAATTCCACACTGGAGATGGTGGGAGGAATTATCCTTTTAAGGCCTTCCATAAACGCTTTGATGGCAGGTACCCTAAACAATGACAAATGTCTGTTTTGTAGGTAAGCGGCAAGGGCAGCAAGATGTAGTCTTATGGATGTGTATGCCAGATTACATCTTTGTAGATGCAATAAATAACAAATTATGTTCTGAATTGAAGCATCTAGTGGGTCAATTTTGTTGTTATTGCAGTAAATGACAAATCTTTTCCATTTGGCTGCATAACAAGCTCTAGTAGTAGGGCGTCTAGCTTCCTTAATAATGTTCATACAGTCCAGTGGAAGGTTGAGGTAACCGAACACTAGGACTTCAGGAGCCAGATTGCTAGGTTTAGTTGAGCTGGATCTGGATGTGTTATCTCTCCACGGTTCTGTCTCAGAAGCTTTGGGGAGAGGTGTAGCTTTTGGTGTGGAACTGACAGTTCCAGGAGTGTTGTGAACCAAGGTTGCCGGGCCCATGTTGGAGCAACCAGGATGATCTTGAGAGACTGTTGTTTGAGCTTGCGCATCACTAACGGAATGAGTGGGAGTGGCGAAAAAGCGTACGCAAATCTGCCTGACCAGTTCATCCATATCGCATTGCCTTTGGACAATGGGTGTGGATACCTGGCGGCGAAGGTTGGGCATTTTGCGTTTGCATGTGTGGCGAACAGATCTATGTCTGGGTGACCCCACATTTGAAAGAACGGAAGAACTTGTGGATGAAGTTCCCATTCGTGGATTTGTTGTGTCTGACTGAGCAGATCCGCAATCTGATTGTGTACCCCTGGAAGATGTTCTGCTAGAAGGTATATCTTTTGTGGGATGGCCCATTCCCATATGCTTTGCGCTAGTTGGGAAAGCTGTAAAGAATGTGTCCCCCCCTGTTTTTGAATACAATACATTGCTGTCACATTGTCTGTTTGGACAAGTACAGTTTTGTTGATGAGATGTGTCTGGAATGATTTTAATGCACAAGTTACTAACTTGTGTAACGATATATCTGTAAGAGACAGTAGTTAGTGACAGATTCCTTACCTTAGAATATCCCCAGGCGTCAGGCTGGATCCGGAAAGTTTTTGCGTAGCAGTACCCTTGCCCGTCGGTAGGCGGCGTCGTGCGGCTCCGCGTCCGTCGTATGCGTCGGGATCGCCGGGATGACGTCGCGGGCAGTACTTAGACGCCACCCCTGCGCGCTGACGTCAGTTCTGTACACGACTTTCCGCGCCAGGAACGCAGAGCCATGCAAGAAGCTGACATAGGTGTCTGAAAAATACTAGGGCCCTGAAAGGGATGTCCTTAACCGTAGAAATCAGTTCGTAGAACGGGGAGGATGGGTGGGCGGTAAGGAATCTGTCACTAACTACTGTCTCTTACAGATATATCGTTACACAAGTTAGTAACTTGTGCATCTGAAAGAGACACGTTAGTGACAGATTCCTTACCTTAGAATAGATACCCCAGCAATACCAACCCCGGTGGTGGGTCTGCGAACAAAGATCAGACAAGGAAGTCCCGGAGGACAGAACGGCCAAAGAAGCCGTCCCTCCGGACCGGACTGTCAAGGCAGTAATGCTTGGTAAACGTGTGCAGCGAGGCCCACGTAGCTGCCTGACAGATATCCTGCAGCGGAACACCGCGGCCTAAAGCCGTGGTAGCAGCCGCTGCCCTGGTGGAATGGGCACGCAGCCCAACAGGAGGCTCCTTCTTAGCCAAAGAATAGCAGGCTTTGATACACAAGGTTACCCAGCGGGAGATGGTTCTCTTGTGCACCGCCCGACCTTTTTGGCGCCCACGTAGCCAACAAAGAGCTGGTCATCCACCCGGAAGTGTTGTGTGCGGTTGATATAAAAGGAAAGCGCACGTTTTGGGTCCAGACGGTGGAGCCTCTCTTCCTCTCTGGAAGGATGCGGAGGCAGAAAGAAGGTGGGCAAAGTGATGGTCTGCCCAATGTGGAAGGCAGTAACCACCTTTGGCAAGAAGGACGGACGCGTCCTAAGAACAACCTTGTCTGGATGGACAGACAGAAAGGGAGGTTTGCATGATAGAGCCTGGAGCTCACTCACCCGCCGAGCGGAGGTGATGGCCACCAGAAAGGCTGTCTTCAGAGTCAGAAGACGAAGAGGACAGTTATGTAGAGGCTCAAAGGGAGCGCACATGAGAAAGGTAAGAACCAAGTTCAAGTCCCACTGAGGCATCACAAACGGAACAGGAGGGAAGAGGTGTGTAATGCCTTTTAGAAACCTGTTAACAACAGGGGACTTAAAAAGGGAGGGCTGATCAGGAAGCCTGAGGAAGGCCGAAATGGCACAAAGATAGCCCTTGATGGTACCCAGGGCAGAACCCTGTTGGGCCAGAGAAAGAAGGAACAGAAGAACCTCAGAAAGAGGGGCAGAGAGGGGATTCACAGCCTTTGCTGTGCACCATGCCACAAACTTGTTCCACCTGCAGGAGTATACCACCTTAGTGGAGGGACGCCTGGCTGCCAGAATCACATCACAAACTTCGGGAGGCAAGTCGAAAGGAATCAACTGCCGCCGCTCAATCTCCACGCAAGCAGGTGTAGACTGGACAGGTTCGGGTGGAGGACCGTCCCCTGCTGCTGCGACAGAAGATCCTCCCGAAGAGGCAGACGGATCGGGGGATCGACACTCATACTGAGTAGCTCGGGATACCAAACTCTTCGAGCCCAGTCCGGAGCCACAAGGATGACTTGGGCCCGGTCGCGCCGAATCTTCAACACTCTGGGTAGAAGTGGTATAGGCGGAAAGGCGTACAACAGACCGCAACTCCACTCGCGACGAAAAGCGTCGCCGAGCGAGTGCCGCCTTGGAAATTCCAACGCGCAGAACTGCTGACATTGCGCGTTCTCTTCTGTGGCGAATAGATCTAACCAAGGCTCTCCCCACTGTAGAAAGAGTCCTTGCGCCACTTCCGAGTGAAGACGCCATTCGTGATCCATCATGCACCTGCGGCTGAGTTCGTCCGCCCTGGCGTTCAGGGAACCTGCCAGGTGTTGAACCATCAGGAATATGACCTGATGTTCCAGCCATGTCCAGAGGCGCAGAGCCTCCTGACATAGGGTCCACGACCCCACCCCGCCTTGTTTGTTGCAGTACCACATGGCGGTGGTGTTGTCTGTGAACACCTGCACTACCTTCCCTTTGACAGAGGGAAGGAATGCCTTGAGTGCAAGTCGGATCGCCCGGAGCTCCAGAAGGTTGATATGGAGCCGGGACTCCGCCGGAGACCAGAGGCCTCTGATCTCCGCCTCTCCCATGTGACCGCCCCATCCCAGAAGGGACGCGTCCGTCACAACTGTGTGCTCTGGCTGGGGAAGGGAGAGGGATCTGCCCATGACCCATTGCCGGTTCGAGAGCCACCACTGCAACTGTTTTGCAGTCCCCTCCGAGATCCGGACGTGATCGGACAGGTTGCCCTGGTGCTGCGCCCACTGGAACTTCAGGTCCCACTGCAGAGCCCGCATATGCCATCTGGCATGATCGACCAGCAGGATGCAGGAGGCCATGAGGCCCAGCAGCCTCAGGGTCATCCGTACCGAAACCCAGGATAAAGGCTGAAAGATCGGAATCATAGCCTGAATATCCCGGACTCGCCGTTCGGGAGGATAGGCCCGAAACTGCGTTGTGTCCAGAACTGCTCCGATGAAAAGGAGCTGTGGAGAAGGAATCAGATGCGACTTCGGCACATTGATGGAGAACCCCAGCGAGTGCAGGAGTTCGGCCGTAGTCTGGAGGTGTGAGACGACTGCCTGGGACGAGCCCGCCTTCAGCAGCCAGTCGTCGAGGTAGGGGAAGACTGGAACCCCTGCCCGGCGCAGATGAGCTGCGACCACCGCCAACACGTTCGTGAACACCCGAGGGGCACTGGTAAGGCCAAAGGGGAGCACGGTGAACTGAAAATGCTCGAGGCCTACCGTGAACCGTAGGTAACGCCGGTGGGCCGGCAGGACGGGGATGTGGAAATAAGCGTCCTGCAAGTCCAACGCTACCAACCAGTCTCCAGGGTCGAGGGCAGTCAAGACCTGAGCTAGGGTGAGCATCTTGAACTTCTCCTTCCGGAGGAAGCGATTGACGTTCCGGAGGTCCAAGATAGGACGCATGTCCTCCTTGTCCTTTTTGGGCACCAGAAAGTAGTGGGAGTAGCAACCACGTCCTACTTCTGGGGTCAGAACATGCTTGATGGCCCTCTTGGCCAAGAGGGCCGTGACTTCCTTCTGCAGAAGCACCAAGTGATCCCCTGACATGCGGTGGAATTGAGGTGGCATGGCTGGGGGGGTGGTCTCGAAGGGGAGGGAGTAGCCCCTTCGGACAATGTCCAAGACCCACCTGTCCGAGGTGATGGCACGCCAGTGGGGAAGGTGATGGCGGACCCTGCCCCCTACTGGCGTGCTGTGCACCTGAAAGGAAGGACTAGGAGGGCTTGGAGGCCGCGGACGGGGCGGGGTTGGTGGCCTGACCCGCACGCTGGGTGCTTGACCCGCCACGGCGGGAGCCACGTCCTCGGCCACGCGAAGACGCTTACTGCGCGGGCCGGTGGCTGAGCAGCGGACGTGACTAGGCGCCCCTTCCGTGGCCACGAAAGGGGCGAAAAGCAGGTGTTAGCGGAGGGCGCACAGCAGAAAGGCCCAGGGACTTGGCAGTAGCCCGTGAGTCCTTAAAACGCTCCAGCGCATGTTCTGCTTTGGAACCAAAAAGACCGACTCCATCAAAGGGCATGTTCAGGAGTGTGTTTTGGACATCACCCGAGAAACCAGTTGTCCTCAGCCAGGCGTGGCGACGCAGCGCCACAGTCGTTGCAAGCGATCTGCCCAGCGAGTCGGCGGTATCAAGGCCACAACGGATGGTGTACTTTGCCGCATCCCTTCCTTCCTTCCGCAATGGTGCGGGAAAGCAGTGTCTGGACCTCCTCAGGACACTGGGGCAAAACGAGCGCCACCGAATCCCACAGAGAGTGGGAGTATCGGCCCAAAAGGCAAGCGGTGTTGACGGACCGCAAGCCAGCACTGGAGGAAGAAAAGGCATTCTTCCCAAATTGATCCAGGCGTTTGGATTCCCTATCCGGAGGGGCGGTAGGGAAGGCGGTTTGGGAGGCAGAGGCTTGGACAACCAAGCTCTCGGGGTGGGATGTTGAGAGAGAAACAAGGGGTCGCCCGGAGCAGGGCGATGGCGTCGGGCCACGTTCCTATCCACAGGAGCCCCTGTGGCGGGCTTGGACCATGTGCCCAAAAGAACGTCAGAAAGTGCATCATTAAACGGCAGCAATGGCTCCGAGGAGGTAGCTGCTGGCTGAAGCACTTCCGTCAGGAGGTTAGTCCTGACAGCCACTGTAGACAGTTGGAGGTGTAAGGCTCCAGCTGCTCTACGCAACACCGTTGCGAAATTTTCTCCCTCCTCCGTAGCCACGGAAGGAGGAGACAGCATGCCAGTGTCAGGGGAAGTGTCCAGACCACTGGCATCCCCAAGTTCCTCTGCCCAGTCCTGATCATAGTCACAATGCTGTGTGAGAGGGTCTTCCGACCCCTCCCAGCTCTCCTGGTTGAAAATAAGGAGGAGGGGGGACGTCAGGGACCCAAGGATCCGGAGCCCCGGGCGGCGTCAGGAACGGCACCGGGGACATCGGCGGAGGCGTGGTTAGGTCAACCGGCGTCGATGGGGGTTGCGGTACCACCGGAGCCGGGATCGGGGCCGGGAGCGAGGCTGGTGAGACAGGCGGCGCCGGGACCGGAGTTGTCGGCGGCGCCGGGGCAACCCCATCAGGGCCCGCGGGGCCCGAAGGCGCACCGGAGGGGCCTTGAGGCCCGAAGAGGCGGGCCATGGCCGACAGGAATTCCTGTATCTCGGCCGGAGTCGCCCCCGAACCCGGGAAGAACGGGTAATGCGGGGGCGGCTCCACAGGCACCTCCGGAGCCGCGGGGGCGGTGCCGACAGGGGCCTCCGCCAAGTCGCGAGACCGGCGAGGCGAAGTCTTAGAGCGATGGTGCTTCTTAGACTTTTTGTGCTTCGACTTACCCGAGGAGTGCGAAGACTAGGACTCCGCGACCGGCCTCTCGCGTGACCGGGGCTTGGCGCGGAGCCAACTGCCGGACCTCGAGGAGCTTTCGAGACCGCTCTCGCAAAGCCTTCGGGTGTAAGGCCCGGCAGTCGGAGCACGACTTCGTGTCGTGGTCGCGGACGAGACAGTAGAGACACTCTAAGTGCGGGTCTGTGATCGACATCATTCGACCACAGGCGTCGCATGGCTTGAAGCCGGGCATCCCTACCGACACCTCGGAGCCGAGATGACTCGAAGAAAACAGTGCAAAATCACCAAAAAGTTAGTCAAAAAATGACTAGGGCACTGCTCTTCCCGGATCTGCGCTTACTGGCGCGGAAAAAGAAGAACTGACGTCAGCGCGCAGGGGCGGCGTCTAAGTACTGCCCGCGACGTCATCCCGGTGATCCCGACGCCGACGACGGACGCGGAGCCGCACGACGCCGCC
Organism: Calotriton arnoldi; assembly: GCA_963921515.1. Taxonomy (NCBI): domain Eukaryota; kingdom Metazoa; phylum Chordata; class Amphibia; order Caudata; family Salamandridae; genus Calotriton; species Calotriton arnoldi. The sequence goes on from CAWUFW010006341.1 coordinate 300,870, forward strand.
TACCGATGCGCAAGGGTACTGCTACGCAAAAACTTTCCGGATCCAGCCTGACGCCTGGGGATATTCTAAGGTAAGGAATCTGTCACTAACGTGTCTCTTTCAGATGCTAGAAAGATTGCCAGTAACTCCAGGTGATTGATGTGGAGCACTTTTTGTTGAGGGGGTCCACTTGCCCTGAATCATATGGTTTAGGAGATGGCCTCCCCAGCCGGTGAGTGATGCGTCTGCTGTTAGCACTATCTGTGGAACGGGGTCTAGGAACGGCCGCCCTTTGGAAAGGTTTTGTGTGTTCCACCACTGCAGAGAGCGATGAGTGCGGCTGTCCACCAACACCAGATCTGAAATTTGCCCTTGAGCCTGGTTCCACTGACGTGCTAAACATTCTTGTAAAGGGCGCATGTGAAGCCTTGCGTGTGGTACTATGAAAATGCAAGAGGCCATCATTCCTATTAGCTGCATAAACACTCGAGCTGGTAGCGAGTGTTGAGGTTGAAATTTTGTTATGAGTGTTTGCATACTGGCTATTGTGACTGGATTGGGGTATGCCAGTGCTTTGGAAGTATCTATTGTGGCCCCTAAATACTGATGTATGAGGGACGGTTGAAGATATGACTTGGTGAGGTTTATTGTGAACCCCAAGTTGTGAAGCAAGTGAATTGTTTGTAGAGTGTGGTGAACACACTGGCTGTTTGACTTGGCTTTTATGAGCCAGTCGTCCAGGTAAGGGAAGACATGAATTTGTTGTCTTCGCAAGTGGGCGGCTACTACTGCCAGACACTTTGTGAAGACTCTGGGTGCTGTGGTCACTCCAAATGGGAGGACCTTGAATTGATAGGGCTGACCGTCCACTATGAACCTTAGATATTTCCTGTGAGCAGGGTGTATAGGAATATGGAAGTAGGCGTCTTTGAGATCTAGAGTGGCAAGGAAATCGCCTTGTTGGAGCAGTGGGAGGACCTGTTGAAGGGTGACCATGTGAAAATGGTCTGATTGTAAGTAGATATTCAAAGGTCTGAGGTCCAATATTGGTCTCAGAGTACCGTCTTTTTTGGGGATGAGAAAATAAAGGGAGTAAACCCCTGTGCCTTGATGCTGAAGGAGAACTGGTTCTATTGCATGCTTTTGAAGAAGTGAGAGAACTTCTTGTTTGAGGAGAGTTAGATGTTCCGTGGACATTGGACATTGTTTGGGCGGTATGGTTGGGGGAGTTGCGGTAAGTTCCAGGCAGTAACCATACTGGATAATTTGTCTTACCCACCTGTCTGTAGTGATGGAGTTCCAGACAGGTAGGAACTGTGAGAGCCTTCCTCCGACCGGATTGGAATGGTCTGGAGGGAAGTCATTGTTTGGTAGTAGGGGAGGTTCGGTTATTGTTACCTCGACCTCTTCCCTTGCTATTATTTCCTCTGTACCCACCTCTGAAATATGACTTGTTAGGTGATGTTTGTGTGGGACACTTGTAGGTGGAGGAAGTGTCTGCGCTAATGTTTTTGGATGCGCCCCTATAAAAGGAGCGACGAAAGGAACCTCGTGGTGTTTGAGACTGTAATGCTCCCATCGATTTTGCAGTGTGTCTTTTTTCATTTTTTCTAAAGCTGTATCCACAGCTGGGCCAAAGAGGTGCTCTTGATCGAACGGCTGATTTAAAATAGTTGTTTGCACTTCTTGCTTAAACCCAGAAATGCGCAACCATGCATGTCTACGAAGTAAGACACTGGTGTTGAGAGATCTAGAATGCGGTGCCTGCTGCATCAAGGGCACATTTGATGGATGCATTGGCAATTAATTTGCCCTCTTGGACCAGATCGTTGGCCTTGGCTTTGTATTGGTCAGGTAAATGTTGAATAAGGTCTTCAAGCTCATCGTAGTGAGCCCTGTCGTATCTGGCAAGCAATGCTTCTGCATTAGCTATTCTCCAGTGATTGGCTGCTTGGGAGGCAACTCGTTTACCTGATACATCTAGCAGTTTAGACTCTTTTTCTGGAGGTGGAGCATCACCAGAGGTTTGGGAATTAGCACTTTTTCTTGCATTGGAGACTACCAAAGAATCTAAAGGGAGTCGTCCTTTAATGTAAATTGGATCGTTAGGGGCAGGCTTGTACTTTTTTTATCAATTCGAGGATTGAGGATCCTGGTCCTAACAGGGTCTTTAAATATGTCTGGTGCATGTTTAATGACACCTTTAAGCATGGGCAATGTATGAATTGTTTTTTGTGACTGAGCAAATGTGCCAATTAGGAAGTCTGCGTCCATGGGGTCTGAATGGAGTTCAACGCCATTATATTGCGCAGCCCTATTAATGAGCTGACTAAATCCTATATTGTCATCTGGAGGGGGGGCCTAGATGGGTATACATCCAGATCAGGAAGGTCCGGAGGATCTGTGGGATTGTTGTAATCGTCCCATGTATCCTGTGGTGGAGTAGTGTCATCATCAGGGTCATCTAAAGGGTTCTTATCGTGTCCACCCCCGTCCCCTAGATCATCCTCATCCTGTGGTGAGTATGGAAGTATTGGAGAAAGTCTAGGATAGTGTATAGGAGAGTTTGTAGGAGACAAAGGTTTGGTAGGAAGAATAGGAGAAGAGGGTCTTAGGGGTGAAGTTGCAAAGTCCCTTTTCTTCACAGGTACCTCAGGAGGGTGTGAGGTATTTGATTTCCTCTTCTTTGTTGGGAGACTGACAATATGGCCTGTTTTAGAATCCACATGTAAAGTCTTTTAATTTGGATCGATAGGATCTGGGCGAAAAAGCTCTTCCTGGTTATTGTCTCCTTTCGGTGCCGAACGTGGTTTCGATTTGGACTCTGAAGCCGTAAGAGGGGTCTTGTGCTCCTTTGGCTTCGACGCCGGCATCGAGTCGGGAATTTTCTTCGGATCCGAAAGTTTTCGGTGTTTATTCGGTTCCGAGGCCTTATGGTCTTTCGGTGCCGAAGGGTTGGGTACCGAGGCCTTTTTGGACGCAATGGGAATAGGGTGTATCCCTGATTTCGGTACCGAAGGTGTCTTATGGGTACTGATATGCGGCTTGCTCGGTCCCGAGCTGCCGGAAGGCTTTTCCTTTGTCTACGGAGCCGGGCCCGGAGGCGGGGCTTCTGAAGTTTTCCCTCGGTCTTGACTAAGGCCTTCAGGCGAAGTTTTGACCGGAGCCTTCTGTTTATCTGGTGCGGCAGGGGCATGGACGTTTGTACTCACTGGTTGACCTGGAGTGATGTGGTCATCGGAGTCGTCAGCTTCAGAGACGATGGTGAGCTCCTCTGAATCCTCTTCCTCTGGAACATCGGGGCCTTTGTTGAAGATGTCGTGTGGCGCCGGTGTAGCCTGTTGAGCCATAACGGGTCGTCGAGCCCGGCGATCACGAATAGTCTTTTTAGAGCGAAAAGAGGCCCAGGCCTGGCAATCCTTTTCTTCGTGTTCTGGCGAGAGGCAAAGGTTGCAGACTTTGTGGTGGTCACTGTGTCGAAATTTAGCTCCACACTGGGGGCATTTTTTAAATGGAGTCCTTTCCATTAGCCGTAGGCCCGAATGGCGCCGATAGGCCCAGCGGCCCGCGTCGACGATTTTGAAGTGAGCCCGTCGAGGGGCACGCAAACGAAACAATACCGTCGAGTGGTGATGGGTGCCCGTCGAAAAGGGTTGGAAACACGGTACCGAACCGGAGCGCAGCAAGTCACATCCAAACCCGATGGCGGAAAAAAACTATCTGAGGATGGAGTCGATGCCCATGCGCACCATCGTCCAAGGGAGGAGTCACCTATCTCGTGACTACAAAGACTTCTTCCAAGACAACAACAAACTGCAAACATCCGAGCCCACCACCAGATAGCGATCTATGGACAAGTATGTATTCTGCAGCTCATATGCCTGGAACACAGTGTTATCGGTTCAGAGGCAAGTACTTTGTTGTGGGAGTTGGGTTTCTGGGGTTAGACTCAGGGGTCCCCCAGGGTCAAGGATACACTCTTGTTACACCCTCAGCCGCACTAGGGCGGCCGGGTGCAGTGTGCTGAGGCCCAATGTTATCCAATGGGGGATAGGGGGCCTCCGGTTGGTGGCTGCTTACGAGCAGGCCACAAGGTTGTGGGAGCAAAACACCTGTACTTAAGCTCGGGGCAAATGGAGGTTCAAGATAGCACCAAAGGGGCACCCTCAGCGGCACTAGGGCGGCCGGGGGCAGGGTGCTGGTTTGTCGTCGGGTGCCCTGTTACTTTCAATGGGGAGTCTCCGGTTTGCAAACACACAGCAGGCTTGGGACGAAGGTCTTCTGGGTGTGACCACCACTTGGAGAGGTAAGATGGGATGCTGGGGGTTGGTTAGACACCATGGGTTGGGCCACCCAAGGCCGTGGGGCATCGGGTGCAGGGGTGTCTTTAAGGGTCGGTTCTTCTCACCAGCTCCTGGTCGAGGGTTTGGGAGACCTTCCGGTTTGAGGCTGCAGGCGTCGGCTGGAGGAAGGTCAGGGATCACCAGATCTCGGGTCAGGATCACTGGGGAGACCTCCTCGTGGTGTTGGACCACTCGAACTTGGGCCGTGAGCGTCAGGTGCAGAGTGGTGCAGACTCGCAGATTTCGCCGGAGCTGGAGTCTCTGGGTGAACAAATCCGGTGTCCACGGGAGACAATGTCTTTTCTTTGGAAGGCAGGGCAGGTCCTCTGGGTTCTTGAGGTTGCTGGCTGCAGGGCACATCGGAGTTTCGCTTCTGCAGGTTCGAGTTGGGTACAGCCGATAGGGCTGGGGCCAAGTCAGTGGGCGTCCTCCTCTTCTTAGCTTCGGCACAGCTGTTCGGTCCTTTTCTTCTTGTGGTTTCTTGTCTGAGGAGGCAAGGTTCAGGGGTACCCTTAAATACTAGATTGAGGGGTGTTACAGGAAAGTAAAAGGTTGGGACCAATGGGTCCCTTCCTTGGGGTGGGTACACCCCCTATTAGGCCACCCTCCAGTGGGAGGGGTGTTTTTGCCTCACTCTGGTTGGCTGGGTCCCCCCATCTGCAAGATGGCGGGGACAGAGTTGTGCTTCACCTGGCCTCCCCAACCTGAGGGGTGGGGTTGGCAAAGGTGGGCACACCTCTCTTCCTCACTTTTTTTCCCCGCCGGTTCTCCGGCCCAAAGTGGGGGTCAGAACCAGTGGGGGCCAGTTCCTGAAAACAGCAACAGGCTTGGGGAAGGTCACAAAGGCGGCAAGCCTTTGAAGCTTCCCCTTCGTGGACCCTGCCCATCCTGGGGGAGGAGGCTTGGCACCTCATCCCAGTATGTGCATTGTTTCAGGCCCCCGAAAGTAGCAGGCTCTCGACCCAAGGGTCCAGAAACAGGTCTGGTGGTGACAGCTGAAAGCAGCCACTCAGCCTGGACACTAGTGTTAGGTCGTTTTTCAGGGAGCATCTCTAAGATGCCATCTGTGTGCATTTTTCATTAAATCCCACTCTGGCATCAGTGTGGATTTAATGTGCTGAGAAGTTTGATACCAAACCTCTCAGTTTTCAGTGCAGCCATTATGGTACTGTGGAGTTCGTAATGACAAACTCCCAGCACCATATACTCTTAATGGCTTTACTGCACTTACAGTGTCTAAGAATTGGCTTAGACACTGTAGGGACACAGGGCTCATGCACCTGTACCCTCACCACTGGTATAGTGCACCCAGCTAGAGGGGTGACTGATCTATGCCAGGGCAGTGGGTTGTAGGCATGGCACACAGGGATGTGTTTGAAAAAAAGAAAAAGGAGGCGCCTGCACTCCGAATATATACGAGGATTCAAAGGAGTAAACTGAATTACATGGTTAATCTGCTAGAGCGTGCCACACGGTTTTTGAGGGCTGCCAGTCCCTCACGCTACTTGAAATGTGATGAATGTATCAAGCGAAATAGCCTGACATGCACCGTGTGCACAGCTGTATGAAACATGTACAAACTGATCAAAGTTAGTAGCACAAGTGTGGTTCAATGAGTCATTTAATGCTGCATGAACATATAAATTTCAAAACAACATATTCCTAAATAGTCATATAAATTCATCAAACGGAAAAAGATATACAAATCTCATTAAATGATTTGGCTCAATCATTGATACAAAATTAAAGATGAATCAACATTTGGTTGTCTAATAACACAATTGATACAAAGGTCTCGGTTAGAAATATACAAGTTGACCGTCAGCCCAATGCATTTCGGGACAATTCGTCCCTTCTTCAGGGGCCACTGTAATGTAAACGTACATAACGTTACATATAAGATTGGTTAACACAATGCAAATTAATTACAACAAACCACCATATCCGGTGATACCCATGCGGGAATCTGTGCTGAATGTGTAAAGCATCACCCATTGGTAATAAAATAAAAGAAAAAAACGTGAACATGTAAATGCGAAATGCAACATGCAGAGCCCAAATAGAAAAGCCCATCGTATTAAGTACTGCTCGACTCGCGGAAGTGATGTGTGATAGATTTTACCCCGTGCACTAGAGAACTATGTATAGCGTGCCAAAAACTAAACAAAGAGACGGTATCACTCATGTCTGAATACATACCAATGACTGGCGTGTAAACTGGAAGACCAAAATAGGACTGGCTGGAAGCTGTGCAATGTACAATATAACATCATAAAGTAAGCAAAAGCGAAACCACACTAAGTGCCAACACTAAAACCAAAGAAAAAAACACACAAAGACCGGTACCTTGTCGGTAATGGAAACGAAGCCGAACCTGTAACCATGGAAAATGGACAACAAAATCATGAGCACTACCATACAATAGCCATCAACATCAACACGGACACAGCGAGACATCTAATACCAAACTGACCTTTTTTACTGCTGCAAGAGTCAAACGATACTAGCCATGGTAACTCGACTGCACAAGTACGTCCACGAAGTAAACGCAGGTCCCGTTAAAAATTGAATCGGAACCGGAACTAGAAAACCGGTCACATGGTCAAATACACAACGTCCAAATGAGTCGAAAGAGTGGCGGCCATCTTAACACAGTAGAAGTGAATGAAACGTGCAATCACAACAACGGAAATGCTTCTCAGCCACTGCACAATGGAAATAAAATAATACCGCTAACGATCTCGATGAAATGCCATAAACAACAATACACTGCAGATGTTCAGGACCAAGCAAACAAGGTGTTGAAAACTGATTAAAAAAACGTGCACAAAGAATACAAAGTAAAATAATTACTAATGGGCAATACAATATGTATGGTATCCTAGGCATGGAATAAAAACTTAACAACATAGGTAGATGCTCAGTGTACATAAGCACAATATCAAATACAGTGAATACAATACATGAAATACATTGCCAAGGGAAAATGTACCATGACAACAATGATGTCTAGTGATAATTACATGACCTGAAACATACCCTAGGTTTACCCCATGTATGAAACCCTGGTGTATGTATGTGTGTATGTAGCAATGCAATGAGATGCGAATCCTGCTTACAGGAAACAAGTAAGGTCTAATTTGTCGTTGAGTCCAAACGGTTCCATGGAATTGAATTTTTTTATCCACCATACTTCTTTCTGGGACAGAATTTTACTGGGATCACACCCTTCTCTTGGTGAAACTTTTTCAAGTATTAAGAACCTCACTTGCGAGATGTTGTGGTGATGTTCTAGCCAGTGCACGACCAAGTTGGAATTAGTGTTCTTTGTGCGTATCATACTTTTGTGTTCACCTATTCGAATTTTGATCTTTCTTTCGGTTTTGCCTATATATAGCAGGCCGCACGGACACTTGGTACAATATATGACGTTGGTTGTATTGCAATCAGAAGTATGCCGCAATGCACATTTTTCACCAGTTCTGGGGTGATTAACAACATTTTGTGGTATGAAGTTATTACAGTGCGTGCAGTTGTTGCACTTTCTCATTCCCAAAAATTTGGTGGTATCTGTGGTGGATTTTCTCTTAAGCGCTAACTGCCTTTTTTGGCTCTTGCACCCAATCCAGTTTCAGCTATGACATCTTTTGACAGCATCGCTAACACCACTGAGAACAGAGCAGAAACTAAAGCCTACACCCTTGAACAAGCCACTGAAATTTATGCTTTGATCAAAACCACCAAATCTTTTGATACCCACCAGGGATCTACAATTCAACAGTTACGTCATTTGGAATTCATTATGAGACGCGAACTGAACCAAAGGCTCAACGCTTATTCAATATCATAAACATCAACGCATTCCTAGAGGTTTGAGACTTGCCATCAAAACATTACTTTTTCGATTACAATTCAAAAGTGTTTATGGATAAATGGTATGCCGTGTTAAATAAGTGCTCCCTTGATCTCATTTTACTAATTGTGGAAGAATTATCCAAAACGATCGGAGAACTTGAAGAAGAAATTCATAGTATTCAACACGACTTATCGCACCGCATGGATCTGGAAGAATGGTCTAAATCATTGGAACAAATCAACGAGAAACTTGACAGTTACGGTAATGATTTACTAGAACGTAAATTAAGAAAGTTCAAAATGGACACTATTGATTACCGTTTAAATGAGGTTTACACGTGGGCCGATATGTACTCGCAAAGGAGACCAGCTAAAAACCCTCATTCCTCATCTGAGGAAAGCGTTGTTTCAGATCGAGAACTATTACCTACAAGATCTCCTATCCACAGAGAGTCTCCCAGTGATGAACCATCAACCAGCAGTCGTACGAGTTCGGATATTATTCAACCTCGTGCTTTGAGCCAAACGGAATCTTTTTTAGCCAAAGGCCAAGCACCAACGCAACCACCAGAAGTTCAATTTACAAAAACCAACGGAAGCGCAACAAAACCAGGAGAGGAAAAAGCAAAAGGACGGCAGAATTTACGAAGTGCGAAGACATTGTCATAAACATCTCTTCTAAAACCCTGTCTCGGAAACAATTGCAAGTTCTCAATAAAGGAACATCGTTTGTTCCCACGTACCACACTAATCTTCCTGAATCTGATATTGCTTTTTACAAATTCAGGCGCACTATCAAACTGTAAATTTTTTTGATAATGTTATCACTGATACGCATACCCCAGATCAACATGAATTTTTGGAATTTAAACCCAAAAGCGCATACGTTCCACCGGTTTCACATAAAACCATCGATATGTTTGAAGCTTTAGTGTTACAGGACTTGAGAAAATTAGAATTTCAATCTCAGAAACGGTCGAACCTATCCAAATGGGAAACAGCTACTTTACGACAACTTGCCAGAGACAAAGACCTAACCTTCCAGCAGGCTGATAAAGGGGGAGCTTTAATTATCATGGATACTATGTATTATCACAACAAGGTGCGTGAGCATTTGGCAGATGAAACTACATATTTAAAATTAGATCGCGACCCCACCAATGACATCAGCCAGACTCTGAACAGTATCCTTGAGCATGCCATTGATATGGATTGGATTTCTTTAAAAACCAAGAGCTTTCTGAACCAACAGTTTCCCAAACGTCCGCATCTTTACATGCTCCCCAAAATCCATAAAAATCCAGTTGACCCACCGTTTAAAACCGATTGTGTCAGGAGTAGGTTCTGTGTTTGAACCTTTAGGTAAATACATTGATCAATTTCTCCAACATTTTGTCAGTTCCTGGAAAACATACATACGTGATACCACCGACTTTTTGTCTAAGCTTCACAACTTGGAGACTAACAACGCGCAGAACTGGATGCTTTGTACCATCGACGTCACCTCGTTATACACGTCCATCCCTTTACTTGAAGGAATTGAGGCAGTTGAATGGGCCCTATTATCCCAACCTTCAATAGGAGCTCATAAAGTGTTCCTGGTGGAACTTTTCCTTTTTTGTCTACAGCACAGCTATTTTAGATGGGAGGATGAGTTTTTTCTCCAAATAAGCGGGACCTCCATGGGTTTCGGGGGGGCTCCCACGTACGCCAATATTTTCATGGCTGCTTTTGAAGAAGAATACATTTTCAAAAACACTGATTGGACAAAACATTTGGTGATGTACGGACGGTACATCGATGATATTTTTTTGATCTGGTCTGGCACAAGGGACATCTTGGAAAATAACATTATAACATTGAACTCCAGAAATAACAGAATCCAGTTTACATCCAACATTAGTTGCAAAGGATTGTCTTTTCTTGATGTGTTTGTAAAAATGAGTGAGAAAGGCTTCAACACTAGTGTACATGTGAAGCCTACCGATCGCAATAACACTCTCCTGTACACCAGTTTCCACTCGCCACAGTTGATTAAAAATTTACCATATTCTCAAATATTGCGCATTAAACGCATCTCCTCAACTCAAGAATTGTTGAAATACGATATGAACCGCATCAAAACCAGGTTTCTTCAAAGAGGGTATCCCACGGAGATCATAACCAATGCTGAAACCCGCGTTACTGAAAAAGATCGCAATGAGCTACTTTCTTCCAAACCCAAAACCACTAACAGGCATATTGTTTTTGTCTCTAAATTTTCTACAAGATCCGCAAGCATTAGGAAAACGATCATTAAAAGATGGGAACTCTTGCAAAATGAACCTGACCTTGGTAACTCGTTCAAAGAACTACCTCTGTTTGCATTTACCAGAAGTCTCAACCTCAAAGAAGCACTGTCCGTTAAATCCACCACAGATACCACCACATTTTTGGGAATGAGAAAGTGCAACAACTGCACGCACTGTAATAACGTCATACCACAAAATTTTGTTAATCACCCCAGAACTGGTGAAAAATGTGCATTGCGGCATACTTCTGATTGCAATACAACCAACGTCATATATTGTATCAAGTGTCCATGCGGCCTGCTATATATAGGCAAAACCGAAAGAAAGATCAAAATTCGAATAGGTGAACACAAAAGTATGATACGCACAAAGAACACTAATTCCAACTTGGTCGTGCACTGGCTAGACCATCACCACAACATCTCGCAAGTGCGGTTCTTAATACTTGAAAGTTTCACCAAGAGAAGGGTGTGATCCCAGTAAAATTCTATCCCAGAAAGAAGTATGGTGGATAAAAAAATTCAATTCCATGGAACCGTTTGGACTCAACGACAAATTAGACCTTACTTGTTTCCTGTAAGCAGGATTCGCATCTCATTGCTACATACACACATACACCAGGGTTTCATACATGGGGTAAACCTAGGGTATGTTTCAGGTCATGTAATTATCACTAGACATCATTGTTGTCATGGTACATTTTCCTTTGGCAATGTATTTCATGTATTGTATTCACTGTATTTGATATTGTGCTTATGTACACTGAGCATCTACCTATGTTGTTAAGTTGTTATTCCATGCCTAGGATACCATACATCATTGTATTGCCCATTAGTAATTATTTTACTTTGTATTCTTTGTGCACGTTTTTTATCAGTTTTCAACACCTTGTTTGCTTGGTCCTGAACATCTGCAGTGTATTGTTGTTTATGGCATTTCATCGAGATCGTTAGCAGTATTATTTTATTTCCATTGTGCAGTGGCTGAGAAGCATTTCCGTTGTTGTGATTGCACGTTTCATTCACTTCTACTGTGTTAAGATGGCCGCCACTCTTTCGACTCATTTGGACGTTGTGTATTTGACCATGTGACCGGTTTTCTAGTTCCGGTTCCGATTCAATTTTTAACGGGACCTGCGTTTACTTCGTGGACGTACTTGTGCAGTCGAGTTACCATGGCTAGTATCGTTTGACTCTTGCAGCAGTAAAAAAGGTCAGTTTGGTATTAGATGTCTCGCTGTGTCCGTGTTGATGTCGATGGCTATTGTATGGTAGTGCTCATGATTTTGTTGTCCATTTTCCATGGTTACAGGTTCGGCTTCGTTTCCATTACCGACAAGGTACCGGTCTTTGTGTGTTTTTTTCTTTGGTTTTAGTGTTGGCACTTAGTTAGTGTGGTTTCGCTTTTGCTTACTTTATGATGTTATATTGTACATTGCACAGCTTCCAGCCAGTCCTATTTTGGTCTTCCAGTTTACACGCCAGTCATTGGTATGTATTCAGACATGAGTGATACCGTCTCTTTGTTTAGTTTTTGGCACGCTATACTTAGTTCTCTAGTGCACGGGGTGAAATCTATCACACATCACTTCCGCGATCCGAGCAGTACTTAATACGATAGGCTTTTCTATTTGGGCTCTGCATGTTGCATTTCGCATTTACATGTTCACATTATTTTTTCTTTTATTTTATTACCAATGGGTGATGCTTTAAACATTCAGCACAGATTCCCGCATGGGTATCACCGGATATGGTGGTTTGTTGTAATTAATTTGCATTGTGTTAACCAATCTTGTATGTAACATTACGTACGTTTACATTACAGTGGCCCCTGAAGGGACGAATTGTCCCGAAATGCATTGGGCTGACGGTCAACTTGTATATTTCTAACCGAGACCTTTGTATCAATTGTGTTATTGGACAACCAAATGTTGATTCATCTTTAATTTTGTATCAATGATTGAGCCAAATCATTTAATGAGATTTGTATATCTTTTTCCGTTTGATGAATTTATATGACTATTTAGGAATATGTTGTTTTGAAATTTATATGTTCATGCAGCATTAAATGACTCATTGAACCACACTTGTGCTACTAACTTTGATCAGTTTGTACATGTTTCATACAGCTGTGCACACGGTGCATGTCCGGCTATTTCGCTTGATACATTCATCACATACACAGGGATGTGTGCCATGGCGACTCTTCACTTTGTTCTGCACCAAAACACGCAGCCTGCAAAGGCAGTGTGTGAGTGTAAAGGTACAGGGCCTCTAAGGGTGGCACAATAAGTGCTGCAGCCCTTAGAGGCCTTCCTTGATCACAGTGCCCTGGGTACCTGTGGTACCATTTACCAGGGACTGACCTGTGGCCAGAGAGTGCCAATTGGGTTTGGTCTTCAATGCAGTTTTAAGGAAAGAACATAGGCCCTGGGTACCTGATTGGCAGGAGCCCATGGGCACACTAAGTCAAAGTACATGAGCAGTTCAGCAAAAAGTGGGGGCAACCAATCCGAAAGAGGGCACTTTTTCACAAAGATGAAACTGCACCACGTCCAAAATGGCTCACATGAAAGAGAGCGTCCTTGAAGGAGTCAGGTGTGGCTTCAGAATGTTTATAGTGAAACCTTAACGCGTTAGGAGGTTTTCTGTAGTCAGGATGTGGGTGAAGCCTGCCAGTCAAAAGGCCGCCTTCAACAGCCAGTCATCAAGGTAGGAAAAGACTGGAAGTCCTGATCTCCAAAGATATGCAAGTACCACCATCATTTTTCTACACGCCCGAGGAGCACTGGTGAAGCCTAAGGGGAGCACAGCGAACAAAAAAAAAAAAAAAAAGGCTCTCGCTCCACCATGAGCCGTAGATCGCACCTATGGGCCTGGAGGACGGGGATGTGGAAGTGAGCATCCTGCAGATCCAACACTAGCAATCCAGTCTCCAGGCCAGACAATACCTGGGCCAGGCTCCTTTGGCCAGAAGGGCCTATACTTCCTTCTGCAAGAGTGACAAATGGTCCTCGATTAGCCGTTCAGAGGACGCTGAAAGGTGTGGTGGGATGACATGAAATGGTAGGGCATAACCCACAGGTGACGCATCAGTCACCACGGTTAGCACTGGGTCAGATAGTGAGAGCGGTCAGCCACTGACCCAATTGAGGTTCAGCAACAACTGAATATCGTTTGCAGTCTTATCTGGAAGTAATTAGAGGGTCCCCCTAATGCTGTGGCCAAGGGGACTTCATATCCCATATCCACCACTTGGAATTCTTGAGCAACAGGATGCTGGAGGCCTTCAGTCTCAGACTCCTTGTAGGAAAGGGCCCCCTTTTGCATGGTTGCCCCCCACTTTTTGCCTAAGGTTGATGCACTTTGACTGAGTGTGCCCTGGGTTCCTGCCAACCAGGTACCCAGGGCCTATCTTCTTTCCCTCCGACCACGTACGCAACCTAGGGGTCATCCTCGACCCCACCCTCTCCATGACTAAGCAGGTCAACGCCGTTTCCTCATCCTGCTTCAACATCCTCCGAATGCTCCGCAGGATCTTCAAGTGGATCCCCACCGAAACAAGAAAACCAGTCACCCAGGCCCTCGTCACCAGCAGGCTGGACTACGGAAACGCCCTCTACGCAGGAACGACGGCTAAGCTCCTGAGACGGCTGCAACGCATCCAGAACGCCTCTGCACGTCTTATCCTCGACATCCCCCGACGCAGCCACATCACACCCCACCTGAGAGACCTGCACTGGCTCCCTGTCAACAAGAGGATAACCTTCAAGCTCCTCACCCACGCACACACAGCACTCCACAACTCCGGACCAGCCTACCTCAACAGACGACTCAGCTTCTACACCCCCACCCACCAGCTCCGCTCGACCAGCCTCGCCCTCGCCACAGTCCCCCGCATCCGGAAAACGACCGCCGGCGGCAGATCCTTCTCCCACCTCGCCGCCAAGACCTGGAACACCCTCCCCACCAACCTCCGACAGACCCAAGACCTACTGGCCTTCAGAAGACTCCTCAAGACCTGGCTCTTCGATCAGTAGCAGCACCACCCCCCTCTTCCCCCAGCGCCTTGAGACCCTCGCGGGTATGTAGTGTGCTTTATAAGTGACATGATTGATTGATTGATTCCCTAAATCTGTACTGTTGCACACCCAAATTGGCAACTCTCTGGCCCCATGTAAGTCCCTTGTAAAAGGTACCATAGGTACCAAGGACACTGTGACCAGGGAAGGCCTCCAAGGGCTGCAGCACTTTTTGTGTCACCCTTAGAGGATATATATATATATATATACACATATATGTGTATATATTACCTACTGGCGGTCGCCAGTAGGTAGTTATAGTTAGGACCTATTTTCCATAGGAAATTCACAACATTCTATTTCCAATAACTTTGGCGCCGGTTGATGAATCTTCGCAAAATTTTCAAAACTCGTGGGGCGCTCCGGTCCGCTCCTATCCTGAAAGTCTCGGGGTGATTCATCAAGTGGGGGCCGAGAAAAAAGGGGGGTCCCAAAACGTGTTTTCCCCATGCAATTTTCCATAGGAACCTTTAGTCGCAGCTACAGCCCGAACTGCTAAACGGAATTACACCAAATTTGGCAAAAAGGTAGCCCTTGGTACAGAGTCGTGCCTTTTGGTTAAATGGTGTAAATCCGTTCAGTAGTTCCTGAGAAATTCGAAAAAGAACACACATCTGGGCGGAGCCTAACCACACATGTCATCGTGAGATCTGATTGGCTGTCAGCACTTCATCCTGGAATTGCTGGCAGCCATCTTGGGACAAATATAAATGATAGTACCCCATTGAAATGCATTGTAGTGAATCGAAGATTTTGAGGGTTACCAAAAGGAGAACTATAAAGGGTGATAACAGAATTTAGTTACATTAGAATTCATTTGTTGATGGTACCATACTAATTTCAGAAATTGTGGTGTGTTCTAAGGTGATTTTACCCTGTGAAAAACCTTCTGCTGGGATATCATGAATCATGTTTGAGAGAAAACTATTTTCACATGCTTGTCCCATACAGTTTTGGAAGGTGCTCCAGAAGCTAAAATGAGCATATTTTCTGTAAATTCACATGATCTTTCTCAGTCATGTGAGAATGAAGTCTGACATTCTCAGTAAAACATGTACATCCAACAAGGGCAGAGACTGTCAGTTGATTCCTTTGTGTTCTACTGCAGCTTCCCAGAGTGTTCTAAAGAACAACTAGAGTGCTAACAGCCTTACTTATGACAAAAGAATGGCACACCTGAAGCCATCTTGATTGGAATAAACTGGTAACAGTTAAAACATTTAATTTAAAAAGGAACAAAATGAGGGGGTTCATTTTGCCATAGAAATTATGGTTAGTGATGCAGAAAGAACATTTAGGGCATGTTTTAAGTGAGATCTCAAATCCTCTTCTATTTCATTAGAAAATTCTGACATGCAGACTGAAACAATCACTTTCAATACCAGCAGTAGACTTCCAGTTAACTCCCTGGTGAGCAGTAGCTTTACTACAGTGATCTAATGAACAACTAGAGTGCTAACATTCTGAATTTATGGCAAATGTGTGACACATCTGAATGCCTTCTTGATGGAATCAAAGTAAAAAACTGAAAGCATTTCCTACTGAGGAGACTGCAGTAAATGACTAAATTAGGAAACTTCATAACAAATAAGTCTCCCAAGATGGCCACCAGAGAAAAAAAGAGCCCAAATGTAGCACAAATATCACCCAGATGTAGCCCACATATAGCCCAATGACAGAAGTGTGCAAAACACTTTTTATTTTTAGTTTTTCTGTAGTTTTATATAGTGCAAACTGGTCAGGTATTGGAGCGTTACATCTTACTTGGACCCCTTATTGCGTATTTTGCACGAAGTACATGAGATTGATCTTGCGAAACATTGAACTTTACGATTCTGTTAACCTGAAGTTGCTCTGAACCTACTGGTTTTAATTAATTCTCACTGTATTGTATTAGGAAAGAGGATTTACTGTTTTTATGTACACTTTTATGATCTATGTTTCTAAATCCGATCAAATAAAGTTTAATGAATTCTATGGCAGGACGGAGGCGAGGATTATGCATATCTTTCCTCACCACTTTATTTGCATACCAGTTCAAAGAAAACGTAACACAACAATCATTAAACAAAAGACTACACAACCCATGAACCATTAGGGGGGTAGTCTCCAAAGCAACTATAGTCCAATCATATCACAGTCCATCGTATGTAATATCGTGAAGTCCCTTCTGCTTCCTCTTTCTTCACTGCTCGTCAGTTAAGTGCATTCCTTACATTCTTGGCTTAATCTGACGTTGTTGCTGTTTGTATAGCGGTTTCTTGTGCACGTTTTTAGCATTATTGCCTTGGTATTGTTTTATATTCCCTGCGCAGCAGGCTCTTGCCCGAGCGCGTTCTCCCCCTCGCAGTTTCTCCCGCTGTGTGCTCTGCGCGCGGTGAGATACTGTCAGGCGCGTCTGGTCCGAGCGAGGCAGCTCCGTCGACCGCTCCCGCTGGTCTTTACGCGCGTTTGGGAATCCGGTCACTCCTTTAGTGTCCGCTTGATTCCCGACCAACCCTCGCCTAATTTTGACACCGCTAAGCGGTGATTTCCCCACACGGCCACGTTAGTGACCAGCGCCGCCTCAGTCTATTCTTATAACAGCTTCGGGGAAAGCCCAGCTGTTGGAGCACCGGCGAGGGGGCTGTCTTAAGGATTTTAAGGGCATTTGTTCTGTGCTCACACCCTCTGCTATCATGTCTTCTCCAGAAGACCATTTTTAATCCTCCTACCAGGAAGTGGACGAGGAATGGCCCCCCAACTTCTCCCTCCAGCAGTGGACCAAGCCCTCTCTCTGGCTATTTCTAGGGTGCTGGCTCCTCTTAGGGATCAGGTTGATAAGCTGGCGAAAATTATCCCTGGGGTTTTCAGTGACCCAGATCTGGTGGTGGCGGGTCCAAGTAGCTCCCAGATGGGGAATAAAAGGGCCGTTAAGCATAACGCGGGGCACTTGGAAGGATTTGATAAACTTACGGAGACCTTCCTCAAGAGTGCGCGAACGCTAAAACATGCACCCTGCCGGGAGGAGGGGCCTGGAGAAAATTGCGACACTGTCACCACTATTGTAGACCCCGACGGCGGGTTTCCCTTAGAGGGAGAGGGTGTATCGGAGGACGATTTCTCCTCCGATGAGGATAAGGACTCGGGGCGTCCCTGGCGTCCAGAGTTCCACTCCTCTCAGTCCCCGGTTGGGGACGGGGTCCACTCGGACATGTTCGAGCCTACCCAAATTTACCATCCTAGGTCGGCAGAGTGGACACCTGACGCCAAAGTGGCAGAGTATGTGGTGGGGAAAATCCATCAACCCCTTGAAAGGGAGGTCAGGAATAGGATGAGGGGAGAATGCCCCTGGCCCTCACTGAAGGGGAAGGTGGCACACACGCCTGAAATTGATGAGAAACTATGTACCTTTTTCTCCAAGTATATGAGGGATCCCAAGAAAGGAATTGATAGGTCTTGGACGTGGTAGGGCCCTTGACCCAAATTATTCAATTGACGGAGCGTTCCAAAGAGTCAGGATCCCCTTTGTCCACGGATATTGTGGCTGGTTGGGCGCACTACCCTAAACCCTAAAACACTACCCCCAGCACGACACCCTACACTACCCAAACATAACTGCACTACCCTAAACCCTAAAACACTACCACCAGCACGACTCCCTACACTACCCAAACACCACTGCACTACTCTAAACCCTAAAACACTAACCCCAGCATGACCCCCTACACTACCGAAACACCACTGCACTACCCTATACCCTAAAACACGACCCCCTACACTACACAAACACGACCACTACCCTAAACCCTAAAACACTACCCACAGAATGACCCCCTTCACTACACAAACACCACTGCACTGCCCTAAACCCTAAAACACTACCCCCAGCACTACCCCCTACACTACCCATACACCACTGCACTACCCTAAACCCTAAAACACTACCCCCAGCACGACCCCCTACACTACTGCACTACTGCACTACCCTAAACCCTAAAGCACAAGTTACTAACTTGTGTAACGATATATCTGTAAGAGACAGTAGTTAGTGACAGATTCCTTACCTTAGAATATCCCCAGGCGTCAGGCTGGATCCGGAAAGTTTTTGCGTAGCAGTACCCTTGCGCGTCGGTAGGCGGCGTCGTGCGGCTCCGCGTCAGTCGTCGGCGTTGCCGGGATGACGTCGCGAGCAGTACTTAGACGCCGCCCCTGCGCGCTGACGTCAGTTCTGTACACGACTTTCCGCGCCAGGAACGCAGAGCCATGCAAGAAGCCGACATAGGTGTCTGAAAAATACTAGGGCCCTGAAAGGGATGTCCTTAACCCTAGAAATCAGTTCGCAGAACGGGGAGGATGGGTGGGGCGGTAAGGAATCTGTCACTAACTACTGTCTCTTACAGATATATCGTTACACAAGTTAGTAACTTGTGCATCTGAAAGACACGTTAGTGACAGATTCCTTACCTTAGAATAGATACCCCAGCAATACCAACCCCGGTGGTGGGTCTGCGAACAGATTCAGACAAGGAAGTCCCGGAGGACAGAACGGCCAAAGAAGCCGTCCCTCCGGACCTGGCTGTCAAGGCAGTAATGTTTGGTAAACATGTGCAGACGTGTGCAGCGAGGCCCACGTAGCTGCCTGACATATCCTGTAACGGAACACCGCGGCCTAAAGCCGTGGTAGCAGCCGTTGCCCTGGTGGAATGGGCACGCAGCCCAACAGGAGGCTCCTTCTTAGCCAAAGAATAGCAGGCCTTGATACACAAGATGACCCAGCGGGAGATGGTCCTTTTGTGTACCGCCCGACCTTTTTTGGCGCCCACGTAGCCAACAAAGAGCTGGTCATCCACCCGGAACTGTTGTGTGCGGTTGATGTAAAAGGAAAGCGCACGATTTGGGTCCAGACGGTGGAGCCTCTCTTCCTCTCTGGAAGGATGCGGAGGCGGAAAGAAGGTGGGCAAAGTGATGGTCTGCCCAATGTGGAAGGCAGTAACCACCTTTGGCAAGAAGGACGGACGCGTCCTAAGAACAACCTTCTCTGGATGAACAGACAGAAAGGGGGGTTTGCATGAAAGAGCCTGGAGCTCACTCACCCGCCGAGCGGAGGTGATGGCTACCAGAAAGGCTGTCTTCAGAGTAAGAAGACGAAGAGGACAGTTATGCAGAGGCTCAAAGGGAGTGCACATTAAGAAAGTAAGAACCAAGTTTAAGTCCCACTGAGGTATTATAAACGGAACATGAGGAAAGAGATGTGTAATGCCTTTAAGAAACCGGTTAACAACAGGGGACTTACAAAGAGAGGGCTGATCAGGAAGCCTGAGGAAGGCAGAGATTGCACAAAGATAGCCCTTGATAGTACCCAGGGCAGAACCCTGTTGGGCCAGAGAAAGAAGGAACAGAAGAACCTCAGAAAGAGGGGCAGAAAGGGGGTTCACAGCCTTTGCTGTGCACCATGCCACAAACTTGTTCCACCTGCAGGCGTATACCACCTTAGTGGAGGGACGCCTGGCTGCCAGAATCACATCACAAACTTCGGGAGGCAAGTCGAAAGGAATCAACTGCCGCCTCTCAATCTCCACGCAAGCAGGTGTAGACTGGACAGGTTCGGGTGGAGGACCGTCCCCTGCTGCTGCGACAGAAGATCCTCCCTAAGAGGCAGACGGATCGGGGGATCGACACTCATACTGAATAGCTCGGGATACCAAACTCTTCGAGCCCAGTCCGGAGCCACAAGAATGACTTGGGCCCGGTCACGCCGAATCTTCTTCAACACTCTGGGTAGAAGTGGTATAGGCGGAAAGGCGTACAACAGACCGCAACTCCACTCGCGACGAAAAGCGTCGCCGAGCGAGTGCCGCCTTGGAAATTCCAACGCGCAGAACTGCTGACATTGCGGAGGAAGCGATTGACGTTCCGGAGGTCCAAGATAGGACGCATGTCCTCCTTGTCCTTTTTGGGCACCAGAAAGTAGTGGGAGTAGCAACCACGTCCTACTTCTGGGGTCGGAACGCGCTCGATGGCCCTCTTGGCCAAGAGGGTCGCAACTTCCTTCTGAAGAAGCACCAAGTGATCCCCTGACATGCGGTGGAATTGAGGTGGCATGGATGGGGGGATGGTCTTGAAGGGGAGGGAGTAACCCCTTCGGACAATGTCCAAGACCTACTTGTCCGAGGTGATGGCACGCCAGTGGTGAAGGTGATGGCGGACCCTGCCCCCTACTGGCGTGCTGTGCACCTGAAAAGAAGGACTAGGAGGGCTTGGAGGCCGCGGACGGGGCGGGGTTGGTGGCCTGACCCGCACGCTGGTTGCCTGACCCGCCACGGCAGGAGCCACGTCCTCGGACACGCGAAGACGCTTGCTGCGCGGGCCGGTGGCTGGGCAGCGGACGTGACTGGGCGCCCCTTCCGTGGCCACGAAAAGGGCGAAAAGCAGACGGCTGCGGAGGGCGTACAGCAGAAAGGCCCAGGGACTTGGCCGTAGCCCGCGAGTCCTTAAAGCGCTCCAGCGCATGGTCTGCCTTGTTCCCAAAAAGACCGACCCCATCAAAGGGCATGTCCATAAGAGTGTTTTGGACATCACCCGAGAAACCAGTGGTTCTCAGCCAGGCGTGACGGCGCAGCGCCACTGTCGTCGCAAGCGATCTGCCTAGTGAGTCGGCGGCATCAAGGCCACATCTGATGGTGTACTTTGCCGCATCTCTTCCCTCCGCAATGGTGCGGGAAAGCAGTGTCTGGACCTCCTCAGGACACTGGGGCAGAACTTGAGCCACCGAGTCCCACAAGGAGTGGGAATATCGGCCCAAGAGGCAAGTGGTGTTGACGGACCGCAAGCCAGCACTGGAGGAAGAAAAGACCTTCTTCCCAAATTGATCCAGGCGTTTGGATTCCCTATCCGGGGAGCGGTAGGGAAGGCGCTTTGAGAAGCAGAGGCTTGGACCACCAAGCTCTCAGGGGTGGGGTGTTGGGAGAGGAACAGGGGGTCGCCCGGAGCAGGGCGATGGCGTCGGGCCACGTTCCTATCCACAGGAGCCCCTGTGGTGGGCTTGGACCAGGTGTCCAAAAGAACGTCTAAAAGCACCTCGTTAAACGGCAGCAGTGGCTCCGAGGAGGTAGCCGCCGGCTGAAGCACTTCCGTCAGGATGTTAGCCCTGACAGCCACTGTAGGCAACTGGAGGTGTAAGGCCCCAGCTGCTCTACGCAACACCGTTGCAAAGTTTGCTCCCTCCTCCGTTGCCACGGAAGGAGGAGACAGCATGCCAGAGTCAGGGGAGGTGTCCAGACCACTGGCATCCCCAAGTTCCTCAGCCCAGTCCTGATCAAACTCACATTGCTGTGTGAGAGGGTCATCAGACCCCTCCCAGTTCTCTTCGTCCTCCAATTCTGGTTCAAACTTAAGGAGGAGGGACATGTGGGACCCAAGGTCTCAGCGGCGTCATCGAGCGACGTCGGTCCGGCGCCGTGTCCGGATCCGGAGAGAACCGGGGAACGACGCCGCCCGGAGCCCCGGGCGGCGTCAGGAACGGCACCGGAGATATCGGCGCCGGTGTCGTCAGGTCAACCGGCGTCGATCGGGGTTGTGGCAGCACCGGAGCCGGGGTCGAGGTCGTGGCCGGAGCAGAGGCTGGTGTGACAGGCGGCGCCGGGACCGGAGTCGCCGGCGGCACCGGAGAAACCCCATCAGGGCCCGCGGGGCCCGAAGGCGCACCGGGGGGACCTTGAGGCCCGAAGAGGCGGGCCATGGCCGACAGGAACTCCTGTATCTCGGCCAGCTCCACAGGCACTCCCGGAGCCGCGGGGACGGTGCCGACAGGACCCTCAGCCGAGTCGCGAGACCGGCGAGGGGAAGTCGTCGAGAGATGACGCTTTTTCGACTTCTTATGCTTCGACTTACCGGAGGAGTGCGAAGACTTGGACCCCGACGACCGATGAGGACTCCGCGACCGGCCCCTCGACCTCTCGCGTGACCGTGGCGCGGAGCCGACGGCCGGACCTCGAGGAGCTTTCGAGACCGCTCTCGCAAAGCCTTCGGATGCAAGGCCCGCCAGTCGGGGCACGACTTGGTGTCGCGGCCGAGGCAGTAGAGACAATCCTGATGCGGGTCTGTGATCGACATCATTCGACCACAGGCGTCGCATGGCTTGAAGCCAGGCATCCCTATTGACACCTTCGGAGTCGAGTGACTTCGAGAAAACAGTGAAAAATCACCAAAAACTTAGTCAAAAAATGACTAGGGCACTGCTCTTCCCGGATCTGCGCTTACTGGAGCGGAAAAATAAAGAACTGACGTCAGCGCGCAGGGGCGGCGTCTAAGTACTGCCCGCGACATCATCCCGGCGATCCCGACGACGGACGCGGAGCCGCACGACGACGCCTACCGACGCGCAAGGGTACTGCTACGCAAAGACTTTCCGGATCCAGCCAGACGCCTGGGGATATTCTAAGGTAAGGAATCTGTCACTAATGTGTCTCTTTCAGATACACTACCCCCAGCACGACCCCCTACACCACCCAAACCCCACTGCACTACCCTAAACCCTAGAAAAGAAACCCCCACCCCATGCCCAATCCCCCTTACCTCTCACTCCTCATGGTTCCTGCTTCACGTCATCTCTGAGGGGCGGTGCACGTCGTTGTGAGGAAACGGAACAGCCTCTGTTACAACGACATGGATCGTCGACATGTTTTTTAGAACGCATGGTCATTTACCTTACATACCTTTACAACAAAATTCGTTGTAAAGGCATGCGTGGTAAATGACCATGCGTTCTAAAAAAATGCGTAGTAATGACTTCGTGATGTACAACGCATGCGTGGTAATGCATGCGTTGTAATGGTATCGCAAAGTAAAAAAGTCGTTGTAACGGCTGTTTACCGATCGAAGCTGGCCCCTGTTCTTCAGTGAGACGTTTATTTGATTAATTAGGAGGAAGGAATGTGGGTTTTTTACCGAAAAGTGCATTCCCGGCTGCTGTATTGTGAAAGTGTCCGCGTGGCCTGGTTTCACTTCCGGTGAGAGAGTGGAAGAGTCTGTTTGGATCTAAAGGAGTTCTGTTGTTGGACGGGGCCGTCGCGACATGTCATCAGAAAACATAGCTAATGGAAAGCGTCCTCCCTGAAGTGTGGAGCAGTGCCATGAGAGGTCAACGAGTGTGCGTCCCACCGCAGTATGACCGTACCGCGTGACCCATGTGCCGCCTCCAGAGTACGGGAGGCAGAAGCGGCATCGCAGGTCCTCTTGAAGACCGTTGTAGCACTAATTCTACATTTTGGTACTAGGGCATTTTAACTTCGTTGTTCCTGCCAGATACAAAGAGAAGATCCTGTGTTATTCAGTGCCCTCGTTACCTTTTTTGGGGGTTGTGGTGCTTGTCACTTCGCTGCCCCGCCGGTGCACACGACTGGGCACCCCACCTCGTGTGCCATCTGCAGGGCCTCTGCCCTCGGATCACTGGTTTCGGTTTCTGGAGTGGCAACATAAACAGTTGCTCCCAAAGGACTAGCCTGAACACTTAGGTGAATATCCCCTGCACCAGCATTCCACGGAAATTCTTTCCTAGCTCTCCCACGTCAACGAGCACGGCTACGCTCGCGACACCGTATGACGTCATGGAGCCATGGAGCCATAAGAGGACCTCGTCGGCGTGCTGACGTCAGTTCCACCCATTTTTTCCGTGCCACCGAGGCAAACAGGGGACCGAGACATTTTCACATGTATACATAGTATAATAAATATATATATATATATATTCACTGAAAAAACCATAGGTTTCAGGCACGTTATAGTTAGAAATTAGCATTTAAAAAACCATAGAAATTCACTGAAAAAACCATAGGTTTCAGGGGCGTTATAGTTAGTTGGACATTTCACTCGTACAAAACCATAGAAATTCCCCCGTTATAGTTAGTTCAGCTAACTATAACTCGCGCGCCCGCAATGCACTGCTGATGACGTTACATATTACATCATTCATGACATGGTCAGTGACATCACTCATGACATCACTGATAACATCTCAAATGACATCACTGATGACATCATCCAGTGAATGTGTGTTTTTCTGAAAATTAAATACGTTTTATATATGTATATCTCAAGGTCGATGGAAGAATAAATGGGTATATAAGTGTCTAAATTGATGATTTCTTTTTGTAAAATTGATTGTATAACTGACTAAGTGTATCTTAGTGAATACATGGGTTAGTGAGTAATGTTTAAATATGAAAATATCTGTATCAGTCTCTCACTTTGTTTATAAGTGGCTGCATGGGTTGGTGAGTAGCTACATGAGTGTCTATATGGGTTATTAGTTGGTTTTTTGAGTACCAGTATGAGTGTCTGTATGGTTCGGTGGGGGTATTACTTAGTGCATAGATGCATGAATGAGTGACTCACTGTTTGTATGTGTTGAAGACAGCATGTGTGCAGGACTGTATAGGTGGATGAGTATGGGTGTGTTAGTGAGTGAATGACTGTCTCAATAGTGTCTTTATGAGTAACTACATATGTTTTAAACTAGTATATGTGAGTATTGGTGTATATAAGTGAGTATATGTGAGAGATTGGAAGAGTTCCTGTACAAATAAGTAGGTGTTTCTATAAGTGATTGTTTAAGAGAGTAAGCATGTGTAAGTTTCTGTAGAAGTAAGTGTGGTAGTGTGTGTATATCTGTATTTGCAAGTAAATGGATGTTTGATACTTTGTTTGCATGTGTGACTGTGTGTGAGTAACTCTATGGATGAGTGCCGGTGTGTAACAGGATGTATAGGTGTATGAGTACATATGATGAGTGAGTACATGTATGAGTGACTGTATAGGGACTGTTGGTGAATGAGTGGATGGGTGTGTAGATCTTGGAATTACTGAATAGGTGTGTTGTAACTGGTACTGGTATGTCCATTGTTTTGAAAATGTTAGTTTGTATTTTTGAGTGTGTGTATCAAAGGTTATATTAGGGTGAGAGGAGGTCTGCCACTCTATCACAAGGATGATGTCATCAGTGATGTCATCAGTGATGTCATTTGAGATGTCATCAGTGATGTCACTGACCATGTCATGAGTGATGTAATATGCGACGTCATCAGCAGTGCATTGCGGGCGCGCGAGTTATAGTTAGCTGAACTAACTATAACGGGGGAATTTCTATGGTTTTGTACGAGTGAAATGTCCAACTAACTATAACGCCCCTGAAACCTATGGCTTTTTCAGTGAATATATATATATATATATATACACATATATATATATATATATACACATATATATATATATACACACACACATATAGTCGACATGGCAATCATCCCAGTGTGCCATGCCTACAACCCACTGCCTACTCTAGCTGGGTGCACTATGCCACTGGTGAGGGTACAGGTGCATGAGTCCAATACCCCTACAGTGTTTAAGTCCATTCACAGACATTGTAAGTGCAGTAATGCCATAAAGAGTATATGGTCTGGGAGTTTGTCATTACAAACTCCACAGCTCCATAATTGTTTAACTAACTAGAGCCGGCCCGACAGTAGCCGGCAAGAAGAATCCAATGCCAAAAGACACCCCTGCACCAGACACCCCAAGGCCTTGGGTGGCCCTACTGACGGCATCCCAACTTACCTCTCCAACCGGTGGTCGCCTCCAAAGGATCTTCGTGCCCGAGCCTGCAGTGTTTGTTCAAACAGGAGAATCCCCATTGAAAGTACCGGGCACCAGAGGCCAAAACAGGACCCTGCACCGGCTGCCCTAGTGCCACTGTGGGTGCACCTTGGGTGCTTACTCAAACCACCTTTTGCCCTGAGCTTAAGTCTAGGAGCTTTGCTCCCTCAACCTTGTGGCCTGCTCGTGAGTAGCCACCAACCGAAGGCCTTCTATCCCCCTACTGGATAATATTGGGCCTCAGAACTCTGCCCCCGGATGCCATAGTGCAGCTGAGGGTGCTTTGAGAGTGCATCCTTGACCCTGGGGGAACCCTTGTTCTAACCCCAGAAAACCAACTCCCAAAACAAAGCACTTACCGTTAAACCGATAACTTAATTTCCTCCCATAGGATTTCATGGACTGCTTTTCTGTGAAAAAGTGTGGAGTTGGAAAATTGTATCAAACCTTAAGAAACTGTATATTTACCTAAACTGATTTACTTACCTTTTATCTAGGAAATGTCGCAGCGTGATATCTAGTCATATCACACTAAGTAGAAAAAGTTACTTAAAAAGTAATCTGAAAAGCAACTTAATCTCAATAGTAACTGAAAAGTAATTGCAACTGTTTATGAACAAGTGACTTACCAGTAACCAATCCAACTGCATTCAAACAGTATTTAACTGCATTATTCTTGCAAAGTACTATTACACTTACCTGTACAAGGCCTGGCTTGGTTCTAGAAGAACAAGTTACTTACCTTCGGTAATGATGCATCTGTAAGAGATATATGTAGTTATAGATTCCTTACCTTAGAATTACCACAAGGTGAGAGACTGGATCAGGAGAAATTTTTTAGTAGCAGTACCCCCGCGCGTCGGTAGGTGGTGTCGGTCGACTCCGCGTCCGTTGTCGGCGTGGTCACCGGGATGACGTTGCAGTGTCTACTTAGACACCGCCCCTATTCGCTGACGTCAGTTCTGACACTATTTTCCAAGCCAGAAGCGCAGAGCCATGCAAGACACTGACCACTGACGCATATAACTAGGGCCCTGTAGGGGAGGACCTATCCCTAGAAGTAAGTTCGCAGAACGGGGAGGATGGGTGGGGCGGTAAGGAATCTATAACTACCTAGGTCTCTTACAGATACATAGTTACCGAAGGTAAGTAACTTGTTCATCTGAAAGAGACCGTAGGCATAGATTCCTTACCCTAGAATAGATACCCCAGCAATGGCAACCCCGGTGGAGGGTCTGCAAACTAAGTTCACACCAGGAAGTCCTGGAGAACAGAACAGCCGAAAAAGCCATCTCTCCCGACTTGGCCGGCCAGGCAGTAATGTTTCGTGAACGTGTGCAGGGATGCCCACGTGGCTGCCTGGCAGATGTCAACCAGCAAAACTCCACGTCCCAATGCAGTAGTGGCTGCCGTCGCTCTGGTAAAGTGGGCGCGCAGTCCTACTGGAGGCTCCTTTTTTGCCAAAGAATAGCATATCTTGATGCATAGGACAACCCATCGAGAGATGGTACGTTTGTGCGCGGCCCGACCTTTCTTGGCACCCACATAACCCACGAAGAGTTGATCGTCCACCTGGATGTTTTTAGTGCGGTCAAGGTAGAAGGACATATCATGTTTTGGGTCCAGACAGTCTCTCCTCCTCCTTGGAGGGGTGCGGGGGCGGGAAGGTGGTGGGCAATGTGATGGTGTGACCTATGTGGAAAGAGGTAACCACTTTGGGCAGAAAAGAGGGCCTAGTAGGAAGGACCACTTTGTTCGGATGGACAGCAAGAACGGAGAGGTTTGGAGGACAGAGCCTGAAGCTCACTTACCATGCGAGCAGAGGTGATGGTAAGCAGGAAAGCAGTCTTCAAGGTAAGAAGACGAAGAGGACAATTATGTAGTGGCTCAAAGGGAGCACACAAGATAAGTAAGGACAAGATTCAAGTCCCACTGGGGCATTACGAAAGGGGAAGGAGGAAAGAGATGAGTAATACCATTCAGAAATCTGTTTACAATAGGGGACTTGAAAAGAGAAGGCTGATCAGAGAGGCGAAGAAAGGCCGAAATGGCTGAAAGATAGCCTTTAAGGGTGCCCAGAGCACAGCCCTGTTGGGCCAAAGAGTGAATGAAGAGGAGAACCTCTGAAAGAGGGGCAGAAAGGGGATCCACAGCCTTTGCTGTGCACCATGCCACAAATTTGTTCCATCTACAGGCGTATACAGTTTTAGTGGACTGACGCCTGGCTGCCAAGATTACATTACAGACTGCGGGAGGAAGGTCGAAAGCTGTCAACTGTCGCCGCTCAATCTTCACGCAAGGAAGTTGAGGGCTGGACAGGTTCGGGAGGAGGACCATCCCCTGCTGCTGCAACAGAAGATCATCCCGAAGAGGCAGGCTGATCGATGGCCATGCTCAAGAGCTCGGGGTACCAGACTCTTCATGCCCAGTCCGGAACCACAAGAATGACTGGCGCCCGGTCGCGCTTGATCTTCAGCACTCTGGGCAGAAGTGGTATAGGCGGAAAGGCGCACAGGAGGCCGCAATTCCACTCACGATAAAAGGCGTTGCCGAGCAAGTGCGGTCTTGGAAACTCCAACACGCAGAACTGCTGACATTGCGCATTCTCTTCGGTGGCGAATAGATGTAACCAAGGCTCTCCCCACTGCTGAAAGAGACCTTGAACCACCTACGAGTGAAGACACCATTCGTAATCATGCACCGACGGCTGAGTTCGTCCAACCTGGCGTTCAGGGAACCCGCCAGGTGTAAAACCACCAGGGAAATGCCCTGATGTTCCAGCCATGTCCAAAGGCAAAGAGCCTCTTGACATAGGGTCCATGACCCCACCCCGCCCTGTATGCTTAAGAACCACATGGCGTTGGTGTTGTCCGTGAAGACCTGCACTACTCTTTCTTTGACAGAAGGAAGGAATGCCTTCAGTGCAAGATGGATCGCCCTAAGCTCCAGATGGTTGATGTGGAGCCTGGACTCCGCCGCAGACCAAAGACCCCTGATCTCCGCCTCTCCCATGTGGCCACCCCATCCCAGGAGTGACGCATCAGTCACCACTGTGAACTCTGGTTCGGGAAGGGAGAGGGGCCTGCCGATTACCCATTCTTGGTTCGTGAGCCACCACTGCAACTGACTCGCAGTCCCCTCCGAGATTTGGACAACATTGGAAAAATTGCCCTGATGCTGCGCCCACTGGAACTTCAGGTCCCACTGCAGAGCCAGCATATGCCATCTGGCATGATCTACCAGCAGCCCGAGTATCCCAGACTCGCTGCTCGGGAAGATAAGCCCGAAACTGCTCTGCATCCAGAACTGCTCCGTTGAAAAGGAGCTTCTGAGAGGGAATCAGGTGCGACTTTGGCACGTTGATAGTGAACCCCAGCGAATGCAAGAGGTCCGCCATAGCCTGGAGCTGGGAGACGACAGCCTGAGGCGAGCCCGCCTTCAACAGCCAGTCGTCGAGATAGGGAGAAGACTGGAAACACTGATCTGCGCAGATGAGCTGCAACCACCGCTATCACTTCCGTGAACAACCACTGGGCGCTGTTAAAGCCAAAGAGGAGCACGGTAAATTAAAAATGCTCGTGGCCTACTGTGAACCGTAGGTAATGCCGGTGGGCAGGCAAGACGGGGATCTGAAAACAAGCGTCCTGCAAGTCCAACTCTACCAACCAGTCTCCCGGGTCGAGGGCAGATAGGACCTGAGCCAAGGTCAACATTTTGAACTTCTCCTTCCAGAGGAAACGGTTGACGTCCCTGAGATCTAAGATAGGACGCAGGCCTTTGTCCTTCTTGGGTACCAGGAAGTAGTGGGAGTAACAACCACAACCTACTTCTGGCAAAGGGACTCGTTCGATAGCTCCCTTGGCCAAGAGAGCCGTACCTTCCTGGCGGAGAAGGGCCAAGTGATCCTCCGACATGTGATGAAGTGTAGGTGGCATGGAGGGAGGGGTAGTCTTGAGAGGTAGGAAGTAGCCCCTTCGGACTATCTGCGAAATCCACCTGACCGAAGTGATGTGCCAGTGGGGGAGGTGATGGCGGATCCTGCCGCCCACTGGCAATTGGTGGCCCTGAAAAGTCAGACTAGGAAGGTTTTGGAGGCTGCTGCAGGGGGGGGGCATTAGTGGACTGGCCCCCAGACCCGCGCCGCTGGGTCCCACGTCCCCGGACACGCATAGGCTGGGTAGCTTGCACGGCCCTGTGGCTCTGGCTGTAACGTGGTTTGGCACCCCTTCCGTAGCCACGAAAGGGGCGAGAAGTTGCTGCGAGGCCCAAGGATCTGGCCGTGGCCCTAAAGTCCTTGAAGCGCTCGAGCGCGTTGTCCGCCTTGTCACCAAACAGGCGACTGTCATCAAAGGGCATGTCCAGAAGGCTTGATTGGACATCTCCTAAAAAAAACAGACGTCCTCAACCAGGCGTAGCACCTCAGGGCTACCGTCGTGGAAACCGTTCTACCCAGAGAGTTGGCAGTATCCAGCCCACACTGGATTGTGAACTTCGCTGCGTCTCGACCCTCAGCCACTGCACGGTTGAGCAAAGCCCGGGTCTCCTTCAGGCACTGTGACAGCACTTGCGCAACCATATCCCACACTGTATGGGTATAACGGCCCAAGAGGCATGCAGTGTTCACCGACCGCAGCCCTAAGCTGGCGAAAGAAAACATCTTCCCAAGGTGGTCCAGCTTCTTGGATTCCCTATCTGGGGGAGCAGTAGGGAATGCGCCTTTCGAGGACCACCAAGCTCTCGGGGGTGGGGTGTTGGGAGAGGAAAAGTGGGTCGCCCGGGGCCGGGCGGTGGCGTCGATCAATCATCCTGTCCACAGGAGCGCCTGTGCTGGGCTTGGACCAAGTGGCCAGAAGGATGTCAGTGAGGGCTTCATTAAAAGGCAGCAGCGGCTCCGAAGAGGCCGCTGCCGGCTGAAGCACCTCTGTGAGGAGGTTAGTCCTGACTGCCACCGTAGGAAGCTCGAGGCCCAAAGGGGGGTGGGGGTGGAGCATGCCAAGGTCTGGGCAGGTATCCAGACCACTGGCATCACCCAACTCCTCTCGCCAGTCCCTCCTCTGGCTGCCACTCAGGCCATAGGGAACGCCAGCGATGAACAACGGTACAAAAGTACCCGCCGGCACCGTCAAACGATGTTGGTCCGGCACCGGGTCCAAGTCGAGGGTGAGGCCGGGGTCGACGCCGGTTGGGGTCACAACTGGCGTAGTCACTGGAATCGGTACCGTGAGGTTGACCGGCGCCGATCCGGATCCAGGCCTGGATCCATGGGGGCCCTCTGGCACCGCGGACGGAGCCACCGGCATCGAAGGCCCAGGGCCCCCAGCCGAGTCCGTGGGGCCCAAAGGCACGCCTGCAGAGTAGGGCTGCCCAAAAATGCTATGGAGTGCTTCGTAAAATGCACGAAGCTTGGTAGGGGACTCTCCGGCTCCAGGAAAGGGAGGGAAGCGTGGAGCCTTTCCAGCGGGCTCCGGAGAGCGACGACGCTCCGGTTCCAGAGTCGGCCGACGGACGGGGAGAAGGCGGAGATGCTTCTTCGCCTTCTTCTTGTGCTTCGACTTACTGGAGGACTGCGAAGACTTCAAGGACGAGTGGTGGTGACTCCGCGACCGGTCCCGCGACCTTCCTTTCGACCGGGACCTCAAACGACACGGAGCGGACTGCCGGGCCTCCAAAAGCTTTCGGGACCGCTCCCGCAAAGACTTCGGGTTCATGGCCCGGCAGTCGGAGCAGGACTTTGGATCGTGGTAGCGCTCCAGGCACCAAAGACACACGAGGTGCGGAACGGTGACCGACATCAGCTTGTGACTGGAGTCACAGGGCTTGAATCCGGTGTGACGATGGGACATCCCTCGTGCACCAGGAGTCGAAGACTCGAAAAGATGTCGACAAAAGTAAAAAAAAAGTTTCGTCAAAAACAGACTAAGGGGCACGCTCTCTCCGGATCTGCGCTGGCTGGTGCGGAAAAAGAAACAACCGACGCCAGCGCGCAGGGGCGGAGTCTAAGTAGACACCGCGAGATCATCCCGGCGACCACGACGACGGACACGGAGTCGACCGACGCCACCACAGACGCGCAGGGGTACTGCTACGAAAAGATTTCTCCGGATCCAGTCTGACACCTGGGGGTAATTCTAAGGTAAGGAATCTATAACTACGGGCTCTTTCATATATAAAATATAACTAAATAATTTTTTTTATACAAAACAAATTGGTCTGAGTTCAGTCTTTGAGTGTGTGACATTTCTTACCTGAGTGTGTACAATAAATACTTAACCCTGCCCTCTGATAAAGCCTTACTGCTCGCCCACACTACCACAAATAGAGAGTAAGATAATATCTAATTTAGCCTCTGCTTACCTTTGGGGATCCACTGGACTCTGCGCATACTATACCTTACTTTGGTATAGTATATACAGAGCCGGCATCCTACACTCATCCTCACCGAGATTCAGGTTAGAGGTGGAAATCACAGCCTAAATGTCTCTTGCTCTCCTTTCCGGGGAGAAGGTAAAAACCTGCACCATGTCCAGAATGACTCAGATGAAGGGGAGTGTCTGGGAAGGAGTCAGGTGTGACTTCAGCACATTTATAGTGAACCACCAACAAAATGAGGAGGTTTGCCATAGTCTGGAGGTGGGCTATGACTACCTGGGTCGTCGAGGTAGGGGGAAGACTGGAACCCCTGACCTCCAAAGATCTGTTGCAACAACAGCCATCACTTTCGTGAACACCTGAGTGGTGTTGGCAATGCCAAAATTGAGCACAGAGTACTGAAAATGCTCATGGCCTACCGCGATCTGCAGGCAATATCTGTGGGCCTGCAGGAGGGGGGGATGTGGAAATAAGCATTCTCAGCGCTACCATCTAGTCTCAAGGGTCACAGGCAGTCAAAACCTGGGCCAGGGTCAGTATTTAGAACTTGTCTTTCTGCAAAAAGACATTGAGAGGGCAAAGGTCTAAAATGGCAATTAAGCCCCCCTGTCCCAGTCTTTTTTTGGCACCAGGAAGTGAGAACAACCACCACAATTAACTTCCGACATCAGTACTCCCTCTATGGCTCCCTTGGCCCTAAGAGCCTGCAATTCCTGCTGCAAGAAAAACAGATGGTTGTTTGTCAGTCTGTGACCACAGTGGGGTTTCGAGAAATGTTAAGATGTACTCTGCTTACAATTTGTAGGACCCACTCGTCCGAAGTTATCGCCTGCCACCATGACAGAAAATGTAGGGTCCTGTCTCCAACAGGGTGGCTGTGTGTCATCAAGGGCATGGAGGGCTGTGTGTCATCTGCGGCGTACCACAAGGATCATCACTCAGCCCCACCCTCTTCAACGTCTACATGAGCCCCCTCGCAGCCATCGCACGCCAACACAACCTCAACATCATCTCCTACGCCGACGACACCCAGCTGATCCTCTCCCTCACCAACGACCCCACAACCGCCAGAACCAACCTACATGAAGGGATGAAGGACGTAGCAGAGTGGATGAGGAACAGCCGCCTGAAACTGAACTCAGATAAGACGGAAGTCCTCATCCTAGGATCATCACCCGCCGCCTGGGACGACTCCTGGTGGCCCCCTGCCCTGGGCAACGCACCCAAACCAACGGACCACGCACGCAACCTGGGCTTCATCCTGGACTCCTCCCTCTCAATGACCCGACAAGTCAACGCCGTCTCCTCGTCTTGCTTCAACATCCTACGCATGCTGCGCAAGATCTTCCGGTGGATCCCCACCGAAACCAGGAAGACGGTCACCCAGGCCCTCGTCACCAGCCGACTGGACTACGGCAACTCCCTCTACGCCGGAACCACAGCCAACCTTCAAAAAGACTCCAACGCATCCAGAACGCCTCAGCTCGACTCATCCTGGACATCCCCCGACACAGCCACATCGCCGGACACCTGAGAGACCTGCACTGGCTCCCCGTCAGCAAGAGAATCACGTTCCGACTCCTCACCCACGCACACAAAGCTCTCCACAACCAAGGCCCCAGATACCTCAACGACCGTCTGACCTTCTACACTCCCACCCGCCAGCTACGATCGACCAACCACGCCCTCGCCGCCGTCCCCCGCATCCGAAGAGCCACAACGGGAGGAAGATCCTTCTCCTACCTGGCTGCCAAGACGTGGAACTCCCTACCCCATCCACCTCCGCCTTACCCAGGACCACCTCTCCTTCAGGAAGCAACTCAATACCTGGCTGTTCGAACAGTAGCGGACCCCCCTCCCCCAAGCGCCTTGAGACCCTCTGGGTGAGTAGCGAGCTATACAAATGATTGATTGATTAATTGATTGATTGATTGAGGGTGCGCTAGCTGTGGGGATCAGGACAGAAGGAAAGACTGGGATGTGCGCTGTCCCAGATACCCTCTCCTGTGGCACTGCAGCCAGGAAAAGGCTGGGGAAACTGCTGTATTGGATGGGTCTGTTAATACTACAAGCCCCTACCTTGCCCATGGAGGATGTGAAATGTTTGATGCGGCTGGCGGGTAGGGGCAGAGGCGCCCAGAGAGCGGGCCACTGAGTACCACAAGGCGTGAGAGTAGCAGCCTAAGAAGCAGCTTCTAGTCACAGAACAAAGGACCAAACTCGTAGATGAGACAACTCTCTTACTAAAAGGTCTCTATCCTCTTAGATTACCTCTCAGGGGTAGTAGTGGGGTATGAATTTGGGTTTACCATGCTGGCCAAAGCCTGCACCACAAGGCACTCAGGCGTAGGGTGCTGGGTAAGAAAGTCTGGGCCATCCGGAGCAGGAGGATGATATCTGGTGGTCTGTCTTTTAACAGGTGGGCCTGAGCAGGGCTTGGCCCAGGTCCCCAACAAAGTGTTGGTAAGAGCTTCATTGAATGGAAGGGGCTCAGAACTCCTTTCGCCAGGCTGGAGTACCTCAGTCAAGATAAATAGAGAACCTCCTGCACCCTTCGCACAACCATAGTAAAGGAGGCGCTATTTTCCACGCAGGGACTAGAGGTGAAGCCAATCCAGTGTCTGGGAAGGTATCCAGACCACGGGCATGCGAAGGTCCTCATACCAGTTCTCCTTCTGATTTGGCTGGGCAAATTTCTCCCCAGCATCATAGCGTAGCCACCATTTTCATAATCTGTGCCAAACAACTTGCGGAGGACATGAGCTCTCTCACAGAACAAAGGCACTGTATCAGAGTCAGAAGGGTGGCTGAATTGTTGTGGCTTAGTTAAAGAAGTGTGCAGGCTTATTAAGGGGGGAGCCTTCTTGTCACCAGACAGCACTACGGGTTGGCAATTGTCCTAAGTCGATACCGCAGGCATCAGTGTAGGTGGATCACGTTCCGAAGGTGGAAACACTATTGGGAGGCCTCAGCTCCTTGTGGTCCTTAGGCACACTAGAGGGAGCCGGTAACATGCCAAAAAGTTGCAGCATGGCTTTGCGGAATTCCTCAATTTGCTGCGGAAGCGTTGACGGCCCCTGAAATGTGGGTAGCCGCGTAATAAGGGTCGGAATCGGCTCAAAAGTGGAATGACTTTGGGAGCACAATGTGGGAGCACAACAACACCCTTGCACCTTCTCAGAATATCAAGAGTGGCGGGATGGGGCTGAGTCCTTACCTGAGGATTTAGATCCCAACGACAATCTGTCATGGGAATAACCTCAGAAATTAGAAGTGCCATTGGACCTCAATTGGTCACGATGTGGGGTCTTGCGGTGTTTCAGCACAGAGATTTGCTTCTTGGTTCCGGATGGCTTAGGGATGCATAAAGGCGCAATCATTGGTGGCCTTGGAGTTGTGATCCAACACTAGGCACCACCGGTAAATCATGCGTTGGTCAGTCACAGACACCTGTTCATGACCTTCCCCACAGGGCTCGAACTCTGTAGATTTGGGAGAGGACATTTTCCCTTGCACACTGTAGAATGTTAGTCAAAAAAGTGGTCTCAAGAGAGACAAGGAGTAGCTCCGGTAGGAACCGATGTCTGTGCGCTGGGTGGAGCCTATATAGGCACGCGCATGTCACGGATGGCATGTAATGATGTTGAGGGGGAGCCATCAGTGTCACCTGCTGGTGTCTAGGGGCACTGCTTAAGATTTTCCAGATTCATTCTGGCGCCTGGGGGGATATTCAAAAGGCGACGACTCTGCAGTTTGCAGTCTCTATCAGAATGTAAGGTGCAGCAGGTCTCAAGTGTGCAGGGGTTGCCTAATAGCTAACTGATATTTCAATGTAAACGAGATAAACTAATTGAAGAAAACTGCAGTGCCTGGTTGGCAAGCAACCTTCATGGTATGTCATGGGGTGGGCAGACATTTTTAATGAAAGATCAAGAATTATTTCTGTTTTAAACTGTGTGCAAATCTTATGAGAAAATATTTTTTCTTATTCTTTATCATTTATACAATTTAGTTGAAATTTCAAATCAACATAGGCACCCCGAGGCCCCGACAGCCACGATTAGAGACTGAAGGCTGTGAAGAAAAAAAAACTGCTTACCTGCAAACCTAATTCCAATTCAATTTCTGCAGACCAGCAGCAGTTATGAGCAGCAGGATCGGAGGACTCTTTAGCTGCACTTAATATATAGTTTGAGACAATTATTCCCTTTTGTTAGTACTGTCTAAAACTGATGTCTTCATGAGGGAA
Source organism: Calotriton arnoldi (assembly GCA_963921515.1). Lineage (NCBI taxonomy): Eukaryota > Metazoa > Chordata > Amphibia > Caudata > Salamandridae > Calotriton > Calotriton arnoldi. The sequence goes on from CAWUFW010006341.1 coordinate 337,668, forward strand.
ATGGAGAAGCAAAATGTGACCTTATAAGCATCTGTTCATGGAACGTAGTGCTGTAGATTCACTTGCTGTGCATTCTTCCATAATCTAGTGTTGGGCTCGGATGTGTACAACTAGTTTTTCTTCTAATCAAGTCTTTGCACGTCACAGGGCCTTGTGACTCCACCTATCAGTGGCACTGTGCATGGGCATCAGATCCATTGTTAGATTGCTTTTCCCCCCACACATGGGGCAAGATTAGAAATGGAGCATAGAAAATAAAGAAAAATATGACCATGCAAAATATAAAAATAAAGGTAACCCAAGGAAAGGAAAACACTTCTGCAACAACTTCAGGCGACAGGGGAAGAGGGTGGGCGCATGTGAATATAAAGCACTACATGCCACAAACAGATGCTTACTATAGAAAAGTGCTTCTTTTTGACATGGTCACCCCCACTTTTTGTATGGTATCTGATGCAATTTTGAAAGAAAGCACACTGAATCCCTGCTAATCATATCACCAGTGCCAGATCTTTTTCCCTAAACTGTACAACTCTTCCCCAATTGGCAATACCTTTAGCACTTCTCATTAGTCCCTAGTAGGTGGTACTCCTGGTACCTAGGGCATGGAATACTAAAGAGGATCTCCCAGGACTGCAGCATGTATTGTGCCACCCTAATAGACTCCTCAGCACCGACATGCAAGCTGCGTGCCATGGTGCAGAGAAAAGTGAAGATACAACATGGCAATCCTCGCGTGTGCCATGCCTGCAGACACTGCAAGCATCATAGGTAAGACACCCTTACAGCAGGCCTTTCAGCCCTAGAGCAGGGTGCACTATACTACATGTGAGGACATATCTGAAAGAGACCATTAGTTATAGATTCCTTACCTTAGAATTACCCCCAGGCGTCAGACTGGATCCGGAGAATTTTTCTTCAGCAATACCCCTGCTTGTCGGTAGGTGGCGTTGATCGGCTCTGCGTCCATCATAGTGGTGCCTACTTAGACGCCGGCCCTGCGCGCTGACGTCAGTTCTTTCTTTTTCCGCGCCAGCCTAGCGCAGACCCGGAGAGAGCTTGCCCCTTAGTCACTTTTTGACTAAACTTTTTTTGACTTTTGTCGACCTCTTTTTTGAGTCTTCGACTCCTGGTGCGCGAGGGATGTCCCACCGTCGGACCGGCTTCAAGCCTTGTGACTCCTGTCACAAACTGATAAGTAAGTAAGGGTTTTATATAGCGCTCGATTGCCGAGGCGTCTTGGCGCTGGGGAGAACACAGGAGTGAGGTGGAGCCCTGAAAGGTAGTTTCAAATAGTTGGTGTGCATCCATTGTATGATGCGATCAAGACAACTGTGGAACCTAGCCGACGGCACGTCTTCCATAGAGGATATGGAGACTATAATTTGAGTGTCGTCGGCATATGACACAAGCGAGAAGCCAAAGTCTGACTAGTTTGGCCAGTGGGGTCACATATATGTTGAAAAGTGTGGGTGAGAGCGCCGACCTCTGTGGGACTCCGCAAGGGAGATGAAATATGTCCGACTTGAGGTTATCCCAGCAGACCTTGTGTTCTCTGCTTGTCAGGAATGATGTAAGGAAAGCCAGTGCACTGTACCGAATCCCACTTGCCTTCACACGACGTGCGGTAGATAATCTGAGGAACCTAGCCTTTCTTGGGATTGTTCTAGAGGGTGACGTCGCCCAATTGGCTGCTGCTTAAGTTTGGTTCTTTTTTACAAAAGAGAATGGATAGGCTATTGCACTGACTGTTCATTGCATTGTAGCCTATTGTTGTATTATCTACTTCTTTTATATGTATAATGTGTGACTCCCACTACAACGGGGATGATTCAAGCACGTGAATCTATGAAAGATCCAATACTGGAGAAACTCGAGTTGTCGAGTTTCCAGCCCATGTACTCCTTATGGCTTCCCTGCCACTTACAATATTTAAGAATTGACTTAAGTATTGTAGGGGCATATCTACTCATGCAGATATGCCCTCACCTGTGGTATAGTGCACCCTGCCTTAGGGTTGTAAGGCCTGCTAGAGGGGTGACTTACCTATACCTTAAGGCAGTGCTGGTTGGCATTGCACCCAGGCAGGGTGCCATGTCGACTGTCCTTTTTCACCTCTCAGGGGCATGCAAGTGGCATGGTCTGAGTAAGGGGGTCCCAGGGGACCCTCTCCAGCCTCCAGGACCTAAGTACCCAGGGTACCATTTACTAGTGACTTACAGGGGCAGAAGTACCAATTGTGGATATGTTTTAGGGAAAGAGAACTGGTATGGGGAACCTGGACAGCAGGGTCCAAGTACTCTACAGGCAAGGTTGCATCAAAAGCCAGGCAAAAAGTGTTGGGGGGGGTTCTGCAACAGAACCCCATTTTCTCACACTCCGCTTTTCCTCTTGTGAAGTTTTGTTTAGGTGTACGCTCCTTGGGAGGCGGCTGGCTGATTTCTCATCCCTTTTTTTTCCTACTCTTACTTTGCAAAAATGTCTTCAAGCTTACCTGTCAGTCTGATGCCTTCTGTCTTTTTGTGCCCTCTTGGGCATTTTAAGGTACAATTAGCATACCATGGTCAAATGGGAAAAAGGTAAACACACCACTCAGAGTTCATGTGGGCTGATGCTGCCTTTTTTCTGCCAATGGATTGGCACTTCATGACAAGTAAAGGCATATGTCAGATCTTCAGAAAAACAGAATTACTTGTAAAAAAGATGTAAAATTGTCAATTAAAGTAGAAAAAATGTAAATTGTGAGGAAAAAAACTTGAGGGGAAAAAATAGTAGTGAAACCTCAAATCATTCCAGGATCATTCTCTCATGAGCCGGAACAAAGTGCTGCCTAAGGGAGGCAATTGCCAGGAAGATGCATCACGGGTAGTGTAAGCTGCAGGATTCAAAGGCACAGCAGTCTTTCTCCTCCGCTTCATAACGTAAGTATGAAAAGCTGCATTTGTTTACACAATGTCTTCTCACTAAGGAAAACATAGGTTTGAATTCATATACAGTGCGCTTTTTTGCAGCATGCTCAAGTGCACCGATTGCATGGCATTCAAATAGCCTAACAACGCTTCTTTTAACAAGCATTGGCAAAGCCAAAAGGCCTGGAATTAATATCCAGATGCACATCTTCCTCAATGGTAGTTTGTTTTGGCCTACCTTATGGCAAAAACATTTTCCAGGGGGAAAACAGCAGTTTCAGAACAATAAAATATTTAAGTGTCGGCTGGATGCTCAGCAGATCAAGACACTCCTACTGGCTGGCAACAGTATGCAGGGGCTATTGGTTCCTCGTAAAACAAATGTGTAAAAAAAAAAAAAATTTAAACAAAGGTAAACCTTGTTTCAGGGGACTGGGAATGACGTGCACAATTTTCTAACTGGATGACAGCACTGTGTACATGCAAAATGCTGTCACTTATAAAGAATGAAGCCAAAGGCTGAGGTAAGCTGACCATTGCTCAAGGGATTAAGACCACAGAATAAAAGCCATTAAAAGTAGGTATGTTACATAGGATTTATTTTTATGAAAAAACAGTTAACTGGACAGCAAAAGCAATATAAAAAGGCGAGACCTCTCCCTCCCCTTACCCAAGTCAAATGAATCTTTTAAGTTTTAAGTACCAAGTCTACTGAAATATTAGGTGTAACAAGAGAATATCAATCTAACAACTTACCCTCTGTCCAAGTTGGCAGGAGCTGCCAAAGTCAACAATCTTGATAGCGCTGCGTTTTGGGTTGCAGAGGAGGATATTCTCAGGCTTCAGGTCACAGTGAATGATGCTAAGTTCTGGAGTTGCCAGGAAAAGCAGTGCAGTGCACATCTGCTGTGCAAATTTCCTTGTCAGGTTGAGAGAGACACCACGGAAATTGGTATTGCGCAATAGGTCATACAAGTTGTAGGAGAGCATTTCAAACACTAAACAGAGATGGTTTCGGAACATAAAATGTCTCTTCAAGTGCACTAAAAAAAAATAATAATAATAATGAGTCCATATGAAGCTTATGTTTACCAAAAGCAACAGATTTTAACTCAACAACTCACAAAAAGAAAAAGATATATATAGTTAAAGAAATTTTTTTTGATTCTTTATTTCAACAGAATACAATTAGTGAGAAAATTAATTACTCCCTCTACCAACTTTAGGTCCATTTGGCTCTCTACGTTTTGTCGATTCTGCTCTGCCTTTGGCAAGTTATTGCTCTGTAATGTTCCAGAATATTTATGAGATGGTACTCGTGTTCTAGAGACAGGACGATAAAGTGAGAGATTGCAGGTTGGGATGAAGAACCTAGTTTTTGTGCAGGGTTAAAAGGTTGGCTACTGGCCTGAGAGGAATATGGTTCTGTTCTGAGATAAGTATATCTGAGTGCCAATATTGTCTGGCCCACAAAGGTGCCACTAACATGAGATGGCAGGGTTCTTGTTTAATCTTGCTAAATAACTTCAGTATCATGTTGAGTGGGGGAAAGGGCCTAAGCAAAGATTCCTACCTATGCTACAAGGAAAGCATGCTCAGAAGGGGTCGTGAGGGCCCTTCTGAGCATGCTTGACTGCATAGATTCGGGATTTGCATTTCTGCCTGATTCAAACAGCTCCAAGTTTGGTGTTCGCCATTGATGAAAGGTGGTTGTCAACTGACACTGTTTAAGTCCTATTCATGACACTTCGTTAATGTTTTGCTTAGAGTGTCTGCCCATTGGTTGTTTAAGCCTGGCACATATGCTGCTTTTAGTGTAATAGAATGACTACTTGTTCATTTATAAATTATTTGCCCTGCCAAAGAGAGTGGGCATGATTTTGTTCCTCCTGGTTTATGTAGTACATGGTCGTCCTGCTGTCTGTGCATACCATCACTGAGAAACCAGCTATCTTTGGAAGGAAGGATTGAAGACCAACAGCCTGTTATGTAGTTGAGATTCTTGCAACCATTTTCTGGAGGTGTGTTCCTCGACCTTCTAGTGGCGCATCCATGGTCATCATGAATCTTAGTGTTGGATACAGAAAAGTTACATTCTTTTCTTGAGTCCAACACGGTATTGTGTCCATCATTATGGATGTGATCCTGATTATGTTGAAGGAACCTCAGATTGGTGTCCATTGATTGCCCAGTTCCTCCTGGAATGGCCTCACATGGAGACGACAAAGTGGAATCAAGGAAATACAAGATTGCATCATTCCTAAGAACGTTTTGAAAATGCACACTGAAACAGACTTTTTCAAGTCGAAGAGCGAGACTTAATATTTGAAGTACCATCTTTTTGGTAAGAAAAGCTTTGCATTGTTCTGTATCTAGAGTACATTGGAAAAGGATTATGTTACTTAACCATTAAGCATCTGTTCTTGGCATGTAGAGCTGTAGATTCACATGCTTTGCATACTCCTGCTATCTAGTGTTGGGTCCGGATGTTTCTAAGTTGTTTTTCTTCGAAGAAGTCTTTTCCAATCACGAGGTAAGGTGACTCCTCCTTTCGGTGATAGTGCACATGGGCATCGATTCCATTGTTAGATTGTTTTCCCGCAAGAGTGTGAAAATGGAGTAAGTTAGTGTAGTACAGAGATGTCCATGCGTATGTAAAGTGAATAATAAGAACTGCAACAACCACAGGTATCCAGGGAGGGCACATGTGAAATCTACAGCTCTACATGCCAAGAACAGATGCTTACAAGGTAAGTAACAATACTTTTGAGGCATGTGTGCTGTAGATACACATGCTTTGCATAGATTGTATAGCAGTATTCTCCCAAATCGATGGTTAACCAGTGGGTGTTGCACTTGTGTGAAAAACAGTTTTTAGCGCTGCTTGTCCTACATTAGCTTGTTGACGTGCTAATACATCCACACAATAATGTTTGGTAAATGTGTGTGGTGTAGACCATGTAGCTGCCTTACATATGTCAGCTATCGGAATATTGCCTAAAAAGGCCATAGATGTTCCTATTTTGAGAGTAGAATGTGCTCTAGGAGGTATAGTTAAAGTTCTTTTCGCTTTAACATAGCAAGTTTGAATAAATTTAACAGTCCATCTAGAAATACCGGATTTAGAGATAAGATTTTCTTTATGAGGTGGAGCAAATGCAACAAAAAGTTGTTTTGCAAAAATCTTTTGTCCCATCAATATAGTATAATGTTCTTTTGACATCAAGTGTATGTAGAGCCCTTTCTGCTACTGAATCAGGTTGAGGGAAGAACACAGGTAACTCAACTGATTGGTAAACATGAAAAGCAGAAACTACTTTTGGGAGGAATTTTGGGTTTGCACGAGAGAACCACTCTGTCTTTATGAAGTTGAAAGAAAGGTTCTTCTAAGGATAATGTCTTAATGAAGTGATAGCAATTAGAAAGGAAATCTTCCATGAAAGAAATTGTAAAGAACAATTATGTAGTGGCTCAAAAGGTGGACCCCATAAGCCTTGTGAGAACTATGTTAAGGTTCCAGACAGGTGCAGGTGGTACCCTAGGTGGTATTATTCTTTTAAGGCCTTCCATGAAAGCTTTAATTACTGGAACTTTGAATAGGATAAATGTTGTCTGTTTTGAAGATATGCAGCTACTGCCGCAAGGTGTAGTCAAATGGATGTGTAGGCTTAGCCAACTCGCTGTAGATGCAAAGGATAAATAATATTTTGTATGGATGCATCTAGCGGATCAATTTTGATATTATTACAATATATCACAAACCTTTTCCACTTTGCTGCATAACATGCTCTAGAGGTAGGTTTTCTTGCTTCTTTAAGATTTGTCATACAATCTGGTGGTAGGTTTAGGTATCCGAACTCTGACTTCAGGAGCCAGATCGCTAGGTTGAGCTCCTTGGGGCTTGGATGTCTGATTTCTCCACGGTTCTGTGTGAGAAGGATGGAAGTGACGTGCAGCTTTTGGTGTGGAACAACTGACAGTAGTGTGGTGAACCATGGTTAACGAGCCCAAGTGGGAGCCACTAGAATCAATGTGAGGGATCTCTGCCTGAGTTTCCGAAACAGAATTGGAAGGAGAGAGAGGCGGAAAAGTGTAAGCAAATAACCCTGACCAGTAGATCCATAGGGCATTGCCTTTGGATAAATGGTGTGGGAATCTGGAGGTGAGGTTTGGGCATGTTGAGTTCTCTGCTGTGGCAAAGAGGTCTAACTGTGGAAACCCCCATTTCTGGAAGTATGGAAGGAGAACCTGGGGATGAAGTTCCCATTCGTGTACTTGTTGTCGCAGCCTGCTGAGGTCGGCAAATTGGTTGTGCATCCCTGGAAGGTGTTCTGCCAGAAGATAAATTTTGCGATGTATTGCCCAATGCCAAATGGTCTGAGAGAGGCGTGACAGCTGAAGAGTGTGCGCCCCCCCCTTTTTGTACGTATTACCCAGCTGTCATATTGTATGTCCTGACCAGGACAACTTTCCCTATGAGGTGAGGCTGAAAGGCATTTAGTGCTAGAAAGACAGCCAGAAGCTCCAAGTAATTGATGTGGAGACTCTTGTGTTTGGTGTCCCATAGACCCTGAATTGTTGGAGATGGGCACCCTAACCTGTGAGAGCTGCATCTGCTGTTAGTACGATTTGTGAAATCAGTCGATGAAGGGCCGCCCTTTTGAGGTTTTGTGTGTTTCACCACTGCAGAGAGCGATGAGTGCGACTGTCTACCAACACTAGATCTGTTAATTGACTGCGATTGATTCCACTGACGTGCTAACTATTCCTGTAGAGGACGCATGTGTAATCTTGCGTGAGGCACTACTGCAATGCATAATGCCATCATCCATAATAGTTGCATGAAAGGTTTGACAGTTGGGTATTGGTTGTTTTGAAATTGTAGTAATAAAGTTTGAAAGTTTTGAATTCTGCCTGCATTGGGAGAGGCTAGCACTGTGTGACTGTTTAGCGTCGCTCATAGATAATGGTTGCAGTTGTGAGGGTTGAAGATGGGACTTTCGTGCATTGACTGTAAATCCCAATTGGTGGTGGAGGTCTATGGTAGTTTGAATGTGTTGTAAACACTTTTGCAGTATGTTGGCTTTGAGTAGCCAGACTTCCACATATGGGTAGACCTGAAGCACAAGTTACTAACTTGTGTAACGATATATCTGTAAGAGACAGTAGTTAGTGACAGATTCCTTACCTTAGAATATCCCCAGGCGTCAGGCTGGATCCGGAAAGTTTTTTGCGTAGCAGTACCCTTGCGCGTCGGTAGGCGGCGTCGTTCGGCTCCGCGTCCGTCGTCGTGATCGCCGGGATGACGTCGCGGGCAGTACTTAGACGCCGCCCCTGCGCGCTGACGTCAGTTCTGTACACGACTTTCCGCGCCAGGAACGCAGAGCCATGCAAGAAGCTGACATAGGTGTCTGAAAAATACTAGGGCCCTGAAAGGGATGTCCTTAACCCTAGAAATCAGTTCGCAGAACGGGGAGGATGGGTGGGGCAGTAGGAATCTGTCACTAACTACTGTCTCTTACAGATATATCGTTACACAAGTTAGTAACTTGTGCATCAGAAAGAGACACGTTAGTGACAGATTCCTTACCTTAGAATAGATACCCCAGCAATACCAACCCCGGTGGTGGGTCTGCGAACAAAGATCAGACAAGGAAGTCCTGGAGGACAGAACGGCCAAAGAAGCCGTCCCTCCGGACCGGACTGTCAAGGCAGTAATGTTTTGTAAACGTGTGCAGCGAGGCCCACGTAGCTGCCTGACAGATAACCGGCAGCGGAACACCGCGGCCCAAGGCCGTGGTAGCAGCCGTTGCCCTAGTGGAATGGGCACGCAGCCCAACAGGAGGCTCCTTCTTAGCCAAAGAATAGCAGGTCTTGATGCACAAGGTAACCCAGCGGGAGATGGTTCGTTTGTGCACCGCCCGACCTTTTTTGGCGCCCACGTAGCCAACAAAGAGCTGGTCATCCACCCGGAAGTGTTTTGTGCGGTCGATATAGAAGGAGAGCGCACGTTTGGGTCCAGACGGTGGAGCCTCTCTTCCTTCTCTGGAAGGATGCGGAGGCGGAAAGAAGGTAGGCAAAGTGATGGTCTGCCCAATGTGGAAGGCAGTAACCACCTTTGGCAAGAAGGACGGACGCGTCCGAAGAACAACCTTGTCTGGATGAACAGACAGAAAGGGAGGTTTGCAAGATAGAGCCTGGAGCTCACTCACCCGCCGAGCGGAGGTGATGGCCACCAGAAAGGCTGTCTTCAGAGTCAGAAGACGAAGAGGACAGTTATGTAGAGGCTCAAAGGGAGCGCACATTAAAAAGGTAAGAACCAAGTTCAAGTCCCACTGAGGCATTACAAACGGAACAGGAGGGAAGAGGTGTGTAATGCCTTTTAAGAACCTGTTAACAGGGGACTTGAAAAGGGAGGGCTGATCAGGGAGCCTGAGGAAGGCCGAGATAGCACAAAGATAACCCTTGATGGTACCCAGGGCAGAACCCTGTTGGGCCAGAGAAAGAAGGAACAGAAGGACCTCAGAAAGAGGGGCAGAAAGGGGATTCACAACCTTTGCTGTGCACCATGCCACAAATTTGTTCCACCTGCAGGCGTATACCACCTTAGTGGAGGGACGCCTGGCTGCCAGAATCACATCACAAACTTCGGGAGGCAAGTCGAAAGGAATCAACTGCCGCCGCTCAATCTCCACGCAAGCAGGTGTAGACTGGACAGGTTCGGGTGGAGGACCGTCCCCTGCTGCTGCGACAGAAGATCCTCCCGAAGAGGCAGACGGATCGGGGGATCCACGCTCATACTGAGTAGCTCGGGATACCAAACTCTTCGAGCCCAGTCCAGAGCCACAAGAATGACTTGGGCCCGGTCGTGCCGAATCTTCTTCAACACTCTGGGTAGAAGTGGTATAGGCGGAAAGGCGTACAATAGACCGCAACTCCACTCGTGCCGAAAAGCGTCGCCGAGCGAGTGCCGCCTTGGAAATTCCAACGCGCAGAACTGATGACATTGCGCGTTCTCTTCGGTGGCGAATAGATCTAACCAAGGCTCTCCCCACTGTAGAAAGAGTCCTTGCGCCACTTCCGAGTGAAGACGCCATTCGTGATCCATCATGCACCTGCGGCTGAGTTCGTCCGCCCTGGCGTTCAGGGAACCTGCCAGGTGTTGAACCATCAGGAACATGCCCTGATGTTCCAGCAATGTCCAGAGGCGCAGAGCCTCCTGACAAAGGGTCCACGACCCCACCCCGCCTTGTTTGTTGCAGTACCACATGGAGGTGGTGTTGTCTGTGAACACCTGCACTACCTTCCCTTTGACAGAGGGAAGGAATGCCTTGAGTGCAAGTCGGATCGCCCGGAGCTCCAGAAGGTTGATATGGAGCCGGGACTCCGCCGGAGACCAGAGGCCTCTGATCTCCGCCTCTCCCATGTGACCGCCCCATCCCAGAAGGGACGCGTCCGTCACAACTGTGTGCTCTGGCTGGGGAAGGGAGAGGGATCTGCCCATGACCCATTGCCTGTTCGAGAGCCACCACTGCAACTGTTTTGCAGTCCCCTCCGAGATCTGGACGTGATCGGACAGGTTGCCCTGGTGCTGCGCCCACTGGAACTTCAGGTCTCACTGCAGAGCCCGCATATGCCATCTGGCATGATTGACCAGCAGGTTGCAGGAGGCCATGAGGCCCAGCAGCCTCAGGGTCATCCGTACCGAAACCCAGGATAAAGGCTGAAAGATCGGAATCATAGCCTGAATATCCCGGACTCGCCGTTCGGGAGGATAGGCCCGAAACTGCGTCGTGTCCAGAACTCCTCCGATGAAAAAGAGCTGTGGAGAAGGAATCAGATGCGACTTCGGCACATTGATGGAGAACCCCAGCGAGTGCAGGAGTTCGGCCGTAGTCTGGAGGTGGGAGACGACTGCCTGGGACGAGCCCGCCTTCAGCAGCCAGTCGTCGAGGTAGGGGAAGACTGAAACCCCTGCACGGTGCAGATGAGCTGCGACCACCGCCATCACTTTCGTGAACACCCGAGGGGCACTGGTAAGGCCAAAGGGGAGCACGGTGAACTGAAAATGCTCGAGGTCTACCGTGAACCGAAGGTAACGCCGGTGGGCCGGCAGGACGGGGATGTGGAAAAAGGCATCCTGCAAGTCCAACGCTACCAACCAGTCTCCAGGGTCGAGGGCAGTCAAGACCTGAGCTAGGGTGAGCATCTTGAACTTCTCCTTCCGGAGGAAGCGATTGACATTCCGGAGGTCCAAGATAGGACGCATGTCCTCCTTGTCCTTTTGGGCACCAGGAAGTAGTGGGAGTAGCAACCACGTCCTACTTCTGGGGTCGGAACATGCTCGATGGCCCTCTTGGCCAAGAGGGCCGTGACTTCCTTCTGCAGAAGTACCAAGTGATCCCCTGACATGCGGTGGAATGGAGGTGGCATGGCTGGGGGGTGGTCTCGAAGGGGAGGGAGTAGCCCCTTCAGACAATGTCCAAGACCCACCTGTCCGAGGTGATGGGACGCCAGTGGTGAAGGTGATGGCGGACCCTGCCCCCTACTGGCGTGCTGTGCACCTGAAAGGAGGGACTAGGAGGGCTTGGAGGCCGCGGACGGGTTGGAGGTGGTGGCCTGACCCGCACGCTGGTTGCCCGAACCGCCACGGCGGTATCCATGTCCTCGGCCACGCGAAGACGCCTGCTGCGCGGGCCGGTGGCTGGGCTGCTGACGTGACTGGGCGCCCCTTCCGTGGCCACGATAGGGGCGAAAAGCAGAAGGTAGCGGAGGGCGTGTAGCAGAAAGGCCCAGGGACTTGGCAGTAGCCCGCGAGTCCTTAAAACGCTCCAAAGCATGGTCTGCTTTGGAACCAAAAAGACAGACTCCATCAAAGGGCATGTCCATGAGAGTATTCTGGACATCCCCGGAAAAACCAGTGGTTCTCAGCCAGGCGTGGCGACGCAGCGCCACCGTCGTTGCAATAGATCTGCCCAGCGAGTCGGCGGTATCAAGGCCACATCGTATGGTGTATTTGGCCGCATCCCTTCCTTCCGCAATGGCGCGGGTAAGCAGTGTCTGGACCTCCTCAGAACACTGGGGCAAAACAGTCGCCACCGAATCCCACAAGGAGTGGGTACATCGGCCCAAAAGACAAGTGGTGTTGATGGACCGCAAGCCAGCACTGGAGGAAGAAAAACCCTTCTTCCCAAATTGATCCAGGCGTTTGGATTCCCTATCCGGAGGGGCGGTAGGGAAGGTGGTTTGGGAAGCCGAGGCTTGGACAACCAAGCTCTCAGGAGTGGGGTGGGCAGAGAGAAACAAGGGGTCGCCCGGAGCTGGGCGATGGCGTCGGGACACGTTCCTATCCACAGGAGCCCCTGTGTTGGGCTTGGACCAGGCGCCCAAAAGAACGTCAGTTAGTGCATCGTTGAACGGCAGCACAGTCTCCAAGGAGGAGGCTGCCGGCTGAAGCACTTCTGTCAAGAGATTAGTCTTGACTGTCACCGTAGGGAGTCGGAGATGTAAGGCTCCAGCTGCCCTACGCAACACCGTTGCAAAATTGGCTCCCTCCTCCGTAGCCACGGGAGGAGACAGCATGCCAGTGTCAGGGGAAGTATCTAGACCACTGGCATCCCCTAGTTCCTCTGCCCAGTCCTCATCATACTGACACTGCTGTGCCAGAGGGTCCTCAGACCCCTCCCAGTCCTCCTGGTCCTCCTCCGGTTCAAAATAAGGAGGAGGGGGGACATTTGGGACCCAAGGTCCCATCGGCGCCGGAACTGGCGTCGAGCGACGTCGGTCCGGCTCCATGTCCGGAGCCGGAGAGTACATGGGGACGACGCCGCCCGGTCAGGAACGGCACCGGAGACATCGACGCCGGCGGAGGCGTGGTCAGGTCGACCGGCGTCGATGGGGGTTGCGGTACCACCGGAGCCGGGATCAAGGCCGGGGCCGAAGCCGGAGCCGGGACCGAGGCTGGAGGCACGAGCGACGCCGGGACCGGAGTCGCCGGGGCAACCCCATCAGGGCCCGCGGGGCCCGAAGGCGCACCGGAGGGACCTTGAGGCCCGAAGAGGCGGGCCATGGCCGACAGGAATTCCTGTACTTGGGCCGGATCCGCCCCCGAACCCGGGAAGGACGGGTATTGCTGGGGCGACTCCACAGGCATGTCCGGGGCGGCGGGGACGGTGCCGGGAGGGGCCTCAGCCGAGTCGCGAGACCGGCGAGGCGAAGTCCTAGAGCGATGATGCTTTTTTGGACTTCTTGTGTTTAGACTTACCGGACGACGAAGACTTGGATCCCGACGACCGGCGAGGACTCCGCGACCGACCCCTCGACCTCTCACGCGACCGGGGCTTGGTGTGGCGCGGAGCCGACTGCCGGGCCTCGAGGAGCTTTCGAGACCGCTCTCGCAAAGCCTTCGGGTTGAGGGCCCGGCAGTCGGAACACGACTTCGTGTCGTGGTCTCGCCCAAGGCAGAAGAGACACTCCAGATGCGGGTCTGTGATGGACATCATCCGAGCACAGGCGTCGCAACGTTTAAAGCCGGGCATCCCTACAACACCTTGGAGTCGATTTGAAAGAAACAGTGAAAAAATTCACCAAAAAAGTTAGTCAAAAAATGACTAGGGCACTGCTCTTCCCGGATCTGCGCTTGCTGGCGCGGAAAAAGAATAACTGACGTCAGCGCGCAGGGGCGGCGTCTAAGTACTGCCCGCGACGTCATCCCGGCGATCACGACGCCGACGACGGACGCGGAGCCGCACGACGCCGCCTACCGACGCGCAAGGGTACTGCTACGCAAAAAACTTTCTGGATCCAGCCTGACGCCTGGGGATATTCTAAGGTAAGGAATCTGTCACTAACGTGTCTCTTTCTGATTTTCTTGTTCTCTTAGATGAGCTGCTACTACTGCTAGACATTTTGTGAACACTCTGGGTGCAGTAGTAATCCCGAATGGGAGTACTTTGAATTGATAGTGATTTCCTGCTATCACAAATCTGAGACATTTTGCGATGTGCTGGGTGAACAAGAATGTGGAAGTATGCGTCTTAAGTCCAGAGTTGACATAAAGTCGCTTTGTTGTAAAAGCGGAAGCACTTGCTGAAGCGTGACCATATGGAAGTGTTTTCATAGTATGTATAGGTTTAGCGGTCTGAGATCTAATAATGGTCGTAGAAAACCGTCCTCTTGGGGAATTAGGAAGTAAAGTGAGTAAACTCCTAATCCTTGATGTTGTATTGGAACTGGTTTTATAGCTCCTTTTGTTAACAAAGCTTGTACTTCTTGTTTGAGGAGCAGTTGGTGACATAATGAAAGTTTGTGATTGCAAGGTGAAATTTTGGGAGGATTGCTGGTAAACTCCAGGCAATAACCATGTTGGATAATGTCTCATACCCATTTGTCTAACATTATTGATTGCCAAATGGGAAAAAATTGTTATAGTCTTCCCCCTACAGGTGTAAGATGGTAGGGGGAATGATCGGGAAGTCACGGTTTGTTGGGAGATGGAGAGGTACGTGTTGGTGTACCTTTACCTCTGCATTTAAAATTGTTTCCGCTATATCCGCTTTTATAGAAGCCTCTAGATGGAGAGGGTTGTGTGTTTGATTTGTATGAGAACACATTAGGATCTGAGGAATTACTTTTGGATCCTCTATAGAATGAGCGTAGAAAGGAGCCTTTATTAGATGGTGACTGAAGTGCTCCCATTGACTTTGCCACTTCTGTATCCTTTTTCATTTTCTCAAGTGACTCATCTACTTGAGGTCCAAAAAGATACTGTTTATCAAAGGGAGCACTGAGAATAGTCTGTTGTACTTCTGGTTTAAAACCAGAAATTCTCAGTCATCATGTCTCCTGAGAAGAATGCTGGTATTAATTCCCCTTGCTGCAGTATCAGCACCATCTAGAGCACATTAATAGATGAATTAGGGATTAATTTTCCCTCAAGCACTAATTCTTGTCCTTTTTTAGGTCGAGCCTAGCGCAGCGCATGCGCGCTGCGCTATGGGAGGCTTCTTGTGAGCACTCTAAACTTCTCCGTGTGGGTCTGACTCCTCCCACACATTGGATTGACCTTTGCGTGTGTCTTTCAATAATGAAAGCACGCAAATGGCCAAAGGCGGGTGCATGTCCCACCTCCTTTCCAATGCGTCACTCCCACGGCGTTTTGCTCTCGGGAGCGAGCAGCGGCGCGCAGGGTGGCAGCTGCATTCCTGGTGGGTCAGGTTACACGCAACGCGCCGTGCTTTCGCTTTTGCTTGTTGTGCTTTGTTTCCTCCCACTTAGCACCCCCTAATTACTGGTATCGTTGCACTTTGCGGCTTATGTGTTTGTTTTTGGGGGCAATTTATTTTCCTTTTTTTCCTGCTTGTGTTTATGCAAGCATTTTTTATTTTTTTTGTTCCTCGTGCTTTTGTGGCATTTGAACGGCAGCGTGTTTTCCCTTATGTTTTTGTGGCAGCTAAAAGACATTATGCTTCTCCTTTATATTTGAATATTTATTTACGTCGGAAAAGGACAAGCTAGCGAGTGTGCACGTTTAAAAGCTTTTACCCCAACTTCTCCCTCCCTACAATGCTTGCTCCATCCATAAATCATTCCCTCCCCATCACTGCTTTAAACCCCCTAAGGCCTTTGATGTCTTGCGATTCGTTGTCGTCAGTGTTTCGAACTTACCAGCCCCAGGGATCCGTTCCGAGTCTCTGTGCGGACACATTCAGAGTCAGAGCGGTTTGATGTTTTTCAGCCTAAAAAGATATTGTGCTTCTCCTTTATATTGAAATATTTATTTATTTATGTTGGAAAAGGGCAAGATAGCATGTGTGCGTGTTTAAAAGCTTTTCAGCCACCTCCTCCCTCCTGTCTATGCTTGCTCCGTCCACAAATGACCCCCTCCCCCATCACCGCTTTAAATCCTCACTGGCCTTTGATGTCCCACGATTCGTTGTCATTAGTGTTTAGAACTGCCCGGCCCCTGGGAATCTGCTCCACTCCAATCTCTGCACAGACACATTCACCAAGTCGGAGCTGTTTGATGTTTTTAAGCCTCACTCGGCCTGCATCTCGAGACCCAGCTGTGGGCACCGGAAAAGGCTTCATGTTGAAGATCCTAACAGTGCATATTTTCAAGAGAGTGGGTAGCGCTACAAAGGTGTCCCAGATGCTTGTTCACAGTGCTGGCACAACTGTTTTATAACAGCGTGCACCTCCTTCGGCAGATGGTGCCCTCTCGTGGAGCAGTGAATCCCAGTGGCATAGACCACACACAACTTGTCACTGCATCAGATTCCCGGGGCATCCCCCGTGCACATTAATTGTACTGGGTGAGCGATACCAGGGCGCGGACAGACCCCGAATGCCTCTCCAGTGCTATTCCAGAGGTGCCAGGTTGTGCCCTGGCACTTTGTGCCAAGGCGCGGACCTCCAGTTCTGGCGTACACTGCTTACCCGACACTGTGTGCGTCAATACGGCTGCTTTTATTATTCAGGTTGTTCATTCACAGGAATGTGGCCCGCATGTCCCTCTGGATAGGGTGAACCCCCATTTGGTCTCTGATTGGTTACATTCCAAGTAGGGTAGAGGCAGAGGCTTGGTAAGTCTGCATCTCGTTTCCAAGCTCGGGGCTCTCACTTAGGGGCTCTAAATGACGCCTTCAACTTGTCATCATTTACTGTATCCTAGTCTGAAAAGTGACACACCTACTAAGTTCTTGCTTTTGTAGATTTTTTCATTTCAAACCATTCATTGTTTTAACAAAATTAAGAATGTGGTAATATTTATTAGATGCTTTTATTTCGGTGCGTCTTTTGCTCGTAGCGGGTTCCTCAGACCTCTGCTCACCAGCAACCTTTCCTGGAGTGTGGAATCAGCATTTGTAGACGCTTCTTGGCAGACACCATAAGCATGCACCACTGCCCATTTGATTGATGACGTTGTTCATGTTCCTAGAGAGGGTTGTGTTTACTTGTCAGCAAGAAACAACTGTTGGTGGCAGCGACAGGTCACATGCTTTTTATGAGTCACACTTGGGTCACTGTAGAACACAGCCAAGCCCGGACTGATCAGATAAGAAGCACACGTTTATATATTTTCTAAAGGGAGTGCAGCTGTAGGATAACTCAGTGGGTAAATGCATCTGTTGCCTAAATCGGCACGCAACCTACAAGACATTGCTTTAAATATGGCAGGTCTAGCAGTATTTTCACCCTTCTAGGTCAATACTATAAGGGTCGGGCTCACTTTTTACAGCAAGCATTGGCAAAGCCAATAGGTCTTGCCTATGCGTGAACTAGTGTCTTTGTCAGTGCCTTTTGTTATTTCAAAGATGCTGCCCAGTGTGTCTCCCGATGCTGTACAGTCCTGCCAAAAGCAATTGCCAAAGGCAATGGGTCCCAAAAGCGAGACCTATTGGCTTTGCCAATGCTTGTTCTTATGTTCTTCTGGGAGGTACTAGAGTAATTCCTCCATTTCGTCCCAGTGGGCCCTCTCATACCTAGCGAATACGGCTTGTGTGTGGTCTACACATCAATGGCTGGCGGATTGTGCAGCCACTCTTTTCCCCGATGAATCTATTAATTTAGACTCTGTCTGTAGGTGGTACATCTGAAGTCTGTGTTTTTTCCCTTTTCCGAGCATTGGATACAACTAAGGAATCAAAAGATAACTGCCCCCTAATAAAAATTGGGTCAGATGGTGGAGGTTCGTATTTTTTGTCAACCCTGGTTAATATACGTCCCCGTACAGGGTCCTTAAAAATGTCATCACCAGGCGGGAGGCCCGACTAGTGGTGGATAACCTTGGCCGAGACATTAAAGCACTAGAGAGACAAACGCACTCAGCGCCTTCTCTGTCTGCGAAAAAGAAGCTCGCATCTCTTCGGGGCCAACTCAAAGCCCTCCGGGTGAATAAGGCGGAAAGCTCACTCCTTGCGCTGAAGCAGAAGTTTTACGGAGGAGGTAATAAGGTGGGCTCCATGTTGGCGCGTCGACTCCGCCTTCAGATTTCCCGCAACCACATCGCCCGAATTGCCAGACCAGGGGGAGGGTGGGCTATCTCGGAGCGAGACAAACAGATGGAATTTAGGGCGTTCTTCTCTACTTTATACGGCGAGGGCGATGCCTGTCCCGATCGCATAGCACCTTTCCTGGATTCCTGCGACTGGATGCCGTTAACCCCCCACCACCGGGATCAAATGGAAGAGCGCATCACAGCAGACGAGCTATGTATGCCGGTTGGGAAAACGCCGGGTCCTGATGGGCTCACGCTGGCATTCTACCGTCTTTCTTCCGGAGCTCCAGGGCCCCCTGTTACGCCTTTTTAACTCATTTGCTGAGGCTGGATCCGTCACCCCAACAATGGCTGAAGCAGAGATTGTGCTGCTCCCGAAACCCGGGAAAGATCCCACCGCCTGTGCATCATTCCGCCCCATATCCCTACTTAATGTAGATGCTAAAATCTACACCAAGATACTGGCGCAACGCCTGGCGCCCTTCCTGCCGGGCCTGATAGACCCCGACCAGGGGGGCTTTATCCACGAGCGTCAGGGGGCGGATAACCTGCGCCGGGTAGCGCACCTGGTACAGAAGGTCCGCCAATACGGAATCCCCGCCTTCCTTCTCTCCCTTGACGCGGAGAAAGCCTTCGACCGGGTCGACTGGTCTTTTCTTCGGGCGGTCCTCCTCCGCATAGGCCTCGGGCCTCTCATGGTTGCCCGCATTATGGCACCGTATGCAGCCCCTTCAGCGCGCATCCGCGTCAACGGCGCATTGACCCCGTCTTTCCCCATCCGCAGGGGCACCCGCCAGGGATGCCCACTCTCGACGCTGCTCTTCGCTCTGACGGTGGAGCCCTTGGCGATTGCTATCAGACAGTCGGCAGATATCCGGGGTATCCGCATGGGGGGGGGGGGGCAGACCATAAGATAGCCCTCTTTGCGGATGACCTTCTTTTGACGCTCACAGAGCCCGCGACCTCTCTCCCGACACTCGTGGATCTTCTCTCTCAGTTCGAGCTGACGTCGGGCCTTCGAGTCAACCTTCCTAAATCGAGTGCGCTTAATCTCACTCTTCCCTCGCGGCTGTTGGAAGACTTGCGGACCATTAACCCCTTCCGGTGGGCCCCCACCTTTTATACGCTACCTGGGTATTAACATCACAGCTGACCTTACCACCTGGACGCAGGCTAACTGGCCGGCCTGTAGAACTTCCATACGAACGGACCTCCGCCGTTGGAAGTCATTACCCCTGTCCTGGCTAGGACGCCTCAATGCGGTCAAGATGACCCTTCTGCCGAAGGTTCTATACCTCTTTCAGGCACTCCCCACGCCAATCCCGCACAAGGATATTCTGGGCCTCCAGAGAGAAATGGTCGCCTTCATCTGAGGTGGGGGGCGACCGCGACTGTCGACCAAGGTTCTGTTGCTACCAAGAGACCGGGGGGGGTTTAGCATGCCCTGACCTTGTGGCCTATTATTGGGCTGCCCATCTGAGGTATATCTCGGAATGGTCGGTGCGAGCTAGTGAAAAGCACTGGTTCCACATGGACCGTGCCGCGGCATGCTGTCCGCTCTGGGACTTGGCCTGGCTGGGTAGACCTGCTAGGCACCCTAGTGCTTATATCGCTATCCCCACGCGCACGGTGTTGGAGATCTGGGACAGAATCGCGATCCCCCGAGGCCTTACTACCTTTCCCTCCCCCCTCACGCCGGTGTTGCTTAACGCAGACTTTCAGCCAGCTTCCCACCCAACAGACTTTCCGACCTGGGCGGCAGGCGAATGTCGCATCATAGAACAGCTCTTTGAGGATGGGTCCTTCAAATCCTTTGAACAATGTCGAGAAGATTTCAATCTCCCCAAAACGGCGCGGCTAGAATACTTTCAAATCCGCCACTGGCTGCGGGCCCCATCGTATACGGAGGGCGCCATGCGCCAGCTTACGCCTTTTGAACTCCTGGTTCGGTCGTTCGACGGATCCAGGGGACTGATCTCCCGGACCTACAAGGCCCTTCAAACCTCCCAGGTGATATCACCCCACACGTACCAAAGCCAGTGGCAGAGAGACCTTGAGGCGGATATTCCTCCCGGCCGGTGGGCGCAGCTCTGGCGGGACATACAGCGTATTTTTAAATCTTTAGCACAGCAGGAGTCCGCGTACAAAATGACGCGATGGTACTATACACCTCTTCGACTCCAACGAATGTTCCCTGGATATGCTCCTGTTTGTTGGCGATGCTTGAATTCTCGGGGCTCCTTCCTCCACATCTGGTGGGACTGCCCGCTAATCTTGCCGTATTGGGCGGAAATTCTTGATCATGTTAAAGCAGTGGTGGGTTACCCCCTGCCTAATGAACCGGGAGTTGTTATTCTGGGCCTCTGTCCCACCTCTCTTAAAGCCATGAAACCTGCGAACTGGTGCCTGATTTTCCACATGCTCACTGCTGCAAAGCAGGTCATCGCATTGCATTGGAAAAAGGCTTGTACTCCTCCGGTCCCGGTATGGATCACGCGCCTATGGCAGGTCATGGCAATGGAACTCCTAACCCACAGGCTGGCACATACGGACGCCAAATTTCAGCGCACTTGGCAACCTCTGATCCAATACCTAACACGGTTGGAGCACGCTCGCTATGTACCTCATCGCCTGCGCGCCCTACAACTTTTTGCGGATCCACTATTGCCTAGAGGGGGCACTCCCGACACTGACCATGACTGATAAGACCTGCTCCTGACCCTCTCCGATCGTGCCGCTCATCAAGGTCAAGACTGATTACTCCATGGAGAGCCTTTCACTCCTCCCAGGCCCTCCTTTCCCTTCCTACCAGCTGGCCAGAGAGCTGTTTTTTCTTTTCTTCTTTTTTCTCTCTCTCTCTCTCTTCTTGGTCACGCCACTTCTCAAGTTCCCCACGAATCAGCGCTCACGCCAACTCCCATGGCACTCCTCGGCCGGCGTCGAGGGCTCTTACCAGCCGAGGCAGCCTAGGGTGGTCGGTCCCCGACCAGCCAGTGCCAATTCAATGCGCTCAGCTCCCGGCCCTCACTGTCGGTGGGGTAATGCCTCCCCACTCCTATCCATTACTCACTTGAAGCGGGAAGAACGAGCGGGACATGGCACATAAACCCCCCCCCCCAGCTCTTACCCATTGACCACCAGGCCTTGCTCGCTCCAGACCACCGGGGCCTACTACCCTTCCCAATCATTAGCAATTTGCCATATACCGCATAATATATGACACCACTTCGCCCGAACTCCCCTGCAATGTTACAGTTCTCCGCTAGCGGGCTCCGTGCCGCTTTCCCGGCCAGAACAACGGTTTCCTTACACTGACAAGATTATGCCTATTACACAGTCACTGGGTGCTATGTTCTGTTTGCAGATGCGCTACTGCCCTATTGCTGATAATTTCCCCCGACGCGGCCGGCCCGAAGTGGTTGTAGGCGGCATGTTGTGTGCTTTCCCACCCGGTTTAGCCTTTGGCTGGCATTGACAACCGCGCTGCCGGCCCGACTGGGATGTAGGCAGAACGCTGTGGATGTGACCTTTCTACTTCTCAATAAAGGTTTTTGAAACAAAACAAAAAACAAAAAAAAATATCACCATGGGGCATCATGCCTTTTAACATGGGTAAAGATTGAGTTGTTCTATGTGTATTTCCTAAAGTTTCAAATAAAAAGTCCTCCTCTAAAGATTCCTTGTGTAATCTAACTCCATGGTATGAAGCTGCCCTGGAAATTAACTCCTGGTATGATGTGTTGTCATCAGGAGGTGATGGTTTTGCAGGATCATTATCTAAAGGTAGATCAATATTGTAATCATTCCATGGATCTATTGGTGGTGGACTATTGTCATCCCCATCTTCTATATCAGGCTGTGTATGCGGAGAACCCTGTGGTGTAATGTCTAACAGCTTTGAGCATGGTGATGGTGAAGATGGTGGAGGGGATTGAGCGATAGGGTGGAAAGGGCTTGTAGCAACGTCGTTTTTTTAGAGGGATTTTGTAGGTTATTTCCTCTGAAGGAATTTTCCTTTTGGAAGATGTTACCGATTTTGCCAATATGTGTACAGTGTCTATGTTAATGTGAATTTTCTTTTGCTTAGGATCCAGTTTTTCCTACATTCTTTTCAGGATTGGTTCTGCAGACTTTTTTTACAGCATCCTCTGGTTTCAGTGCCGAAATTTTCGGAGTAACTATTTTTTATCCTTTGGATCCGAAAGTTTCAGTGCCGAAAGGGTTTTGTCTCAACTTGAGCCTGAGCCAGAAGGCTTTGTGTGCTGTTTCAGTGCTGAGCCCGAGGACGGGCGTTGGAAGCAGTATCTCAGTGCCGACCATGGCCAGAAAGCAGTGGTGGCTCAGAAGCCTTTTGTTTGGTGGAAGCAAGTTTAGTGGGCAAAGGGGCTTTGTTACTCACGGCACCCTGTCCAGCTGGAACTTCTTCAGACTCTAGCTCAATTTCTAGTTCAGAATCCGAATCTTGGATTGAGAGTGCCTGCTCCTCTTCCACTGCAGACGCTTCCATCTCATCCCGCTTGGTATCTTCTCCGAAGATATCCGGGGTGTGTTCAATGTTCTGCTGCTGCATGTCCCTTCGACGAGTCCGACGGTCCCGCAAAGCCTTTTTCGATCTTAACGACCACCAACAAACTTCTTCCTTGTGCTCCGGTGAGAGGCACAAGTTGCAGACTTTATGCAGGTCAGTGTGCGGATATTTAGAGTGGCACCGAGGACAGAATTGGAATTGAGTCCGTTCCATCAGCAGAAGGCTCTATGATGTGTAACGGAGTGGAAGTAAACTGACACAGCTAGGCCCGAAGGCCACCAGTGATGTTTTCTCAATCGAAGATGGAGAGTTTCCAGATTTTTTTCAACACGCAGAGGAGGATGAACATGTACAAAACAATACCGACAAGGGTACAGTGGATTGCGCACTGAGGTGATCCCGAAGAACGGTTTGAACCGGAGCGCCGCAAACCACATCCGAACCCGATGGCGGAAAGAAAACAATCTAACAATGGAGTCGATGCCCAAGCGCACTATAACCGAAATGAGGACTCACCTTACCTTGTGACTGGGAAGACTTCTTCGAAGAAAAATAACTTGCAAACATCCGGACCCAACACTAGATGGCAGGAGTATGCAAAGCAGGTGTATCTACAGCACACGTCTCTAACATATAATGTTCTTGTTTGGGTCTAGGGAAGACTGGTCTCTGTTGACCATCAAGCCCAGGCAGTACAGAAGTTACAAACACTTGTAGAGTTCTTGGTGATTTGTAAAGAAGAGCCTTTCACTAACCAATCATAGAGGTAAAGAAACATTGTGACACATTCTTCTCAGATAAGCCGCTACGGGTGCCATGCCCTTGGTGAAATTATTTGGGGCGGATCAGAGACCAAAAGTAAGGATCCTGACCTGGTAATAGCAACCGCTATTTCAAACATTTCCGGTGTGAGAATGTGGCAATACCCATCTTCGAGATCCCGAGAATGTCATATAATCACCCCAATTCAGCAGCTGGGGGATATCCAGCAGCATAACCTTGCAAAAGGAAAATGTTACTTACCTTGTAAGCATATGTTTGTAGCATGTAGTGCTGTAGATTCACATACTCTGCATACTCCGGCCATCTAGTGTTGGGCTCGGACATGTGCAACTTGTTTTTCTTCAAAGTCTTCTTTCGAATCACGAAATGTGGAGACTCCTCTTATGACTGGTAATTGGCAGGTGCATCA
Organism: Calotriton arnoldi; assembly: GCA_963921515.1. Taxonomy (NCBI): domain Eukaryota; kingdom Metazoa; phylum Chordata; class Amphibia; order Caudata; family Salamandridae; genus Calotriton; species Calotriton arnoldi. Next base: position 361,295 of record CAWUFW010006341.1, read on the forward strand.
GCTCCATTGTTCGATTGTTTTTCCGCAGAGGGCGAGGATGAAAATTGAGCATATAGAAGCAGAAGATGATCATGTAAAGAACAAGAAAGAAAGGCATCTGCAACAACCAGAGGCTTCCGGGGAGGAGGTGGATGCAAGTGGATCTACAGCACTACATGCTACTAACAGATGGTTACAAATTAGGTAGGCAAGTAACATTTTTCGTTCGTGGCATGTGTAGCTGTAGGATAGACATGCTCTGTATAGACTGTAAAGCGGTTCTTCCATAAGCGCCAGCTAGCTGGAGAAGGCTGCATAGAATTGGGAAAGTGCACGTAATACAGCTTGTCCAACATTAGCTTGTTGGTGTGCTAAAACATCCACACAGTAATACATAGTGAATGTGTGTGTAGTGGACCAAGCAGCTGTTTTATATATGTCAGCTATGGGAATGTTACCAAGGAAAGCCATGGATGCTCCCTTTTCGGGGGTAGAGAGGGGTCTGGTTGGTGTAGGAAGATGCCTTTTGGCATTAACATACAAATCTGAATGCATTTAACTAGCCACCTTGCTATGCCCACTTTGGAGAGAGCATGGCCTTTGTGTGGTTTTGTGAATGAGACAAAGTTGTTGCTTCTTGCGAAAGGGTTTTGTTTTATTATTGTGGTATCTGACAGCTCTTAACGTCCAGTGTGTGAAAACCTCTCTCAGCCATGGAGCCAGAGTGTGGGAAGAACACCGGCTGTTAAACAGCTTAGTTAAGGTGGAAGGAAGATACCACCTTGGACAGAAATGATGGATTAGTTCTAAGGACTATCATCGTGAACCTGAAAACAAGTTACTTACCGTTGGTAAAACCTTATCTGGTAGAGACTATCTAGCAACCGATTCCTCACCTTTGACTAACCCCAGGTGTCAAACTGGATCCGGAAGAATTTCGAGCAGTACTTCTGCACGCCAGCAGGTTGCGTCATTCGGCTGCGCATCAGCCGCACCAAAGGTGACATGCACAGTACCTACATGGGTGTAACCTCGGCGCACTGACGCCAGTTACTTTCCAAGCCAGGAGTGAGGGGAATTGTTACCCCTAGAGCCTCACCTAAAATAATCCCATGTAGGTGTCTGTTATACCTGCTGCCTCTTGTAGGAAGCAGATGCTTCAGTGGAGGTGGTCTTTGAGCCCCTCTGAACTGAGATTTACTAAAGGAACTCAAGGGAGAAGGTGATTGGAGAGCCCCCCATCCTCTTGGTCGGATCCCTTTTTATTTTCTCTAGCATCTAATCAACTGTGGTCTGAAGAAATGCTCCCCATCGAAGGACAGGTTGAGGAGATGCTGTTGACCCTTCAGCTTAAAGTCAGACGCACAGTGAGGCCTGGCGCCTAATGAGGATACTTGAATTGATACCCGCACTACAGTTATCAGCTGAGTCTAGGGCACACAATAGTGGCGTTGAAGATGACATTATCTTCAGAAACAAGCGCAAGACCCCAGTTTCTTACAATGATCTGGGAGATGCCGGAGAACCTCCTCCATCTCTTCCAAGTGGTCTCGTTCATATCTAGAGAGCAGTTTGATTTAGTTGGTGATTCTGCAGTCAGTCGCCGATCGGGCAGCGACCCTCTTGCCGGCCGTGTCAATTTATCTGCGCTCTATCTGGTGGAGGTGCGATGCCAGTGCACTGGCAATTTGTGCGCTGTATGGACCACTAAAGAGTCCGGTGGGAGTTGGCCCCAGAAGTAGGGTGGGTCAGAGGAGATATATATATATTCACAGAAAAAACCATAGGTTTTACAGACGTTATAGTTAGAAATTAGCATTTAAAAAACTTTAGAAATTCAGTGAAAAAAACCATAGGTTTTAGAGACGTTATAGTTAGTTGGACATTTCACTCATATAAAGCCAGAGAAATTCCACTGTTATAGTTAGTTCAGCTAACTATAACTCGCGCACCCGCAATGCACTGCTCATGACGTCACTTATTACATCATTCATGACATGGTCAGTGACATCACTGATGACATCTCAAATGACATCACTGATGACATCACTGATGACATCACTGATGACATCACTGATGACATCACTGATGACATCACTGATGACATCATCCACGTGAACAACTGATGCATCTCCTCACACTCTAATATAACCTTTAATACACCCACTGTAAAATACAGACAACCATTTTCAAAATCGTTAACACACCAATACCAGTTACTACATACGCACTCACTGATTGCTAGGTCTACACACACATCTACTCATTCATCCATACAATCACTCATACATGCAGTCACTCATAAATACAACACTATCATATGCACTCATACATCTATACAGACAATCACACACCGCCACTCATCCATGCAGTTACTCACACACCTACTTAGTCATGCAAAGAATCTCACAGTCCCATTTACTCACCTATACAATTATACACACACCACCTCACTTATTCATACAGATACTAACGCATACTTACTCTATTATATAATCAGTGATACAAGTACAGACTCATCTATACAGCCAGTCTCAAAATCACAGACTATCATGTAGAGTCCTTTATATACTTCAACTCTCACATACACTGCCTTTTACATATGTAGTTACTTGGACATGTACCACTAAGACATCCATTCACTCACCAACACACCGATACACACACTCACGCACCCATACACGTGTTTCCACATGCACTGTTGAACCCATACATCCAGTGAATCAACCACTCGCACATCTATGCACAGAGTCACACACCTCAGATCCACCCACACACACACACACACTCAATCTCCCCCCAAAAATACTCAAACCAATCAATAACCTATATAGACACTCATAGCTACTGACCAACCCATGCAGCAGCTTGCACAACAGACAGACTGATAGACATTCACACAGTTTAGTCACCAACCCATGCATTCAGTAAGACACATTTAATCACTCACTTATACAGCCAGTCACCCTCATACTAAATCCTCTATCCAGACACTTATACACCCACTCATTCTTCAATACACCTAGGAATATATATAAAACATTTAAAAATTACAGAAACAGTCACGGGATGATGTCATCAGTGATGTCATCAGCGATGTCATCAGCGATGTCACTGACCATGTCATGAATGATGTAATATGCGACGTCATGAGCAGTGCATTGCGGGTGCGCAAGTTATAGTTAGCTGAACTAACTAGAACGGTGGAATTTCTCTGGTTTTATATGAGTGAAATGTCCAACTAACTAGAACGTCCCTAAAACCTATGAGTTTTTTCACTGAATTTCTAAAGTTTTTTAAATGCTAATTTCTAACTATAACGTCTGTAAAACCTATGGTTTTTTCTGTGAATTTCAAAGGTTTTATAAATGCTAATTTCTAACTACAATGTCCCTGAAACCTATATTGTTTTTAAGTAAATTTTAAAAAGACGTGCATACTTTTTGTAGTGAAAAACTAACTGTAACAGTAGTCTGTTATAAGTTATAATTTAACAAGGTTTAAACTTAATTAGCACTAATTAACATTTAAGTGTGGAACGTGTGATGCAGCGGCTATGATACCTGACTTCGAACAACAGCGTTCACAGTTAGATTCCCGGCTCCAGCGGCACGTTAGCCCACCACTATGTCACTGTGGGCAACACCTTGCTTAATCTTCCCGACGCCCCCGAGCACCGGCACACCTTTCCGGGGGAAGCTGTACGCTTTAAAATGCTGGCATTTTTTTAATTTAAAACCATAGTGATAAGAAATATTAGCACGTATTTTTTTTTTCTATTCTGAACGATATTTTTTTTATGTCTTCTATTTAGAATTACGGCAATTAATAGATGTTTGTAGTCATGAGAATGGAAATGACACGGTTTGCCAGGTAACAGTTTTTAAGCTCTCCAACGTATGTACATATTAAGGATCTTATGCGTGTTAGGATCGAAATCGAAACCTTTACCGCTTCACATTTTGTAACTTTTTCCAACACGTGCAGAAGTTAAACAGTGAAAACGTGAGCACGTGTCAACTGTAAAACGTGACATCTAAATGGGCGGAGCCGCATCTTCCTTCCATAGACTACTCCATAACCAAAAAGTATATAAACCACACCCGTTGTTTGATTAGTTTATGCGAGTTATTTACGCGTGTCCATTCTGTGATGCACGTTCCCTTTTCTATCGTCGGATTCTTGTTTTGCGGCAACAAAACATATTCCAGAGTTGTAAGTTGTTTGATTATGGCATAGTAGATATTTATAATACGTAGCTATTTGTCAATATTTAAACATTTGTATTTAGAAAAAAGTGTTATTGGTTGTTTTTGCCATTTATATGTAACGTCAGCAGCTTGTTTTCAGAAACAGACAGAATACACCAAACATTGTTCCTTTTCTGGCTCCTTTGAGATCATATAGTGTGACTTTGTATATTATAATATTGACACTGTACTTGACCTCAGAGGAGTTTGTGACCCGTCGGCGCGAAGACTAAAGATTTATATGTAACGTCAGCAGCTTCTGGTTCTTACTCGGTTTCCCCCTTGGGATCATATACTGTAAATATGTATATTAAAATATTAACAGTCATTGTGATCTCAGAGGATTTTATGACCCGTCGGCGCTTAGACTAAAGATTTATATGTAACGTTAGCAGCTTCTGCTTCTTACTCTGTTTCCCCCTTGGATCATATAGTGTGAGTATGTATATTGTAATATTCACAGTCATTATGATCTCAGGGGAGTTTATGACCCTTCGGCGCGAAGTTCAAAGATTTCGAAGTCCCGGATAAAAGAAGCTCTGAACATATTCACTGCTGGAAAGTATTTCGTTATTGATCTTGTTTTGTGTTCATGACTTTATTTTCATTTTCCTTTTTGTGTGCAATCAGTGTCACTCTCTATATTATACTAAAGTGTCATATTTTCACACAACAGGAATTGGAGATTTGTCGCCGTCAGGAGTAAACCATCTGAAATACAGCTTACTGACCATTATAACTTACTTGATCAGATATTTATACAGTGAGAATATTTTTCGTAATTGCATTTAAAAAAAAGATTGTTTGCATAGACTTTCTTACTGAATGCCTTTGATAACCCCTACATTTTTTAATGATTTCTTGGTATTTCTCTTTTTCTCGGTTGTGGTTCCTATTCTCGTTCTCCCTATAGAATTGATAGGAATAGTAGTGTATATATTACTACTATCCTATATGTTCTTAAAGGAGTCCGTGATCTGTTAGCGGAGCAGTGAGCGACCTCTAAGCACTACGACTGAACTTTCCAGAGTTCTACAGAATAGAAATTGTAAGAAATGATGAAGCGTACATTTCTATGTAATATAAAGTCATTTGTGTTTAACAGTTTTTTACTTGTTATTGTTCTTGTGACCTGAGATGATGTAGTGCGGGAGTGTTTCTTGTAGCACTTCTTTTCTACTTTATCTAAAAGTAACTCATGCCCTCTTATATTATCAAGAATATGTGGCAACACTTTTATAAACTATAGCAGAAAAAAAAAAAGGGAGGGTGTGCCCACGCTTAAGGGATATTTTATGAATTGCGCTTTTATTTGTCACCTCTGATATATACAGTTTCAGTTTTCGAAGAAAGTTTATTTGTAATTGCTTAATAAAAACTGTTTCAAACCTAGACTGAAATTTTGCTGCGCAACCACACCTCCCCGTCAGAAAGGTAAACACCACATTCTAAGTAAATAGTGCTACTGGAAAGTATCCCACCCGCAAACTTAATAAAAAGACCGCAACACACTTATTTTCCCGCCGTGATTTGTACACCCCACGCCAATTATATAAATGGCCCTTAAAATATATTTAAAAAAATGTTTACCTTCACAATTCCTGTTCACCACCTTGTGACCACTTTACAGAGTTAATAGTGTTCCTACCCTCCCCGCTACTACTTTGTTTTCCCGTACTCCATTGAAGCGCGTCACAAAACGCTTCACAACAGTCAAACGTTCCCAGCCAATAATGAGCAAACTTGTACTCGGAACACTTTAGCCAATAAAATGTCCATGGTGTTCCACAGAGGGGGAGGGGATCGCTGCCAACACTTCTACTTTTAATGGTTCGCAGCCAATGAACATTGAGCTCGTTGTTGGAACACCTCAGCCAATTAAACGTTAATTTTGTTCACTGTCCGTGATAAAACTGAACACCGCATTATAAGTAAACATTACTGCGCATTATATTAAAGGAAGGTAAAGGAAGGCTGCAATACGGCGCATTATTTTCCCGATATGATTTCCACAGCCTACTGAACATTGCCGCAATACCGCGCATCGTTTTGCGGACGTGATTTCCACAGCCTATGCAACATTCACACTACCTGTGTGTGCACCCTACACACTGCTTGCCGCAATACGGCGCATTGTTTTCCCGATGGGATTTCCAGAGCCTACGCAACCTTGCCGCAATACCATGCACCGTTGTTCTGCGGACGTGATTTCGACGGCCTACGCAACATTCAAACTCGCTGCCTCTGCACCGTACAGACTGCTTAAACTAAGACCACAGTGTTCCTACTATACGCTCTTATACAATTATTCTCTTATTTTTCCCCCTACGCCTTTCAACTCAGTCACAAAATGGCTGCCAACACTTCCTAGTTTCAACATTTCGCAGCCAATGAGCCGCACGCTCGTGCTCGCAACGCCTCAGCCAATCAGATGTCAGAATTCTCAAATATCGATATCTGTAAATTTTGATATTTCTCTAAAACTACTGAACGGACTTACCCCATTTAAACAAAAGCGTGCTTTCTGGACCAAGACCTTTCTCCCTGCCAAATAGAGATAGATAGATAGATAGATAGATAGATAGATAGATAGATAGATAGATAGATAGATAGATATATATATATATATATATATATTATCTACTGGCGGATGTAATTCCGTTCAGCAGTTTGACCTGTAGCCTTGTCTAAAGTTTCCTATGGAAATTGCATGGAGTAAACACGTTTTGGGACCCCCCTTTTTCTCAGCCCCCCCTTGACGAATCACCCCCAAACTTTCAACATAGGAGCTGATCTGAAAAGAGAAGTTTTTTGGAAAATTTCGTAAATATTCGTCAAACGACGCCAAAGTTATAAGCAAATCAAAAACGCTTTTCCTATAGAAAAGTGGTCCTAACTAGAACGATCTACTGGCGACCGCCAGTAGATTATATATATATATATATATATATATCTATATATATATATATCTATATCTATCTAGATATATATATCTATCTATATAGATATATATATCTATCTATATAGATATATATATCTATCTATATAGATATATATATCTATCTATATAGATATATATATCTATCTATATAGATATATATATATATATATCTTTTTTTTCTTCTAATTCTCTATATATATATATTTCCACATCAACCCTCAGGGTGCCTACCCAGGCCTTCACAGGTACTTTCAAGGTCTCCGGCCCGTTTTAAGTATGGCTTTCACCAGGGGGAAGAACTTTACTGAACAGTCGGCTGAAGACGGGATTTCAACTAGGAAATCTTCGCCTTCCTGGATCTTATGCAACTCTACCTTATGAAAAGTGACAGCCCTGTGAATTACCTTGTGATAGGAGGTGGTATCGTCAGAAGGGGATGGTTTAGCGGTGTAGAGGTCTGGGTCTCTTTCCCAACATGGTTCGAAGTCATAGTCCTCCCACGGGTCGGCTAGGCTCGGGTTGAAAGGGGTCTTGTAGGGATCTAGCGGGTACAAAGGACCCCCCTCCTCTTGTGAGGGACAGTGTGAAGAAAAGGGGTGTATTATTTGGTGAGGTTGTGTGACCTCACTGTGTAATACACTATCAACCCTTTAGGTCTAGTCAGGTTACCTTTGTTAAACCTTAGCTCAACCCTGGGTAGCTGTGGCTCCGAGTAGTCAGACTTACACAAAGGAACAAATGTAAAGCATTCATAAGAACAAGTTACTTATCTTCGGTAACGATATATCTGTAAGAAACATTAGTAGTGATAGATTCCTTACCTTAGAATAGCCCCAGGCGTCAGACTGGATCCGGAAAGTTTTCGTCAGCAGTACCCCTGCGCGTCGGTAGGTGGCGTCGTGCGGTTCCGCGTCAGTCGTTGGCGTCGTGGTCACCGAGATGACGTCGCGGGCGCTTCTTAGACGCCGCCCACGCGCACGTCAGTTCTGTACACGACTTTCCGCGCCAGGAACGCAGAGCCATGCAAGATACTGACCACTGGTGCATAGAAACTAGGGCCCTGAAAGGGATGACATTAACCCTAGAAATCAGTTCGCAGAACGGGGAGGATGGGTGGGGCGGTAAGGAATCTATCACTACTAATGTTTCTTACAGATATATCGTTACCGAAGGTAAGTAACTTGTTCATCTGAAAGAAACAGTGATAGATTCCTTACCTTAGAATAGATACCCCAGCAATACCAACCCCGGTGGTGGGTCTGCGAACTAGGATCACACCAGAAAGTCCCGGAGAACAGAAAGGCCAAAGAAGCCGTCCCTCCGGACTTGGCTGTCCAGGCAATAATGCTTGGTAAACGTGTGCAGCGAGGCCCGCGTGGCTGCCTGACAGATGTCTTGCAGGGGGACACCACGTCCCAATGCAGTAGTGGCTGCAGTAGCTCTGGTGGAATGAGCACGCAGCCCCACCGGAGGTTCTTTTTTTAGCTAAAGAGTAACAGGCTTTGATACATAAGACAACCCAGCGGGAGATAGTTCTCTTGTGTACCGCCCGACCTTTCTTGGTGCCAACGTAGCCAACAAAGAGCTGGTCATCCACCCGGAACTGCTGTGTACGGTTGAGTTAAAATGAGAGCGCACGTTTTGGGTCCAGACGGTGGAGCCTCTCTTCCTCTCTGGAAGGATGCGGAGGCGGAAAGAAGGTGGGCAAGGTAATAGTCTGCCCAATGTGAAAGGCCGTAACCACTTTTGGCAAAAAGGAAGGACGGGGCCTGAGCACCACTTTGTCCGGATGGACTGAAAGAAAAGGAGGCTTACAAGAAAGAGCCTGGAACTCACTCACCCGCCTAGCGGAGGTGATGGCCACCAGGAAGGCAGTCTTCAATGTCAAGAGACGAAGAGGACAGTTGTGAAGAGGCTCAAAGGGAGCGCACATCAAGTATGTAAGAACCAGATTCAAGTCCCACTGAGGCATCACGAAAGGAATAGGAGGAAAAAGGTGTGTAATGCCTGCAATAAATCTATTTACAACAGAGGACTTGAAAAGAGAGGGCTGATCAGGTAGCCTGAGAAAGGCAGAAATTGCAGAAAGGTAGCCCTTGATAGTGCCCAGAGCAGGGCCCTGCCGGGCCAAAGAGAGAAGGAACAGTAGGACCTCAAAGAGGGGCAGAAAGGGGATCCACAGAATTTGCTGGGCACCATGCCACAAACTTGTTCCACCTGCAGGCTTATACCACTTTAGTAGAGGGACGCCTGGCTGCCAGAATAACGTCACAAACTTCAGGAGGCAAGTCGAAAGGAATCAACTGCCGCCGCTCAATCTCCATGCAAAGAGGTGGAGGCTGGACAGGTTCGGGTGGAAGACCGTCCCCTGCTGCTGCGACAGAAGATCCTCCCGAAGAGGCAGTCTGATCGGAGGATCGATGCTCATACTGAGTAGCTCGGGATACCATACTCTTCGAGCCCAGTCCGGAGCCACAAGAATGACTTGGGCCCGGTTGTGCCTGATCTTCTTCAGCACTCTGGGCAGAAGTGGTATAGGCGGAAAGGGGTACAACAGACTGCAACTCCACTCGCGACGAAAAGCGTCGCAGAGCGAGTGCCGCCTTGGAAATTCCAACGCGCAGAACTGATGACATTGCGCGTTCTCTTCGGTGGCGAATAGATCTAACCAAGGCTCTCCCCACTGCTAAAAGAGACCTTGCACCACCTCCGAGTAAAGACGCCATTTGTGATCGAGCATGCACCTGCGGCTGAGTTCGTCCGCCCTGGCGTTCAGAGAACCTGCCAGGTGTTGAACCACCAGGGACATGCCCTGATGTTCCAGCCATGTACAGAGACGCAGAGCCCACCTGCACTACTCTCCCCTTGACAGAGGGAAGGAATGCCTTCAGTGCAAGCCGGATCTCCCGCAGCTCCAGAAGGTTGATTTGGAGCCGGGACTCCGCCGGAGACCAGAGGCCTCTGATCTCCGCCTCTCCCATGTGGCCGCCCCATCCCAGGAGGGACGCATCCGTCACCACTGTAAACTCCGGTTGGGGAAGGGAGAGGGATCTGCCGTCGACCCAATGCTGGTTCGTGAGCCACCACTGCAACGGTCGTGCAGTGCCCTCCGAGATCTGGACGTGATCCGACAGGTTCCCCATATGCTGCGCCCACTGGAACTTCAGGTCCCACTGCAGAGTCCGCATATGCCATCTGGCATGATTGACCAGCAGGATGCAGGAGGCCATGAGGCCCAGCAGCCTCAGAGTCACTCTGACCGAAACCCGGGACAAGGGCTGAAAGATGGGAATCAGAGCCCGAATATCCCGGACTCGCTGCTCGGGAGGATAGACCCAAAACTGAGCCGTGCCAGAACCGCTCTGATAAAGAGGAGCTTCTGAGAGGGGATTAGGTGCGACTTCGGCACGTTGATGGAGAACCCCAGTAAGTGCAGGAGGTCGGCCGTAGTCTGGAGGTGGGAGACGACTGCCTGGGGCGAGCCCGCCTTCAACAACCATTCGTCGAGATAGGGGAAGACAAACCCCTGATCTGCGCAGATGAGCTGCGACCACCGCCATCACCTTGGTGAACACTCGAGGGGCGCTGGTAAGGCCAAAGGGGAGCACGGTGAACTGAAGGTGCTCGTGGCCTACCGTGAACCGTAGGTAACGCCGGTGGGCTCGCAGGACGGGGATGTGGAAATAGGCGTCCTGCAAGTCCAGCGCCACCATCCAGTCTTGTGGGTCGAGAGCAGACAAGACCTGAGCAAGAGTGAGCATCTTGAACTTCTCTTTGCGAAGGAAGCGATTGACGTTACGGAGGTCTAAGATAGGACGCAGGCCTTTGTCCTTCTTGGGCACCACAAAGTAGTGGGAATAGCAACCACGACCTACTTCTGGCGTCGGAACGCGCTCGATGGCCCCTTTGGCCAAGAGGGCCGCAACTTCCTACTGAAGAAGCACTAAGTGATCCCCCAACATGCGGTGGTACGGAGGTGGCATGGCTGGAGGGGTAGTCTTGAAGGGGAGGGAGTAGCCCCTCCGGACTATCTCTAAAACCCACCTGTCCGAAGTGATGGTGCGCCAGTGGGGGAGGTGATGGCTAAGCCTACCGCCCACTGGCGTTTGATGGGCCTGAAAGGTCGGACTAGGAAGGTTTGGAGGCAGTGGTGGCCGGGGTGGTGGTGGACTGACCCGCCCGCTGGCCCCTTGGTCCGCCACGGCGGAACACGCGTCCGCGGCTGCGCTGGGATGATTGCTGCGTCCGCCTGTGGCTCGGTTACGAACGCTGCGAGGCGCCCCTTCCTGTGCCACGAAAGGAGCGAAAAGTGGAAGGTGGAGGAGGGCGGACTGCCGAGAGTCCCATGGACTTGGCCGTAGCCCGTGAGTCCTTAAACCTCTCCAACGCACTGTCCGCTTTGTCGCCGAAAAGGCGACGGCCATCAAAGGGCATGTCCATAAGGGTGTTTTGGACATCCCCTGAAAATCCAGTGGTCCTCAACCAGGCGTGACAGCGAACCGCCACCGTCGTTGCAATCGATCTGCCCAGTGAGTCGGCGGTGTCTAGGCCACAACGAATCATGAACTTTGCTGCGTTTCTCCCCTCTGCAACAGCCTGAGAGAGAGCAGGCCGGGCTTCCTCCGGACACTGGAGCAGCACCTTCGCCAACGTATCCCACAGAGAGTGGGAATAACGGCCCAAGAGGCATGGGGTGTTCACGGACCGCAGTGCAGACCTGGTGGAAGAACAAATCTTCTTCCCAAACTGATCCAGCTTCTTGGATTTCCAATTCGGTGGAGCGGAAGGGAAGGCGGTTGGGGAAGCAGAGGCTTGGACAACCAAGCTCTCGGGGGTGGGGTGTTGGGAGAGGAAAATGGGGTCACCCGGAGCCGGGCGATGGCATAGGGCCACGTTCCTATCCACAGGAGCCCCTGTGGTGGGCCTGGACCAAGTGCCCAAAAGAACGTCAGAAAGGGCTTCATTGAAAGGAAGCAGCGGCTCCGCAGAAGTAGCTGCTGGCTGAAGCACCTCTGTCAGGAGGTTAGTCCTGACGGCCACAGTAGGGAGCTCGAGGTGTAGGGCCTCGGCCGCCCTACGCAACACCACAGCATAACTAGCACCCTCCTCCGTAGCCATGGTAGGAGGGAGACAGCATGCCAAGGTCTGGTGAGGTATCCAGACCACTGGCGTCCCCCAATTCCTCAGCCCAGTCCTGTTCAGACTCACAGGCTGCAGCGAGAGGGTCCTCAGACCCCTCCCAGTCCTCCCCTTGCTCCTCAGGCTGTTCAACAGGTCTAAAATAAGGAGCAGGGACATGGGGATAGAAATCCCCAAGCAACGTCGAGAACGGCATCGATCGACGCCGGCTCGACGCAGCGTCCACTTCGGGGCTGAAACGGAGGTCGACGTCGTCCCGAGGAGCGGGCAGCGTCAGAACCGGTGCCGGTGGAGTCGACGTCGGTGGAGGCGTAACAAGGTTAACTGGCGTCGACCGGATTCGAGGCCTGGATCCAAGGGTGTCCTGTGGCGCTGGGGTCGGAGCCGACAGACGCCGGCGAGGAAACGCGAGGACACCCATGCGGGACCGCGGGGCCCGAAGGCTCACCGGCGGGACCCGACGGCCCTAAGAGGCGAGCCATGGCCGACAGGAACTCCTGTATCTGGGCCGGAGTCGCCGACGACCCCGGGAAGGGCGGGTAGTCGGGCAGCGACTGCATAGGCTCCGCCGGAGCCGCGGGGGTGGCACCACCCACACCCTTAGCCACGTCGCGCGACCGGCGAGGGGAAGTCTAAGAACGATGGCGTTTCTTCGACTTCCCCACGTCGCGCGAGGGGAAGTCTAAGAACGATGGCGTTTCTTCGACTTCTTGTGCTTCGTCTTACCTGACCCAGAGTGCGAAGACTTGGATCCCAAAACCCGATGATGATGACTCCGCGCACGGTCCCTCGACCTCCCTCTGGACCGGGACTTCGAACGGCGCGGAACCGACTGCCGGGCTTCCAGCAACTTTCGGGACCGCTCCCGCAAAGTCTACGGCGCCATGGCCCGGCAGTTGGGGCACGACTTGGGGTCGTGGTCGCGCCCCAGGCAGAAAAGACACACACGGTGCGGGTCCGTCACCGACATCATGCGGTGACAATCCCCGCAGGACTTGAAACCGGGCATCCTACTGCACCAGGAGTCGATGACTCGAAGAAAAATAGAGACAAAAAGTCAGTCAAAAATTGACTGGGGGTTCCTGCTCTTCCCGGATCTGCGCTTGCTGGCGCAAAAAAAGAAAGAACTGACGTTGGCGCGCGTGGGCGGCATCTAAGTAGCGCCCGCGATGTCATCTCGGCGACCACGACGCCAACGACTGACGCAGAGCCGCACGACGCCACCTACCGACGTGCAGGGGTACCGCTGACGAAAACTTTCCGGATCCAGTCCGACACCTGGGGATATTCTAAGGTAATGAACATATCACTATGTGTTTCTTTCAGATATCACCAAAACAACTGAAGAAAGAAACTAGACAATCAGGAAATCCAATAAGAACTTATAAAAATATATATTTTTATGAATTTATGGACGCCAAAACAAAAAAGATCCAGAGCAGGGTTATGGAGATATAGATTTTACAAGAAACAATAAACCAGGACTTTTCACTTAACCGTGAACAAGTAATAGCAAATTCAACAATTATGACGCTTAGAAAAATTTTCAAGGAGAACGTTTACAGGTTTGCATGCGATTACTTAGCGTTACTTTGGACAACTTAGAAACGTGCCCCATTTGATATGGTTACCCGCCACTTTTTGCCTGGTATATTTTGACTAAAGTGTGCTGGGTTCCTGCCAACCAGGTCCCCAACACCAGTGTTCTTTCCCTCAACAGTACGATTGTACCACAATTGGCAAACCCTTTGGGATCCCTTGGAAGTCCCTAGTAAAATGGTACCTCTGGTACCTAGGGCATTGGACCTAAAGAGGGTCCCTAAGGACTGAAGCACAAATTGTGCCACCCTAAGGGACCCCTCGCCAAGCTCATGCAAACTGCCATTGCAGCCTGCGTGTTTTCGAGTCAGCATGGCACAACTCTGTGTGCCATGACTGCCAGAACTACTTGTGGTATGGTAAGCCACACCTACGGCAGGGTCTTACAGCCCTAAGGCAGGTTACACTTCACCCATGTGAGGGCATATCTGCGAGAGTGGATATGTCCCAGTGATATCGGAGTTCACTCTTCGATATTATAAGTATACACGGAAGCCATAACGAGTACATGGGCTGGACACTTGTCATTACCAGTTCCCTAGCTACATGATGGTTCACTGTACCCCAAGTTGTTTGGTGCCAAACATCTTGTCTTAAACCCACACTGATGCCAGTGCTAGATTTATTAATAAATGCACACAGAGGGCAACTTAGAGATGCCCACTGAAAACCTAATGAATACTACTGTGTTCACTAATTGGTCTCAACCAGCCAGCCACCACAGACCGGTTTCTGACCTCTTGAGTTGAGAGCATTCGCTCATGGAACACAGGAACAAAGCCTGCTCTGGGCGGACGTGTTCACACCTCCTCCAAGCAGGATGACATTCCAGGGCAGGAAGCTTCAAAGGCCCTACCGACTTTGATATGCCATGCAGTACCGATCCCCAGGGTACTGGATGCCCTGCAACCAAGACCTACATCAAAGAAGAAAATAAGTTACTTACCTGTAACTACGGTTATCCAGTATTGGTATCTTTCATAGATTCACATGCCTGAATCATTCCCCGTCCTCAAGATGGGAGCCCCATGGTAAAATATTCAAGCAGTGCCTTAAATCCTTAATAGGTTATAATGGCCCTAGGCCATCTCCTTAGAAGCCTATCCATGTCCTTTTTAAAAAAGAAACAAATGTTGGCATACAGCCAATCAGCTGTTAGCACCCTCTAGAAAACCCCCAGCAGGAGCCAGTTCTCTTCAGATTTTCAAAGCACAAGTGGGAAGTAAGGATCCCAAAATTCAATGAGAACTGACTCCACGGGGAGGAGGGTGGGTTGCATGTGAATCTATTAAAGATACCAATACTGGATAACCGTAGTTACAGGTAAGTAACTTATTTTCTTATCCAGTACTGGGGTATCTTTCATAGATTTACATGCCTGAATCAGAATAGCAAGCAGTACCCTGAAACTGTACTGTCGTTAGCGGACGGTGGGAGACATATAATCTTAAACTTACAATGTTATAGCCATATACCAGAAACATTTCTAGTAGTCATAAAATCTAATATAAACTGTATACATTAAATATTTCAGTAAAGCAAAATGCTAACAAACCATCACTGTTGAGATAAATCCTTCATGATACACGAACATTCACATTTAAACACAGTCCTACACAGTGATCTATACGTATAAATATATATATATATATATATATATATATATATATATATATATATATATATATAATATATATATATATATATATATATATACACATACATATACACACATATATTTACATACACATATATATATACACACACAGACCTTTTGTCTATACATTTTCAGATTAACACCATACCTTTATTAGACTAAAGGAAAGATTTCCTCTTATGTCAAACAAAGAGGCTGACCTTATTTGAAGAGATGCTGCAGCACCGCCTGACCAACCGCTGCATCATCTTGTTGTGTAGATTGTAAACAGTAATGCTTCGTAAACGTGTGGACATTCTTCCATGTCGCAGCACGGCATATCTTGTCTAATGTCACTCCAGCAAATAAAGCTGCCGATGAAGAAACGGTTCTTGTGGAGTGTGCTTTGGTTCTTGCTGTTAGAAGCTTGTTAGCCTTTTCGTGACAGAACTGAATCGCGGCTGAGACCCATCTGGCGATCGTAGCCTTTGTTACAGCTGTTCCCCGTTTTCCTTGTCCGTAAGCGACCAGGAGCTGATCTGTTTTTCTTATTTCCTTTATCTTGTGTAGGTAGAATTTCAGACACCTTTTGATATCAAACGTATGCAATGCCTGTTCTGCTGGGCTAGATGGATTTGGAAAGAAGGATGGCAATATCACAGGGTCGAGGTGAAATTACGTTGGTACCTTTGGACTAAATGTCGGGTTTGTTCGTAAAGTTACGTAGTTTTCAGTAAAATGTAGAAAAGGTTCCTTTACTGTAAAGGCCTGTATTTCACTCACCCTCCTTGAAGAGGTAAGAGCTAGTAAAAGGGATACCTTCCATGTGAGGAACTTGAGCTCCGCCTAGTGAATTGGCTCAAACGGTTGTCTCATCAACTGCGCTAGGACCACATTGAGCTTCCATTCTGGAGGAGATGCACGCACCAGGGGAAATGTGCGGAAAAGGCCTCTCATGAATTGCTTTATGAGACTAGATGCACAGAGAGAAGGAGCTTGAGGAGGTTTCCTATAGCGGGAAATTGCAGCCAGGTGAACCTTCACTGAAGAGAAAGTGAGACCTGATTTAGCCAGAGAGAGGAGGTACGGCAAAATCTGCTCAGCAGGGGCTTGCAGTGGGTGGACGTTATTTCTTTCATACCAGCAACAGAATCTTTTCCATTTCAAACGATATGCTTTGATAGTGCTTTCAGCACGGGATTTAGCAATGATTTCTCTACAGTCTTGCGGAATATTTAGGTCTCAATTCTAGGAATTCAGGAGCCATGCGTGCAAGTGAAGAGAGTGTGGATCCGGATGATTCACTTGGCCCTTGTTTATCGATAACATCGTTGAGGACGGCTGTAGACGAATGGGCCTCGCTTGCGACAACAGGAGCAGTTCCGGGAACCAGTACTGCCTGGGCCACCGTGGTGCTATCAGGATCAGGCTGTAGCCTTCCGATTTCATTTTGATTAGCACCCTGGGAATTAACGGGATGGGGGAAAAGCGTAGGCATATATCCCTGACCATCGCATTAAAAGGGCATTTCCCCTTGACCCTGGCAGTGGGAATCTGCTGGCATAATACTGGCATTTGACGTTCTCCTCCGTTGCAAAGAGGTCCAAAGCTGGTTTCCCCCATTTTTGGAAGACCATGTCCAACTGGGATTGTTCTAGCTCCCACTCGTGGCAACTGGACTGAGACCTGCTTAACGTGTCTGCTAGGGTATTGTGCAGATCCCAGACATGCTCGGCCTTCAACGAGATTCCAAGGTACGTTGTCTATTCCCATAATTCCTGCGCTTCTTGAGACAGCGTAATGGATCCTGTTCCTCCTTGCTTGTTTATATAGTACATGCTGGTCGTATTGTCCGTACGGACCAACACTGAGGAGCCTGCTATTCTTGGCAGGAAAGCTTGGAGATATAGGAATGGCTTTGAGCTCCAAACTGTTGATGTGCTGTTTTTTCTGTACCGAAGACCATTTGCCCTGGATTTGCAAGTCCTGCAGATGACCTCCCCAGCCCTCCATGGAGGCGTCTGTTTCTAGAATGAAGTCTGGGGTGTTTTGTAGAAAAGTTAGGCCTTGAACGAGATTTGTCGCTTGAGACCACCACTGTAGTGTTTCCACCATCTGTGTTGTGATTCGAATTACATCTTTGAAGGATCCCAAAGCTTGTTGCCACTGTTTCTACAGCTCTTCCTGAAGAGGTCTCATCTTTAGTCTGGCTAGAGGTACCAGATTTATTGCTGAAGAGCACATCCCCAAGAGCGATTTGAACATTCGTACAGAAACGGACCCTTTATTTTTTTTTTTAAATGGCCTTTGCCAGCCTTTGTTGACGTATCTGTCTCTCTTGACACAAGAACGCCTTGCATTGAACGGTGTCCAAGGATGCTCCCAGAAAAGATTACTTGAGTTGGATGTAAAACCGATTTTTCCCTGTTTAGGGTGAGTCCAAATGTATTGAATAAACGGAGGCAAGCTCTCGTTGTTTGATCGGCCTCCTGCGCTGTTGCTGCTTTGAGCAGCCAATCGTCGAGGTATGGAAAAACTTGAAACCCCGGAGAGCGCAGGGTCGCCGCTACTGGCGCCAGGCACTTGGTGAAAATTCATGGTGCTGATTTTAGGCCAAACGGGAGCACCTTGAATTGATAGTGGGTACCAGCCACTGTGAACCGTAGAAATTTCCGGTGCTTTGGGTGGATTGGGATATGGAAATATGCGTCTTCCATGTCGAGCGAAGTCATGAAATCTCCTTTGTTTAAGCATCCCAGAATATCGGAGAGTGTTACCATCCTGAACGTCTGTTTCTTGAGAAACCTGTTGAGTTTCCTTAGGTCCAGAATCGGTCTCCATTCTCCTGACTTCTTTCTTATTAGGAAGAAACGAGAATAAAAACCTCTTCCCTTCTGAGCGAATGGTACTTCTATTGCTTCCTTGAGGAGCATGGTCAAGACTTCCCTTCGTAATAAGTGAAGACGAGGGGGACCACTGGGTGGAGTGATCGGTGGCCGCTGAATAAATTCTAGTGTGTAACCCTTGGTGACTAGGTCCAACACCCAGCGGTCTGATGTTATTTCGTGCCACCGCTGTATATAAGCAGAACTTTTCGCACCCACAGGCAGGGAGGGAAGTTGGGCTGGTACCCTGACATACTCATTGTTTTCTGCCTGAGTCACAACCTTGTTCGGGTGCTCGCTTGCAGCCTCCCTGGCTAGAGAAACCAGCCGATGACTGACGATAAGATGGAGGGTTGTAAGATTGGCGATATTGAGATTGGTATGGTTGATATTGTTGAGCCCTCTGATATCCTCCTTTGTAAGTGGCGAATCCTCGCCCTCTAGCACCTCTGAATGGTACTCTTCTGTATTGCAGAGCTCCCAAAGACTTTGCGGTGTCCGTATCATTTTTTATCGCCAATAGAGCTTCATCAATGTGCTTTCCAAAGAGCGATTCCCTGTCAAAAGCCATATCAAGAACTTTTGTTTGTACCTCAGGTCTGAAGGTAGTTGCTTTTAGCCACCCCTGGCGTCAAAGTACAGCCGCTCCTGCCAACTGTCTAAAACCAGTATTTGTTGCGTCAAGGGCACAGTCAATTGTTTCTGAAGCTGCATGCTCACCATCAAGCAGGATCTTGCGTTCATCTTGTCTGTTTTCCTCCGGGATGAGGTCTATCAGTCCTGCCATATCGGACCACATCTGGCGGTCATAGCGACCGATAATGGCTAGAGCATTTGCTGCTCTGATTGTTACAGCTGCCATTGATGAAAACCTTTTCCCAGAATGTCCATTCTACGCCCTTCCTTGTCTGGGTGGGGGGGGTAGTAATCGGGGTGGCCATGTTATTCGAGCGTCTGTGCAGCCTGGGAGATGACTGAATCTGGCTTAGGCTGCCCAATAAGGCAAGATGGAGAGTCATCCGGAGCCCTATATTTCTTTTCTACACGAGGCAGTACGGTGGTATGGATGCTGGTGTTTTCATAATCCTGATGCCCTCCTGCCATATATGGTCGATGATCAGAATTGAGCGTACGACTTTCTTTGTGTCCTCTTTAAAATCGTACAGAAAACATTCTGTTTGTTTTACAGTAATGGGTAAGTGGAGCCTGTTGGCTGCCCTTTGCATTAAATTGTGAAACCCCCCAATATCCTCTGGAGGAGAGTCTGAAGGCAAGTGCGGAGGATGGGATGGTGTTGGAATCACAATCATCCCAAGGATCAGGAACAGATGCTGGGTCTGGTAATTCACCTTCCTCTACTTCTTCTCCCGAGGAGGAAGTATTCTGTTCTTCGGGATCTGCTGCCACCGAGCCCGGTACATTCGCAGGTGTGCTAGGCATTTGAGGACCTGGTGCACCTGCAGGTTCTTCCACTTGAGGAACCTGGTCTTCTGGTTGACGTTGAGGAGGGAATCTTTGTCTGTAATCCGCCAACATGGCTTGAAGATCTTCTATTAATGATGTCGGCAGATGAGCCATTTCTCTGTGGCGCGGTTCCTGTCGGAGGTTAAATTGATAGCTAGGACGTGGAGCCATATACTGTTCCAGGTAATATTGTGCCTCCTGATAATCTTCCTCCTCTTCATCATCCTCCTGGCACTTTACATAGAGCTCAGATGGACTGTGAGCTACCCCATTGAGGCAGTCATCATCATCCTCCTCTTCCTCGATATACCCTTCTAAAAGATGCGATGGAAGCAAAGGCGACACCTTGCTATAGTCCTACATAGACTGGTGTAAAAATGTCTTTGTAACTGTAGTGACCCGAGTAAACCTCGTCGAGGGGGCGTCGACGGTGCAGAAGTTATAATCAAGGGGATTTCCTTCGTCGACGGTGCTGTCGTCGATGGTGATGTCGTCAACTGTATTGTTACCGCAGGTGTCGTCGTCGACAGTGGTGTCGTCGTCGACAGTGTTGTCGTCGTCGACGGTGCCTTAGTCGAAGGCATCTCTGCCGTAGACGGTGGGGCGTCGACAGTCTTCAACAACGAAGAAGCTCTCATCCTCGAGATAGAAACTTTAGTAGATATAATAGGGGACTGGATCGCCGTCGTCGGCACAGTTGCAGTCGACGATGTTACACATATTGTCATCAAGAGAGAAATTGTCGTCGACAATGGCTTTTTCAACTCTTTTTTACTCACAGGATCAGAAGAGGAAGATCTCGGACGATCTCTTTCCTTCTTGACAGGTGTAGAGGGCACAGACAACATTGGTTCAGAGGAATGTTTGGCAGTCCTCTCCTTACTTGCAGCCTTTTCTTGGGAAGATTTAAAATGTTTTCTTGCCTCACGTGAGGATCTGTCCTGGGATCTAGCCCTCTTGTGGGATGATGAAGCTACCCCCCCTCCCCCCCCCCGAGACCCACTTCAAGAGTGGCCCAGCAGTCCTGAATTTGCCCCTACCAGCTGTTGGTCCTCTACTGCGAGGAGCACCTTTACGCACCGGGGCTGGGCAACCTACCTGCTCTGCACCCAGCCGGCCTGGGTAATGACGAACCAGCTGTGCTCATTCGTCTCCAAGTCCCGTGCGACTCTAGCCCCCATTCCCCGTAGCGTGCCAGCTACCAACTACCTGCTCCTGGTGGAATTTGGGACGCACCTGATGAACTGTTGGTAGAACATTGGACTTTGGCTTCCTGCTACTCTAGACCCGGAAGGTAAACACCTACAAATGTTTGTGGTGTGTACTTCACCTACCTGCTTTTTTGCCCCAGAAGACTGCATGGTGGGTAATTGCGCACAACTTTGAACTATTTGCTTATCTTTGAAAATTCATAAATAATACAGTACTTACCTTTGAACATAGTTCTTGGATCGAAAATATATATAAAAAGAATTGTTCTTTTTTAAAATTGGTCTCGGATTTATTCTTTGAGTGTATCTCATTTATTGCCTCTGGGAGTACAACAAATGCTTAGCACTACCCTCTGATAATCCTAACTGCTTGTCTACACTACCACAAAAGAGAGCACTAGTATTATCTACTTTAGACTCTGTAAACTGATTGGGGACCCACTGGACTCTCTGCACAGTGTACTTCATTTTAGTACATTATATAGAGACAACTTCCTACATTGGTGGCAGCGGTGGGCTCTACGAATGTGCAATCGCTGTGCACTTTGCCAATAAAAGACTACACAAGTAAAAGCTGCAAAGGGCCTCAGCACTAAATAGTGCAAAGGATTTTTGGTCCGTAATTAATGCCCCCTTTTTGGGAGACGATAATATCCTCACCACAGATATCCATGTGGAAGAGGAGACATGGATCACACACTTTGAAGGTGATTTTGGTAATACACGTGACCTACCCCCACAACCACCGTTATTGTTGCCATCTAGTTTAGAAGATAGGAGTATTTTTACCCTGAAGAGAGACAGCTCGCTCTCAGCCAGTGTAAAAGACTAAAGGCATCTGGACCAAATGGGGTCCCAATTGATTTCTTTCTTGATAATCAAGAGCTTTGGGCTCCACTCACAAATGTTTTAAATAATATAGTCCAATCAGGTGTACCATCTTCCTGGAAAAAGACGGTTATCATTCCGATTTACAAAAAAGGGGACACGTCGATCCCAAAAAACTACAGGCCAATATCTCTATTACACTCCACAGCCAAGTTAATGGGTCGGCTACTTTTAAACAGACTGGAGGAATGGGCTAAGGATAAGAACTTAATAATCCCAAGCCAATATGGCTTCAGAAAAGGAAAGGGAACAGTGGACCAATGCTTGAACTTAAACCTAATTATTGGGAAATACACGGCTGCTAAGACCGGCCATTTATATCTTGCCTTCATGGATTTGTCGGCAGCCTTTGATTGTGTGGCACAATCCAAATTATGGAAGCTATGGGAATCGAGACGCAGATATTTAATGTTATCCGTGACTTATATGCCAAAGCCATGGCCTGCGTCCGATTCGGTAACGGAGAATGCACGAGGCACTTTAGAATTACTAGGGGCGTGAGGCAAGGGTGCGTGCTCGCGCCCTTTTTATTTGCTTTATATACCAACGCCGTTGAATCCGCTCTGCTAGGTTCCACCACAGACATTCCCTATATTAATTCTTCCTCTGTCCCGATACTCTATGCTGACGACGCCGTGCTTATCGCACGTACCGGCAATGCACTGCAGTGTCTAGTAGAGGAGTATTCAAAATTTATGAACAACCTGGACCTGAAAATTAATTACACTAAATGATTTGTTCTAGTGGCAGGTTCTAAGCGGCAGAAACAACCTTGATTGTATATTGAAGGTTTAAAGCTAGAGGTTGTAGACTCTTAATTACTTGGGGATCATGTTTGACAGAGACAATAATTGGAGAAATATGGTCTCCAATAGAGGATTAGTGATGGAAAAGAACATTGGGGCTCTTTTTAAATTTGTGAAGAAAATTGGGACAAAGCCAATCGAAATAATAAAAAAGGTCTATGAGGCAAAAACATTATCAGCTGCCACTTATGGCGCAGCTGTTTGGGGTATATCGGACATCTTTAAATTACAGCACATAGAGGACGGATTTTTGAAAAATTTGATATCTCTTCCCCAATCCTGCTCTAATTATACTTGCCATATGGAACGGAGAGTTCCCTATATTACTGATAAGATCCGGATTGCTCCCATCCTGATGTGGCATTCTGTATGGCGAAAGGAAACTCTTTCGTTAACTAGAACTATTATAATCGATTCCCTGAATTTGGACGGTGTAAGTAAAATAAGGTGGTTAAAATACATCAGGAATACCCTGCAGGCCGTTGGCCTATATAATCTATATGAGGATCCGAACTTATGCACGTTAATAACTAAAAAGGAATTGAAGACTCGTTTACTATCCTACTTCAATACAAAGAGGTATGACTAACCGTAAACTGTTTACAGTAAGTCATTACCCAACAGTACCTTGCATAAGTAATATTAAGTTCTCATATCTAACATTTGTGTCGAATCTCCAACACAGATATTTTAGTGAGATTCCGTTTAAATTACATTTCCCTTATGCTAGCTTTGTTAATTCTTAATGCTCCAGTCGCTGTTTTTAAATTATTTTTTATTCACGTCAGCCCAAATTTTTATTGGTTGCTTTTAATAATGATTAATGTATATTTGTAGATTACTTTTCATGCTGATATTTTTATTGGCGAAATAAAGTTATATTGACTGACTGACTACACAAGTAAATCTAACATTTACCTTTAGTTAAAAGTGATTTTTGCAATTTGTCAGCTTTTTCTAAATTTCTAAAATTAACTGTTAGGGACTTGGTTAAGACCCTGAAGTTTAAAACGGTTTGTGATTTAAAAAGTTACTATAGTTGGGGCTAAGAAAACGGGTTAGGATTTTTCTAGCTTCAAAAAGGTCCCAACGTTAGTGTGATAATGGATCTTGCAGAGGACGTGGCTAAGGAGCTTGACCTTACCCCTTATCTACAGCTTACCTTTAAACAGCTAAGGGTTATCTGCAAAGTGTACCAAATAAAAACAGGCTGAAACCCTACCACGGTAAAATTTCAGAAGCTGTTGGCAGAGTATGAGCAGGCCCATCCCACTGATGAGGCCACCGACCCCGAGAACCAGGGCGGAGTGAGTGAGGAAGAGGATCCGAATAAGTCTCCACTCGAGACAGAGGACATGTACCTCACTCTCAAAAACAAACCACTGTGCCAAGGGTACCTCCCCCTAGCGAGGATAGCTCAGGTAGCTCGAGGTACATAGAAGGTCCCTCAGAGGAGGAGATCCTTCTAGAGAAATTGACCCGAAGAATAGCCTTGTAGGACAAGATTCTGGCCATAGAAAGGGCAAGGGCAGATATGGGTTTACCACTCATAAATGGTGGCAGCAATATAATACCGAGGGACAGAGAGAAAACCTTCGACCCTAAAATCTCCAAAGGGATTGTTCCCAAGTATACAGAAGGTGATGGCATCACAAAATGGTTCACAGCAATTGAGAAAGCCTGTATAGCTAGGAAGATCAGCCAGAAGTATTGGGGCTCTCTCCTTTGGGAACTGTTCTCTGGTAAATGTCAGGATAGGCTCCTGACCGTGAACGAGGAAGATACAGAGTCCTATGACCTCATGAAGGGTACCCTGATTGAGGGCTTTGGATTCACCACTGAAGAATATAGAATCACGTTCCGGGAAACTCGAAAAAACCCCGTCAGTCCTGGGTGGATTTTGTAGACTTTTCAGTGAAGACACTAGGTGGCTGGTTGAAAGTTAACAATGTACATGACTAGGATTGGCAGCAAAATCGGATTATGAAAGAACATCTATTAAGTAATTGTTATCAAGGAAAGTTACACCAGTACTTTTTAGACCTAGGTATAAATTGTCCCCAAGAATTGGTGAAGATACGGACCACTGGGTCAAGACCAGGGTGACCAAAACTAACCCTAGTGGGAGTGACCAAAAGAAAAGTGTTACTAAGCCTCCCCCAGGAAAAGATGGTGAACATTCTAAGGATAAATGTAAAGAGTTTTCTAAAGGCCCCCCAACAACCTGCTGTAGGAAGCTGGGTTTCTGTTGCAGTAACCCCCCCACCACCACCACCACACAAACACACACTTTTGGCAGATTTCTGATGCACTTGGTCTTAATGTGCCCTGGGTCCATGCCAATCAGGTTCCCAGGACCTGTGTTCTTTCGCAAAACTGTACCTTTGAAGCACAAGTTACTAACTTGTGTAACGGTATATCTGTAAGAGACAGTAGATAGTGACAGATTCCTTACCTTAGAATATCCCCAGGCGTCAGGCTGGATCCGGAAAGTTTTGCGTAGCAGTACCCTTGCGTGTCGGTAGGCAGCGTTGTGCGGCTCCGCGTCCGTCGTCGGGATCGCCGGCATGACGTCACGGGCAGTACTTAGACGCCGCCCCTGCGCGCTGAAGTCAGTTCTGTACACGACTTTCCCCGCCAGAAACGCAGAGCCATGCAAGAAACTGAAACTGGTGTCTGAAAACTAGGGCCCTGAAAGGGATGTCCTTAACCCTAGAAATCAGTACGCAGAACGGGGAGGATGGGTGAGGCGGTAAGGAATCTGTCACTAACTACTGTCTCTTACAGATATATCGTTACACAAGTTAGTAACTTGTGCATCTGAAAGAGACGTTAGTGACAGATTCCTTACCTTAGAATAGATACCCCAGCAACACCAACCCCGGTGGTGGGTCTGCGAACAAAGATCAGACAAGGAAGTCTCGGAGAACAGAACGGCCAAAGAAGCCGTCTCTCCGGACATGGCTGTCAAGGCAGTAATGCTTGGTAAACGTGTGCAACGAGGCCCACGTAGCTGCCTGACAAATATCCTGCAACGGGACACCACGTCCTAAAGCAGTGGTGGCGGCCGTCGCCCTGGTGGAATGGGCACGCAATCCAACAGGGGGCTCCTTTTTAGCCAAAGAATAACAGGCCTTGATACACAAGACGACCCAGCCGGGAGATGGTCCGCTTGTGTACCGCCCGACCTTTTTTGGCGCCCACGTAGCCAACAAAGAGCTGGTTGTCCACCCGGAACTGTTGTGTGCGATTTAGATAAAAGGAAATCGCACGTTTTGGGTCCAGACGGTGGAGCCTCTGTTCCTCTCTAGAAGGATGCGGAGGCGGAAAGAAGGTGGGCAAAGTGATGGTATGCCCAATGTGGAAGGCAGTAACCACCTTTGGCAAGAAGGACGGACGCGTCCTGAGAACAACCTTGTCCGGATGTACAGACAGAAAGGGAGGCTTGCAAGAAAGAGCCTGGAGCTCACTCACCCGCCGAGCGGAGGTGATAGCCACCAGAAAGGCTGTCTTCAGAGTCAGAAGACGAAGAGGACAGTTATGCAGAGGCTCAAAGGGAGCGCACATGAGAAAGGTAAGAACCAGGTTCAAGTCCCACTGAGGCATCACAAAAGGAATAGGAGGGAAGAGGTGTGTAATGCCTTTTAGGAATCTGTTAACAACAGGGGACTTGAAAAGGGAGGGCTGGTCAGGAAGCCTGAGGAAGGCCGAGACTGCACAAAGATAGCCCTTGATGGTACCCAGGGTAGAACCCTGCTGGGTCAGCGAAAGAAGGAACAGAAGAACCTCAGAAAGAGGGGCAGAAAGGGGATTCACAGCCTTTGCTGTGCACCATGCCACAAATTTGTTCCACCTGCAGGCGTATACCACCTTAGTGGAGGGATGCATGGCTGCCAGAATCACATCACAAACTTCGGGAGGCAAGTCGAAAGGAATCAACTGCCGCCGCTCAATCTCCACGCAAGCAGGTGGAGGCTGGACAGGTTCGGGTGGAGGACCGTCCCCTGCTGCTGAGACAGAAGATCCTCCCGAAGAGGCAGACGGATCGGGGGATCGACGCTCATACTGAGTAGCTCGGGATACCAAACTCTTCGAGCCCAGTCCGGAGCCACAAGAATGACTTGGGCCCGGTCGCGCCGAATCTTCTTCAACACTCTGGGCAGAAGTGGTATAGGCGGAAAGGCGTACAACAGACCGCAACTCCACTCGCGACGAAAAGCGTCGCCGAGCGAGAGCCGCCTTGGAAATTCCAACGCGCAGAACTGATGACACTGCGCGTTCTCTTCCGTGGGGAATAGATCTAACCAAGGCTCTCCCCACTGCAGAAAGAGTCCTTGCGCCACTTCCGAGTGAAGACGCCATTCGTGATCCATCATGCACCTGCGGCTGAGTTCGTCCGCCCTGGCGTTCAGGGAACCTGCCAGGTGTTGAACCATCAGGAATATGCCCTGATGTTCCAGCCATGTCCAGAGGCGCAGAGCCTCCTGACACAGGGTCCACGACCCCACCCCGCCCTGTTTGTTGCAGTACCACATGGCGGTGGTGTTGTCGGTGAGCACTTGCACTACCTTCCCTTTGACAGAGGGAAGGAATGCCTTTAGTGCAAGTCGGATCGCCCGGAGCTCCAGAAGGTTGATATGGAGCCGGGACTCCGCCGGAGACCAGAGGCTTCTGATCTCCGCCTCTCCCATGTGACCGCCCCATCCCAGAAGGGACTCGTCCGTCACAACTGTGTGCTCTGGCTGGGGAAGGGAGAGGGATCTGCCCATGACCCATTGCCGGTTCGAGAGCCACCACTGCAACTGTCTTGCAGTTCCCTCCGAGATCTGGACGTGATCGGACAGGTTGCCCTGATGCTGCGCCCACTGGAACTTCAGGTCCCACTGCAGAGCCCGCATATGCCATCTAGCATGATCGACCAGCAGGATGCAGGAGGCCATGAGGCCCAGCAGCCTCAGGGTCATCCGTACAGAAACCCAGGATAGAGGCCGAAAGATCGGAATCATAGCCTGAATATCCCGGACTCGCCGCTCGGGAAGATAGACCCGAAACTGCGTCGTGTCCAGAACTGCTCTGATGAAAAGGAGCTGTGGAGAAGGAACCAGGTGCGACTTCGGCACATTGATGGAGAACCCCAGCGAGTGCAGGAGTTCGGCCGTAGTCTGGAGGTGGGAGACGACTGCCTGGGACGAGCCCGCCTTCAGCAGCCAGTCGTCGAGGTAGGGGAAGACTGGAACCCCTGCCCGGCGCAGATGAGCTTCGACCACCGCCATCACTTTCGTGAACACCCGAGGGGCGCTGGTAAGGCCAAAGGGGAGCACGGAGAACTGAAAGTGCTCGTGGCCTACCGTGAACCGCAGGTAACGCCGGTGCGCCGACAGGACGGGGATGTGGAAATATGCGTCCTGCAAGTCCAACGCTACCAACCAGTCTCCAGGGTCGAGAGCAGTCAAGACCTGAGCTAGGGTGAGCATCTTGAACTTCTCCTTCCGGAGGAAGCGATTGACGTTCCGGAGGTCCAAGATAGGACGCATGTCCTCCTTGTCCTTTTTGGGCACCAGAAAGTAGTGGGAGTAACAACCACGCCCTACTTCTGGGGTCAAAACGCGTTCGATGGCCCCCTTGGCCAAGAGGGCCGCAACTTCCTTCTGAAGAAGCACCAAGTGATCCCCTGACATGCGGTGGTATTGAGGTGGCACGGCTGGGGTGGCAGTCACAAAGGGGAGGGAGTAGCCCCTTCAGACAATGTCCAAGAACCACTTGTCCGAGGTGATGGCACGCCAATGGTGAAGGTGATGGCGGACCCTGCCCCCTACTGGCGTGCTGGGCACCTGAAAGGAAGGACTAGGAGGGCTTGG
Organism: Calotriton arnoldi; assembly: GCA_963921515.1. Lineage (NCBI taxonomy): Eukaryota > Metazoa > Chordata > Amphibia > Caudata > Salamandridae > Calotriton > Calotriton arnoldi. Next base: position 389,951 of record CAWUFW010006341.1, read on the forward strand.
AGGCCGCGGACGGGGCGGAGGTGGTGGCCTGACCCGCACGCTGGTTACCCGACCCGCCTCGGCGGGAGCCACGTCCTCGGCCACGCGTAAACGCCTGCTGCGCGGGCCGGTGGCTGGGCAGCGGACGTGACTGGGCGCCCCTTCCGTGTCCACGAAAGGGGCGAAAAGCACACTGTTGCGGAGGGCGCACAGCAGAAAGGCCCAAGGACTTGGCTGTAGCCCGTGAGTCCTTAAAGCGCTCCAATGCATGGTCTGCCTTATTGCCGAAAAGGCCGACACCATCAAAGGGCATGTCCATAAGAGTGTTTTGGACATCACCCGAGAAACCAGTTGTTCTCAGCCAGGCGTGACGACACAGCGCCACTGTCGTTGCAAGCGATCTGCCTAGCGAGTCGGCGGTATCTAGGCCACATCTGATTGTGTACTTGGCCGCATCCCTTCCTTCCGCAATGGCGCGGGAAAGCAGTGCCTGGGCCTCCTCAGGACACTGGGGCAGAACTTGCGCCACCGAATCCCACAAGGAGTGGGAATATCGGCCCAAGAGGCAAGTGGTATTGACAGACCGCAAGCCAGCACTGGAGGAAGAAAACACCTTCTTCCCAAACTGATCCAGTTTTTTGGATTCCCTATCCGGGGGAGCGGTAGGGAAGGAGCTCTGTGAAGCAGAGGCTTGGACAACCAAGCTCTCAGGGGTGGGGTGTTGGGAGAGAAACAGGGGGTCGCCCGGAGCAGGGCGATGGCGTCGGGCTACGTTCCTATCCACAGGAGCCCCTGTGGTGGGCTTGGACCAGGTGCCCAAAAGAACGTCAGAAAGTGCCTCGTTGAAAGGCAGCCGTGGCTCCGAGGAGGTAGCCGCCGGCTGATGCACTTCCGTCAGGATGTTAGTCCTGACAGCCACTGTAGGTAACTGGAGGTGTAAAGCCTCAGCTGCCCTACGCAACACCGTTGCAAAGTTTGCTCCCTCCTCCGTTGCCACGGAAGGAGGAGACAGCATGCCAGAGTCAGGGGAGGTGTCCAGGCCACTAGCATCCCCAAGTTCCTCTGCCCAGTCCTGATCGAACTCACATTGGGCAGTGAGAGGGTCCTCAGACCCCTCCCAGTCCTCTTCGTCCTCCAAAACAGGTTCAAAGTAAGGAGGAGGGACGTGCGGAACCCAAGGCCGCATAGTCGCCGGAGCCGATCGACGCCGGTCCGGCGCCGTGTCCGGATCCAGAGAGAACCGGGGCTCCGGGCGGCGTCGGGAGCGGCACCAGTGACGTCGGTGGAGGTGTCGTCAGGTCAACCGGCGTCGATAGGGGTTGCGGCAACGCCGTAGCCGGGGTCGGGGCCGGGACCAAGGCTGGCGGCGCCGGGACCGGAGTCGCCGGCGGCCCGGTAGGAACCCCCAGAAGGGCCCGCGGGGCCCGAAGGCGCACCGGGGGGACCTTGAGGCCCGAAGAGGCGGGCCACGGCCGACAGGAATTCCTGTATTTCGGCCGGAGTCGCCGCCGAACCCGGATAGGACGGGTAATGCGGCGGCGGCTCCACGGGCACTCCCGGAGCCGCGGGACGGTGCCGACAGGACCCCCAAGCCCTGTCGCGAGACTGGCGAGGGGAAGTCGTCGAGCGATGACGCTTCTTCGACTTCTTGTGCTTTGACTTACCGGAGGAGTGCGAAGACTTGGACCCCGACGACCGATGTGGACTCCGCGACCGGCCCCCTCGACCTCTCACGTGACCGGGGCTTGGATTGGCGCGGAGCCGACTGCCGTACCTCGAGGAGCTTTCGAGACCGCTCTCGCAAAGCCTTCGGATGCAAGGCCCGGCAGTCGGGGCACAACTTGGAGTCGTGGTCGCGTCCGAGGCAGTAGAGACAGTCTCGATTCGGGTCCGTGATCGACATCATCCGACCACAGGCGTCGCATGGCTTGAAGCCGGGCATCCCTACTGACACCGTCGGAGTCGAACGACTCGAGAAAAAACAGTGATAAAAAAATCACAAAAACTTAGTCAAAAAATGACTAGGGCACTGCTCTTCCCGGATCTGCGCTTACTGGCGCGGAAAAAGAAAACGGACGTCAGCGCGCAGGGGCGGCGTCTAAGTACTGCCTGCGACGTCATCCCGGCGCCGACGACTGACGCGGAGCCGCACGACGCCGCCTACCGACGCGCAAGGGTACTGCTACGCAAAACTTTTCGGATCCAGCCTGACGCCTGGGGATATTCTAAGGTAAGGAATCTGTCACTAACGTGTCTCTTTCAGATCCCCCAATTAGCACCTCTCTGGCCACATGTAAGTCCTTTGTAAAAGGTACCATGGGTACCAAGGGCACTGTGACCAGGGAAGGCCACTAAGGGCTGCAGCACATATTGTGCCACCCTTAGATATCATGTACCTAAACACACACACTGCCATTGCAGGCTGCATGTTTTGGTGCAGAGAAAAGTGAAGAGTCAACATGGCACACATTCTTGTGTGCCATGCCTGCAACCCACTGCCTGTGGTATAGGTAAGACACCCCTCTAGCTGGGTGCACTATACCACTGGTGAAGGTACAGGTGCATGAGCACTGTACCCCTACAGTGTCTAAGTCCACTCTTAGACATTGTATGTGCAGTCAAGTCATAAAGAGTATATGGTATGGGAGTTTGTCATTACGAACTCTAAAGCACCATAATGGCTTTACTGAATTCTGGGAAGTTTGGTAGCAAACTTCTCAGCATACTGAGGCAGTGTGGGATTCATTATACAATGCACTCAGAGGGCATCTTAGAGATGCCCCCTGAAAAACGACCAGCCTCTGGTGGGTTCCCTGACTGGTAAACACCAGCCTGCCACCGCAAGACATGTTTCTGGACCCCTGGGGTAGGAGCCTTCGCTCCATGAGCCAAGAAACAAAGCCTTTACTGGGCGGAGGTGTTCACACCTCCCCCAGGTCAGGAAAAGCCATCTGTGGCAGGGGAGCTGCAAAGGCCTTGTCGCCTTTATAACGCAACCCCTCTCCTGCTATTGGGAGCAGGCCCCGTTTCCTGTCTCACCTCCTTTTTGGCGGGAAGACAGGTGGGAAAAATTAGCCAGCCCAGAAGGTGTGCCCACCTCTGCCAACCCCACCCCTCAGGTGGGGGAGGCGAGTTGAAGCCCACCCTTCAGTGACCCCCATCTTGCAGATGGCAGGCACTCTCCAATCAGTATTAAGGATTGGGCTCACTCACCCCATGGGGTGAGCATACCAAGGGTGTAGTCACCCTAAGTAGCCAATGGGCTACTGACCTCGAAACGCCACAAACAGTATTTAGGGGGCAGCCCTGAACCAAGAAGGGAGATTCCCGCAACCTACGAAGACGGACGAAAAAAGACACCCAGCAGAGGAGACTGCAGAGAACAAATGACTTGGCCCCAGCCCTACCGGCCCGTCTGCAATTTACAGATATCCTGCGCCAAAAGTCGCCTTGTCCTGCAGCCCGCGACCTCCAGAACCCCTGGGAGGACTGACTGCCTTCCACAAAGACTGGATCTGCTGTTAACAGCTCTGTTCAAAAGAAACCACCAAGAAAGACTCCGAGCCTGCTGAGGACAAAGAAATCGGACGCTTGGAACCACCACCGCACCAGACGCCCTGAGTCCGAGTGGCCCACCGGTTCCAGCGAGGTCACCCAGTGCTCCAGAGTCCGAGTCCACTGTGGGTTGACCCATCCAGGACTCCCCGACGTAGTCTGCAGCCTCTGCACGGAGACCCCCCCCACCCCCCAACGGCGAGTGGCCCGGTATGGTGAAATCCAACCTCAACAGACACCCCTGCATCCAGACACCCCGCGCCCTGGAGAAGAGAACTTGAGGTGCACCTGCCCAGCTGTTGGTTCCTCCCGGCAGTCTTCCTGGACGCGCCTGCAGCCAAAAACCAAAACCGGCAATCCTCATTGAAAACCGGGCACCCGACGCCAAAACAGCACCCTGCACCCGACCGCCCCTGTGCCGCTGTGGGTGCACCTTGTGTGCTAACTCGGATCCCCCTTTGCCCTGAGCTTAAGTCCAGGAGCTTTGCTCCCACAACCTTATACCCTGCTTGTGAATAGCCACCAACCGGAGGCCCCCTATATCCCATTGCATAACATTGGGCCTCAGCATTCTGCACCCAGACGCCCAAGTGCCGCTGAGGGTGCTTTGAGAGTGCATCCTTGACCCTGGGGGAACCCTGGATCTAACCCCCAGAAAAGCAACTCCCAAATCCAAGTACTTACCATTAAGTCGATAACATTGTTTTCGACCATAGGACTGCATGAACTGCTTTCTTGTGAAAATTGTTGTGTGGAGTTGGTCTGTATGAAACCTTAAAAAACTGCGAATGTACAAAAAGGATAAGTTACTTACCTGTAATCCTAGTTCTCTTCCAGGGGTATACTCATCAAAGTCATAAGCACTGAATTATCTCCGCCCACGTGCGGGAACCCGGTGCTTATACAAAAATACATATATATGTGTATGTAGTAGAAAAAGAGTACATAGTACGAAATAAACGCACAAGTTACTAACTTGTGTAACGATATATCTGTAAGAGACAGTAGTTAGTGACAGATTCCTTACCTTAGAATATCCCCAGGCGTCAGGCTGGATCCGGAAAGTTTTTGCGTAGCAGTACCACTGCGCGTCGGTAGGCGGCGTCATGCGGCTCCGCGTACGTCATCGGCATCGCCGGGATGACGTCGCGGCCAATACTTAGACGCCACCCATGCGCGCTGGCGTCAGTTCTGTACACTACTTTCCGCACCAGAAACGCAGAGCCATGCAAGAAACTGACACTGGTGTCTGAAAACTAGGGCCCTGAAAGGGATGTCCTTAACCCTAGAAATCAGTTCGCAGAACGGGGAGGATGGGTGAGGCGGTAAGGAATCTGTCACTAACTATTGTCTCTTACAGATATATCGTTACACAAGTTAGTAACTTGTGCATCTGAAAGAGACACGTTAGTGACAGATTCCTTACCTTAGAATAGATACCCCAGCAATACCAACCCCGGTGGTGGGTCTGCGAACAAAGATCAGAAGAGGAAGTCTCGGAGAACAGAACGGCCGAAGAAGCCGTCTCTCCGAACTTGGCTGTCAAGGCAGTAATGCTTGGTAAACGTGTGCAGCGAGGCCCACGTAGCTGCCTGACAAATGTCCTGCAATGGGACACCACGTCCCAAAGCCGTGGTGGCGGCTGTCGCCATGGTGGAATGGGCAAGTAGCCCAACAGGGGGCTCCTTAGCCAAAGAATAACAGGCCTTGATACACAAGACGACCCAGCGGGAGATGGTCCGCTTGTGCACCGCCCGACCTTTTTTGGCACCCACGTAGCCAACAAAGAGCTGGTCGTCCACCCGGAACTGCTGTGTGCGGTTCAGATAAAAAGAAATCGCACGTTTTGGGTCCAGACGGTGGAGCCTCTCTTCCTCTCTAGAAGGATGCGGAGGCGGAAAGAAGGTGAGCAAAGTGATGGTCTGCCCAATGTGAAAAGCAGTAACCACCTTTGGCAAGAATGACAGACGCGTCCTGAGAACAACCTTGTCTGGATGGACAGACAGAAAGGGGGGCTTGCAAGAAAGACCCTGGAGCTCACTCACCCGCCGAGCGGAAGTGATAGCCACCAGAAAGGCTGTCTTCAGAGTGAGAAGACGAACAGGACAGTTATGTAGAGGCTCAAAGGGAGCGCACATTAAAAAAGGTAAGAACCAAGTTCAAGTCCCACTGAGGCATTACAAACGGAACAGGAGGGAAGAGGTGTGTGATGCCTTTAAGAAACCTGTTAACAACAGGGGACTTGAAAAGGGAGGGTTGATCAGGAAGCCTGAGGAAGGCCGAGATTGACCAAAGATAGCCCTTGATGGTACCCAGGGCAGAACCCTGTTGGGCCAGAGAAAGAAGTAACAGAAGAACCTCAGAAAGAGGGGCAGAAAGGGGATTCACAGCCTTTGCTGTGCACCATGCCACAAACTTGTTCCACCTGCAGGCGTATACCACCTTAGTGGAGGGACGCCTGGCTGCCAGAATCACATCACAAACTTCGGGAGGCAAGTCGTAAGGAATCAACTGCCGCCACTCAATCTCCATGCAAGGAGGTGGAGACTGGACAGGTTCGGGTGGAGGACCGTCCCCTGCTGCTGCGACAGAATATCCTCCCGAAGAGGCAGACGGATCGGGGGATCGATGCTCATACTGAGTAGCTCGGGATACCAAACTCTTCGAGCCCAGTCCGGAGCCACAAGAATGACTTGGGCCCGGTCACGCCGAATCTTCTTCAACACTTTCAACACTTTGGGTAGAAGTGGTATAGGCGGAAAGGCATACAACAGACCGCAACACAACTCGCGACGAAAAGCGTCGCCGAGCGAGTACCGCCTTGGAAATTCCAACGCGCAGAACTGATGACATTGCGCGTTCTCTTCGGTGGCGAATAGATCTAACCAAGGCTCTCCTCACTGTAGAAAGAGACCTTGCACCACCTCCGAGTGAAGACGCCATTCGTGATCCATCATGCACCTGCGGCTGAGTTCGTCCGCCCTGGCGTTCAGAGAACCTGCCAGGTGTTGAACCATCAGGGATATGCCCTGATGTTCCAGCCATGTCCAGAGACGCAGAGCCTCCTGACATAGGGTCCACGACCCCACCCCGCCTTGTTTGTTGCAGTACCACATGGCGGTGGTGTCTGTGAACACCTGCACTACCTTCCCCTTGACAGAGGGAAGCAATGCCTTGAGTGCAAGTCGGATCGCCCGAAGCTCCAGAAGGTTGATATGGAGCCGGGACTCCGCCGGAGACCAGAGGCCTCTGATCTCCGCCTCTCCCATGTGACTGCCCCATCCCAGAAGGGACGCGTCCGTCACAACTGTGTGCTCTGGCTGGGGAAGGGAGAGGGATCTGCCTGTGACCCATTGCCGGTTCGAGACCCACCACTGCAGCTGCCTTGCAGTTCCCTCCGAGATCTGGACGTAATCGGACAGGTTCCCCTGATGCTGCGCCCACTGGAACTTCAGGTCCCACTGCAGAGCCCGCATATGCCATCTGGCATGATCGACCAGCAGGATGCAGGAGGCCATGAGGCCCAGCAGCCTCAGGGTCATCCGTGCCGAAACCCAGGATAGAGGCTGAAAGATCGGAATCATAGCCTGAATATCCTGGACTCGCCGTTCGGGAGGATAGGCCCGAAACTGCGTTGTGTCCAGAACTGCTCCGATGAAAAGGAGCTGTGGATAAGGAATCAGGTGCGACTTCGGCACGTTGATGGAGAACCCCAGCGAGTGCAGGAGTCCGGCCGTAGTCTGGAGGTGGGAGACGACTGCCTGGGACGAGCCCGCCTTCAACAACCAGTCGTTGAGGTAGGGGAAGACTGGAACCCCTGACCGGCGCAGATGAGCTGCTACCACCGCCATCACTTTCGTGAACACCCGAGGGGCACTGGTAAGGCCAAAGGGGAGCACGGTGAACTGAAAGTGCTCGAGGCCTACTGTGAACCGCAGCCAACGCCGGTGGGCCTGCAGGACGGGGATGTGAAAATATGCGTCCTGCAAGTCCAACGCTACCATCAAGTCTCCAGGGTCGAGGGCAGTCCAGACCTGAGCTAGGGTGAGCATCTTGAACTTCTCCTTCCGGAGGAAGCGATTGACGTTCCGGAGGTCCAAGATAGGACGCATGTCCTCCTTGTCCTTTTAGGGCACCAGAAAGTAGTGGGAGTAACAACCACGCCCAACTTCTGGGGTCTGAACGCACTCGACGGCCCCCTTGGCCAGAAGGGCCGCAACTTCCTTCTGAAGAAGCACCGAGTGATCCCCTGACATGCGGCGGCATTGAGGTGGCATGGCTGGGGCGGGTGGTCTCGAAGGGGAGGGAGTAGCCCCTTCGGACAATGTCCAAGACCCACCTGTCCGATGTGATGGTACGCCAGTGGGGAAGGTGATGGCAGACCCTGCCCCCGACTGGCGTGCTGTGGACCTGAAAGGATGGACTAGGAGGGCTTGGAGGCCGCAGACGGGGCGGAGGTGGTGGCCTGACCCGCACGCTGGTTACCCGACCCGCCTCGGCGGGAGCCACGTCCTCGGCCAAGCGAAGGCGCTTGCTGCACGGGCCGGTGGATGGGCAATGGACGTGACTGGGCGCCCCTTCCGTGGCCACGAAAGGAGCGAAAAGCAGACGGCTGTGGAGGGCGCGAGGCGGAGAGGCCCAAGGACTTGGCCGTAGCCCGCGAGTCCTTAAAGCGCTCCAGCGCGCTGTCTGCCTTATTGCCAAAAAGGCGGATACCATCGAAGGGCATGTCCATAAGGGTGTTTTGGACATCGCCCGAAAAACCAGTGGTCCTCAGCCAGGAGTGACGGCGTAGCGCCACTGTCGTTGCAAGCGATCTACCCAGCGAGTCAGCGGTGTCTAGGCCACATCGTATTGTGAACTTAGCCGCGTCTCTCCCGTCTGCAATAACACGGGTGAGTAGTGTCTGGACCTCCTCAGGACACTTAGGCAGCACTTGCGCCACCAAATCCCACAGAGAGTGGGAATAACGGCCCAAAAGGCAAGCGGTGTTCACGGACCGCAAGCCAGCACTGGAGGAAGAAAACATCTTCTTCCCAAATTGCTCCAGTTTTTTGGATTCCCAGTCCAGCCGAGCCGTAGGGAAAGCGCTCAAAGAGGTAGAGGCTTGGACAACCAAGCTCTCAGGGGTGGGGTGTTGGGAGAGGAACAAGGGGTCGCCCGGGGCCGGGCAATGGCGTCGGGCTACGTTCCTATCCACAGGAGCCCCTGTGGTGGGCCTGGACCAGGTGCCCAAAAGAACATCAGAAAGTGCGTCGTTGAACGGCAGCAGTGGCTCCGAAGAGGTAGCCGCCGGCTGAAGCACTTCCGCCAGGAGGTTAGTCCTGACAGCCACTGTAAGGAGCTCGAGGCGCAAGGCTGCGGCCGCCCTAAGCAACACCGTTGCATAACTTGCTCCCTCCTCCGTAGCCACGGAAGGAGGAGACAGCATGCCAAGGTCTGGAGAGGTGTCCAGGCCACTGGCATCATCCAGTTCCTCTGCCCAGTCCTGATAAGGCTCACACTGAGACTACTTTAGGCAAAAAACTAGGATGGGTCCTGAGAACTACTCTGTTAGCGTTAAACACAGTATAAGGTTCCTTACAGCAAAGAGCCTGGATCTCACTGACCCTGCGAGCAGATGTAATCGCCACCAGGAACGCGGCTTTCCATGTTAAATGCTGTAAGGAAGCTTTATGAATAGGCTCGAAAGGAGAACCCATCAACTTTGTTAACACAATGTTAAGCTCCCATGGAGGAGAGGGAGACCTGACTGGTGGGTAAACCTTTTTCAAGCCCTCAAGAAAATCCTTTACCACTGGAATTCTAAACAAAGAAGTGTGGTTGGGGGACTTCCTATAGGCTGTGATTGCTGCAAGGTGGACTTTGATAGAAGCGAACTGAAGACCAGATCTAGCCAAATGCAGCAAATAGGGTAAAATCACCTGTTTCTGACCCCGGATGGGATCATGTCCATTGTCCACACACCATAGGAAGAACCGCTTCTACTTCAAGGCATATGATTTCCTCGTGGAAGGTCTTTTCGCTTCTTTGAGAATAGCCATACAGTCTGGATTCAATTGTAGGTGTCCATATTGTATGACTTCAGGAGCCATGCTGTCAACCGGAGGGAGGACAGGTTGGGGTGGAATACTCTCGCTGCCTGTTTGGATAGGCGATCCGGGCGGCATGGCAACCTCTTGTGTGGCACTTCCGATAGTTGAAGGAGGTCCGGAAACCACCACTGGCGAGGCCACTCCGGGGCTATTAGGATCATCCTGGAGTTGGTCCTGTACAGCTTGTTGATTACAACTGGTATCAACGGAATCGGTGGAAAAGCGTACAGTCAGCTCTGAGACCATTCGATCAAAAGGGCATTCCCTAGAGATCCTTGTTGGGGAAACCTGGATGCGAAGACGGGGCATTTTGCGTTTACCGCGTCTGCAAACAGGTCGATGTCTGGCGTTCCCCATTCTCGAAAGATGCTGTGAGCGACTTCGTTGTTGAGAACCCAATCGTGGGCTTCGACGAAGTCTCTGCTGAGGAAGTCTGCCTGGGAGTTGAGAGAGCCCGGTAGATGAATGGCTACTATTGACAGGTCTCTCGCTAGAAGCCAGTTCCATATGGTTTGAGACTCTATGGAGAGTGTTCTTGATCGGGTACCTCCCTGTTTGTTCAAATAATACATCGTCGTTGTATTGTCCGTTTGGATTAGAATGGAGCGAGACTTGAACGATGGAAACAGGGACTTGAGAGCTAGATGTACGGCTCTCAGCTCTAGCAGGTTGATGTGGTAGCTCTTTTCGGAGTCGGCCCATAGACCTTGTACTTGCAGAGGGCCCATATGAGCACCCCAACCCTGGAGAGAGGCGTCTGTGACTAAAGTCTGGGTTGGAGGGTCCTGATGGAAAGGGACTCCCTTCATCAGGTGCGATCGCTTCATCCACCACCGGATGGAGTCTTTGGCTGATTGATGGAGAATTACATGATCCTCCCAGCGCCCCGATACTTGCATCCACTGGTCCTCCAAACATTGTTGTAGTGGACGCATGTGTAATCGTGCGTTTGGTACTATAAAGATGCACGACGCCATCGATCCCAGTAGTGATGACACCTGTCGAACTGTCGGGAGATGCGTGTGAAGAAGGGTCAGGCATTTTCCTTGGATTGATGACAACCTCTCCTCCGAAGGGGACACGCTTGCTTTTTCGGTGTCCAGGAAGGAGCCTAGGTAATGGATCTTTTGCGTTGGATTTAGTATGGATTTCTTGAAATTGACGTGAAGGCCCAAGTTGTGGAGAAGCTGAAGGCAGCACGAGAGATGATCCTGCAGCAGAGTTGGAGAAGAGCTCTTCAGGAGCCAGTCGTCCAGGTAAGGATATATGAATATTTTCGGCTTGCGGAGAAAAGCGGCCACCACAGCCATACATTTGGAGAATGTTCGGGGAGCTGATTTGAGCCCGAACGGGAGAACTGAGTACTGGTAATGTTGAAAAGACACTCGAAAGCGTAGAAATTTGCGATGTTTCTTTGGTATTGGTACGTGGAAGTATGCGTCCTGTAAGTCGATGGAGCACATCCAATCCCCTTGATGAAGCGGTGGGAAAATTTTATGGAGTGCTAACATTCGAAATTTCTCTCTGCGAATGTATTTGTTCAACAGTCTCAAGTCCAGTATAGGTCTGTATTCTGTGGTGGGGCCTCTTTTTTGCACAAGGAAGTAACAAGAGTAGACTCCTTGATTTCTTTGAGGAGCGGGGACTTTTTCTATAGCTCCTTTCTTCAATAAGGTGTTTACCTCCCTTTGTAACAATCGTCGGTCGCGGTGAGAAATGCCTCTCGGAGGTATAGATGGAGGAGTTTTGAACTTGAGAAGATAGCCATTTTGAACAATGTTGATGACCCATTTGTCTTTTGTTATACGTTTCCACTCCTCCAGATGTAATGAAACTATTCCTCCCACCGGAGTGGACAACAGCTTTGGAGGAAGACACACCTCATTGCTTTTGTGGCTGCTTTGGTGATGTTGACTGCTGTTTGTTTCCACCTCTGCCACGTCCCGGTCTACGTTGTTGGAACTGGGACCTTTGTTGCGTCTGACCTTGGTTCTGCGATGACCAGTTAGATGATTGACCTCGCTGTTGAAAAGAGTGCGTCATAGGGACGAAAGCGACGACGAAATTCCTTCTTCTTTTCAAGGCCTACAGCCTTGAGAGTATCCAACTCAGTTTTCATTTTTGCCATTTCGTCGTCCGCATGTGAACCAAACAACGATGATCCATTAAAGGGCAGATTAACTATCTTTCTTTGAGCATCGGGCTTGAGACCTGTGAGTCGAAGCCACGCTGATCTTCGTGAACAAATGCCATGTGCGTATCCGTGAGCTGCCAAATCTGTAGAATCGGCCGCTGTACTAATGATCTGGTTAGCTACCAGGCCACCTTCCTGCACAATCTCTAGAAAATCCTTTTGATCTTCTTTGGGTAATTTCTCTGTGAATCTTGTTAAAGAGTCCCATAAAGACCGGTCATATCGTCCCAGTAGAGCGGCTGCACTAGCCACTCTCATAACAGATCCTGGCGTATTGCACATTCTCTGTCCCAAAGAATCCATGTTTTTGCTGTCCTTCTCTGGAGGAGCAGATGACAGAGGTATTGGAATGTGCTTTCCTGGCAGCGGCGACTATAAGAGAATCCGGTGGCGGATCAGACCGCAGAAACAAAGGGTCTGGGGCCCTATACTTTTTTGAAATTCTTGCGGGACCCGAGCCCACTGTGGCAGGTGTCAAAAAAGTCTTCATCGCAGGCTCTAACAATCCTGGCACCAAAGGTAGAAGGGGCTTTGCCGAAGCCCGATGGTGCAAAGTTTCAATTATGATGGATGTAGTCACCTGAGGCACAGTCATGGCTATGTTCAACTTGCTGGCACCTCTACAGAGCACCTCGTTGAATGTCCCAATATCATCAACAGGGGAAACCCTGGATGGTGGAGTTGAAGATATAGTAGGGGAATAGTCTCTATACGATGACCTTGTTGATGAGGTCGTTGTAGGAGACCTCTGTCTTCTCCTTGGCGTATGCGATCGGCGGGACCTTGAGCGCTCTTTTGAGCGTGACCGCCGTCTTAATAAAGATCTGGAACGCCTTGGGGACCTACCAGCGGAAGGTCTTGAGGATTCCGTGGGAGGAGGTCTCTCAGTAGGTCTGGGTTGGATCTTCCAGTGCCTAATGTCCTCCAACCATCTGGGTGACATGTTGATGAGAGGAGATTTGTTCCCACTCGCCGGAGAGCCCTCCGGTGTAACTTGAATGATGGTTATACCAGGCGAGGAAGAAGCTTCCCTCGACGTCGAGCGCCGTGATCTCGACGTCGGTCTTTCTAAGCCTTCAGCAGGAATAACTTGCCTGTCCCTCGAAGTCGAACGCCTCGACGTTGAACCAGAATGAGCCACCATCGACGACGACCGTGGAGGTGACACTCTTGACGGCGGAGATCTATGGGACGAAGCCCTCGACGTCGGTCTCTTCGACGTCGACCGCTGGTGTTCATGCGGTATCTTCGACGTCGACCCTGCCCTCGACGTAGACCGCTGACGGGTCCGAGAGGGTGATCTGGAGTGTCTCGACGCCGACCTTCGAGAAGGGGGCGGAGATCTCGACGTCGACCTCTGTATTGATGTCGACGGGCGTTTCGACGTCGACTGAGGTCTATCATGCTTCGAGCCCGAAGCATGTCTCGGCGTCGACTTACTTCTCGACGGTGATCTTGTCCTCGACGTCGATCTCACTTGCTTTGTAGGTCTCGACGTCTACTTGGTCATCACTTGCGTTGACGTCGATCTCACTTGCGTCGTAGGTCTCGACGTCGATCTGGTCTTCGACGTTGACCATACTTGTTTAGTTGGTCTCGACGTCGACGACATGCTGTGATGTTTTTTCTTACTTCTAGCTTCTGGCGATGTAGATCTTCGCCGTTTTCTCGGAGAGGAGGGCCCTCCAGATGAATGATGACACTCGGCCACTTTTATGATGTTTTCCTCTCTCCATCAAGCCTAGAAGTCTGATCTTCTCTCTGTCTTTCAATGTTCTTCTTGAAAGTTGACGACAGTGGTAGCATGTCTGTGTCGTGAGAAGAAGGTACACACGACGCAGACCGAATGAGGATCGGATTTGGCCATCTTCTTCCCACAGGAAGGACATTTATAAAATAAAGGTGGCATATCTGACTAAAAAGAATGACCAATTAGTCAGAAAAAGACTGGTAAATACAACCAGTAACAAGAAATATCGAAAAAAGTAGTTAGAATATAAATTCTGACAGGAAAAAGTCAAAATGAGTTAAGCTCAAGCTCCAGGTTCCTCACAGAAGGAGCCGGAAAAAAGAACTGGCCTAACTGTCACCTGTGGTGCATGATGGGAGCAGGGGTCTCCTGGAGGCCTTAAAGGCAAAGTGCTCAGGGTCTCTGAGGCCTTAAAGGCGAGGTGCCAGTTTCCTTTTCTGTACAGGGATGTTATTTATTTATGCAGCCTTCTTTAGGCTAATTGCCTGGCATTAACTGTTTTCTTTGATGAAAATAAAAGGTTTTTTGCGGAATGCTATTACTGTACATGTCCTTCTCTTACATTATATGTTTATATGTTATTTTCATACTAGAGAAATACATGTAACTCTGGCTTCTTAGCCTATTGGATATGTTTGGGGCTGCATATTTTTTATGTTATACATGTATGTGTGTGTGTTTATTTCGTACTATGTACTCTTTTTCTACTACATACACATGTATTTTTGTATATGCTCCGGGTTCCCGCACGTGGGCGGAGATAATTCAGTGCTTATGACTATTGATGAGTATCCCCTGGAAGAGAACTGATTTACTTACCTTACCTCTAGGAAATGTCCCAGTGTGATATCTAGCCATATCACACTGAGTAGAGAAAGGAACTTAAAAAGTAATCTGAAAAGTAACTAGAAAGTAATTCAAACTGCTTTAAAAACAAATGTCTTACCTGTAACCAATTCAACTGCATTCAAACTGCATTCTTCTTGCAAAATTTTATTCTACTTACCTGTACCAGGCCTGGCTCGGTTCTAGAAAATAAAATACAACTAAATAATATTTTTATACCAACAAATTGGTCCGAGTTCAGTCTGAGTGTGTGAAATCATTTTTTGCCTGAGGGTGTACAATAAATGCTTGACACTACCATCTGATAAAGCCTTACTGCTCGCCCACACTACAACAAATAGAGAGTAAGGTATTATCTACTTTAGCCTCTGCCTACCTTTGGGCATCCACTGGAAAAAAATATATATATATATAATCTATATCTATATCTCCAGCTTCCTAACCCTGCTAAGGAAGGTAGGCCCCAGAATTCTTGACAACCAAAAACTGGGTAAGAATTGGGATCCCAAAGGCATGGTGTCACAACTGTCACAAGACTGGACACCGAACTGGAGACTCTGCCTGTCCCAAAAAGAATCCCCCTACTACTACTACTACTACAGGTAGCACGGGAATAGGAAGTCTCCAGGTGGGATCCCTCGTGTGCCCAGAGTATGATGGATTTAACCCAGATCCTTGTGACTGGGGGTGAATGTTTGCATTGTCCAGCATTCCGTCCATCAATGGTTTCTTTTGCATTTGTCGCCCTAAGTGGGAAGGGTATGCCCAGACGTGGGTCCCGTGCTCACTACACCACTGGAGTGAAGCTAGCCTGGCTGATGAAGGGTGATGCCCTGAAACCGGTCCCAGGATGCTTGTTTCCAGTCCAGGGAGGACCTGGCTTGGCAGTTCGGGCTGGACTGTTCCCCCACAAGGAACAGGGTCAAGACTGATTTGCATATGGCTGGGTCCAAACTGGGGTGGTGTGGTGAGCAAAAGAATGATGGATTTAACCCAGATCCTTGTGACTGGGGGTGAATGTTTGCATTGTCCAGCATTCCGTCCATCAATTGTTTCTTTTGCATTTGAGTAAATTAGAGTGCACACAGAAGCTACACTAGTCTTGGAGGGTGGGGTGGACCTTGCAACCTTGGCTGTTTGGCCTACTAATATGGAGTAATACAAATAGCAGCCCTCAATTAAAAGGCATTAAAGTAGAAGCCCTGCAGGATACAGGTGCCAGTGTCCCCATGGTGACAGAAAACTTGTTTCTCCAGGACAGTACCTGACTGGACAGACTTATTCAGTCACCAACGCTGACATGTCACTAAGCTGCATCCCATGGCGATGGTGACCTTAGAATGGGGAGAGGTTACTGGCCTGAAACAGGTAGCGGACTCTTCTGTAATCCAAGTGGAATGGATGCTAGGGAATGATTTGGAGTCCTCCGCTTGGGCTGAGGTTGAGCTCAAGTCCTATGCAGCCTTGCTGGGAATTCCTGAATGGGTGTGCGTAAAACCAGAGAACAGAGCAAGGCCCATGGGGGGAAAAAGAGGTGTTGGAGCCTAAAACTATGTCCCAACCCTCCAAGAGAAAAGGTAGGAAGACTGGGAAACCAGCTTCTGAACAGCATCAAGCTCAGGTCCCCTCTCCTCAGGGAGAAGACCTATCACCCCAGATGGAACTGAGCCCAAGGAATTTTGGCCTTTCACTGCAAAGCTCCTAGATTCAGGAGGACCCTCTAAGGAAGAGCTGTGCCAAGGGCAGAGGATCCGTCCTAATCTTGAAAGCTTGAGACCGCAAGCTGCTGCACAGGAAAAGGGAGATGAAAGTGGCTCCCACTGGACCTATTGGGAGGAAGGGCTCCTGTACACTTAGACCAGAGACCCTAAACCTGGTGCCACCAGGAGAATTGTAGTGCCTCAGCAGTTCAGGGAGTTCCTCCTTACACTAGCACATGACATGCCCCTAGCTAGGCATCTTGGCCACAGAAAGACTTGGAGTAGGCTAGTCAGCCACTTCTACTGGCCAAACATGTCCCAGAAGGTGAAGGAGTTTTGCAACTCCTGTGCCACCTGCCAAGCCAGTGGCAAGGCAGGTGGTCACCCAAAGGCCCCCTTAATTCCACTTATAGTGGTTGGGGTGCCCTTTGAACGGGTTGGAATTTACATAGTCTGTCCCTTTGACCCTCCAATTGCATCATGAAACAGGTTTATGCTACCAGGTATTCTGAGGTAATTCCCCTTAGAACTACCACTGCTCCTACAGTGGCTAAGGCCCTCATTGGTATCTTTACCAGGGTGGGTTTTTCTAAGGAGGTGGTGTCAGAGGCATAAACTTCATGTCTGGCTACCTGAAACACATGTCGACAGTGTGGAGTGACTCAAATTCACTACCCCATATCACCCACGAGCTAATGGCCTGGTTGAGAGATTCAACTAGACCATTAAAGGGGACCATGGGAGTCCCTGTAAAACTCAGGAAGGGATGTCCTTTTGCCATGCCTCATTTTTGCTTAGAGAAGTGCCACAGAAGGGAGTAGGTTTCTACCCCTTTGAACTTCTGTTTGGCCATCCTGTGAGGGCGCCACTTAGTCTGGTTAAGGAAGGCTGGGAGAGACCTCTTCACGAGCCTAAACAAGATACTATGGACTATGTACTAAGCCTGCGTTCCAGGATGGCAGAGTACATGGAAAAGGCAAGCAAAAACTTTGAGGCCAGCCAAGAGCTTCAACAACTCTGATATGACCAAAAGGCTGCCATGGCGGAGTTCCAACCAGGGCAGAAGGTATGGGTTTTGGACCCTGTGGCACCTAAGGCCCTCTAGGACAAATGGACTGAGCCCTACCCTATCCTTCAAAGGAAAGGTGAGGTCACCCACTTGGTTGACCTTGGCACTGGTGAATAAGTTACTTACCTTCAGTAATGCCTTATCTGGTAGAGACCGGATCTAACCACAGACACCTTATCTTAGAATTATCCCCAGGCGGCAGCCTGGATCCGGAAACTTTTGTACAGCAGTACCTTTGTACAGCAGTGTCGGCAGAGGGCATCCATAGCAACATCGGATCGGGGAGGATGGGTGGGTCATTAAGGAATCTGCGGCTAGATCCCGTCTCTACCAGATAAGGAGTTACCAAAGGTAAGTAACTTATTCATCTGATAGAGACATCTAGTCGCAGGTACTCATCTCAGAATTAGATACCCAAGCAACACCATCCTTGGAGGCGTGTCGGCGAACTAAACTGAGAAAAAGATCCCTGAATAAGACTAGCCGGTCCAAAGTGAGAAAGAAACCAGGCTGACTAAAGAAGTAAAGGTGAAGTTAAGAAGACACTGGTTTAGGAGGACTGTGGGAAGCCCGCTTGAGAAACATGTGGACAACATTACCCACAGCAGAGGGATAAGGAAATGTTGGAAGAAAACACTTCATAGAAACAATAATACTATGTAGCCTGCCAAAGATAATCAAGCCATGACTGCACAAGACTAAAGGACCAAGGACGTCAGCCCATACTACGGAATTAGAGCCCCAGCTCTTTGTCGTGGAAACTAGAACGTGATCTAACCCCACCCTGTGGCACAGAGGAAAGGGAATCTCAGAGCACATCCATGATAGAGAGAAAGAGCCATCCCTGCAATGATGAACAATAGCATTGCAAGAAGAACAACAACAACATTTGGTAGAAACCCCTCACAGAAGAAGAAAGCCCTCTTAGAGAGAAGACAACCCTCCGGGAATTTGACATCACAGCCCAGAGAAGAAAAGTAAAAATGAAATGCATAAACGACCAATTTGAGGCCGAACTAGCGTCTCAAGAGAAGCGCAGTGACAAAGAAGCAGATGTGTACGACCAAAGGAAGTACTTGCAATAAATACCTGCATTAGTGAACACAAACATACATACACACACACATATATATATATATATACATACACACACACACATATATACACACACATGTGCTTGTCCTCACACGCTGATTGGTTGGCCCTTAGCCAATCAGCGCAGAGCACGGGTGGAGCCTGTTGAGCCCCCGTGGCTTCAAATACGTGCCGTAGCGAGGACGCGCGGCTGTTTGAGCGGTGTTTTAGCTGGGGAATTGCTGGGGGAACGTTTGACTGAATTTGATTGTTTTTTAGTGCTTTTAAATTCTTTTAAAGCGCACTCACAATTCTGCCCACTGCACCCTATGCTTTACTGTTAAA
The DNA here is from genome assembly GCA_963921515.1 of Calotriton arnoldi. NCBI lineage: Eukaryota > Metazoa > Chordata > Amphibia > Caudata > Salamandridae > Calotriton > Calotriton arnoldi. The sequence continues at coordinate 408,558 of CAWUFW010006341.1, forward strand.
AAGAAAATACCTATTGATATTCCACACGCGTCGGTGTGGTTGCCCGTACTTCCTGGTGCTTGTCCTCACACGCTGATTGGTTGGCCCTTAGCCAATCAGCGCAGAGCACGGGTGGAGCCTGTTGAGCCCCCGTAGCCTCAAATGCACACCACTGCGAGGACGCGCAGCGGACGCGCCGCTGGCGCGCCAAAGGCAAGCCTGTCTGCGCCCGTCCGCGCCGGGACATCGCCAGGAGCCAGAGACCCTGCTCCTTCCAAAGCCCAATCAGGTAGCTACACTGGCAAAGAACTACGGGCCTTATATAAAGAAGGCTCCTGCGGGAATCATAGCTGGGACCCAGAAAACTGTCCTTCTCTTTGTGAACACTGTGAATTTAGAGTGCACCCCCTGAAACATGCTACACTCTTTGGTTCTGGGATGGTGACACACTCTTTTGAGCATTAATTGTCGCTCATTGCTTAAACATCATGCTGGGGTGTTCGATCTTCTACAGGAACACTCACCTGAGATCCTTTTCCTCACGGAAACCTGGCTATGTGAATCTTCTGTGGCCATACCAGCACTCGCTCTTCCTACAGGCTATGCTATACGCAGCATAAACAGATCTGGAGGAAGAGGGGGCGGCATTGCGATTATTTATAAATCAGTTCATTCCTGTAGCCTGTCCCCCTTAGATCTTCCTGACTGTGAGAGTGCACTTTTTAAAATTTCTATGAGTGCGAACTTCACTTTCTCCGGCCTTCTTATTTATCGACCCCCGGGTCCATCAAAAACCTTTAGAGAAGCCTTGATAAACACTGTCATAGCACTGGCTCTTCAGACTGCCAATTTTATCATAGGCGATCTGAACCTCCATCTAGAGCTACAAGAATCATCGGAGATTGTTGGCTTTTTGGGGGATCTGGCAGCTTGTCAGTTGATTCAATTGACCCCCAGTGCTACGCACAGAGCGGGACACCTCCTTGACCCTATTTTCTCTAATTTAGAGTCACTGGAAGTTCTGTCACCACTCCCTATGATTTGGACTGATCATTTCCTCATCATGATGCGGCTAATGATAGCTGGCCATAAGCCCCAGCCTAATCAACATCCCTCATTAAAACGGCCCTGGCATAAATTGAACCAAGTAGATTTTCTCACAGCCCTGAGTGCAAAGCCCATGGTAAAAGTTGCAAATATGGAAGAGGCTAACGCGATCTTCCAAAGGTGGATTACTCAAGCCTTAGATATATGCATTCCCCTTAAACTTACCCATTCTAAAAGCACTCGGGCTAATGCATGGTTCAATGAAGATCTAACCCTTGCTAAGAAGAACTGCAAGATCTTAGAAAGATCTTGGAGGAGATCATATGACCCAGGCCAAAGCACTATATAGAGCGGCCATTAAATCCTATCATAAATTGGTGCGCATAACCAGAGCAGCTTATTATTCTAGCCTGATTAATACTAGCACCAACCGCAGCAAAACTATATTCTCTCTACTGAAAGATTTAATCTCCTCTCCAGTGGAATCGGGCAATGTTATTTCCTCCAACAAACACTGTGAGGAGCTGGCAACCTTCTTTTGAAGAAGGTCGAAGATATCTACCAAAAGTTCGATCATGGTATACCCTCCAGTGTTTGCGGAAGGAATGCTTATATTGGCACTGAGACTGTCCTTCTTGCTTCTCTTCCCCCTATTTCCCCGAAGGAATTAGAGAGATTAGTGATCAAAATCAAATCTGGATCTCCAGACGATCCTCTTAAACCAGACGCGTTCAGGAAAATTCAACAAGGCCTTCTTCCTGAGTGTCTGGATTTACTTAATCTATCCCTTTTCACTGCGATGGTGCCTAAAGCATGGAAGCATGCAAAAGTGGTCCCTCTACTTAAGAAGTCAACACTTGACATGTCCAAACCAGAGAACTATCGCCCGATTTCTTTGCTTCCTTTTCTCTCTAAAATTCTAGAAGCACATGTGAACTCTACTCTAACACAGTTTTTAGAATCTAATCATATACTTGATAGTTCACAGAATGGGTTCCGACCAAGATACAGCACTGAGTCAGCTTTACTGGCTGTGGTAGAACAACTCAAATCCGCGCTGGATGCCGGCAGCACATCAGCGCTGGTGCTGCTGGATCTAAGCGCGGCATTTGATACGGTGTCCCATGAAATCCTGCTCCTACGTTTGAAGGAGATAGGAATTGGGAATAAAGCTCTAGCGTGGTTCTCCTCCTTCCTGGCCGACCGAACCTTTCAAGTGACCTCTCCCCCTTTCTCTTCCCATGTACACTCTCTTCTCTGTGGGGTCCCTCAGGGCTCTGCATTGAGCCCCACGCTCTTCAATATATATATGAGCCCTTTGGCACGGCTGGCCAAAGCACGAGGAATCTCCTTGGTGTCTTATGCCGACGACACCCAACTAGTGATTGCCCTGTCTAATGATCCCAAGCGAGACAAAATAAAATTTAAAGAAGACATCTCTGCAATTGCAGAACGGATGACGGCTAACTTTCTGCAATTGAACTCTACCAAATCAGAGATTCTCCTGGTTGGCAAAGAGTCTCATCTCTGGACGAAGGAATGGTGGCCTCGGGCACTTGGCGATCCCCCTGATCCCAACCTGCAGTGAAAAATGTAGGCTTCATAGTTGATAATAACCTCAACTTTGAAACACATGCCAAATCAGTGGCTGGGAAATGCTTTGGACTATTGCGCGGCCTCCGACCGATTTTGGGTCTCTTTGATGCCCAAACACGCCAAATGATTATACAAGCTTCCATTCTGGCCCGTCTAGACTACTGCAATGTGCTTCTTCTCGGTTCTAATAAATCCGTGCTTAATAGATTGCAGCGGGTCCAGAACGCGGCAGCTCGTGCTATTTTTGCCCTTCCGAAATTCAGTCATGCCTCTAATCTTCTTCGCCGCCTGCACTGGCTGCCCCTTGAACAGCGTGTTTGTTTCAAGACGCTTTGTATCACGCATAAGATACTGACAGGAAGTGCCCCAGATATTCTAGGCGACCTTTGCACTCTGTACACTCCCTCGCGTGCCCTACGCTCGGCGAACCAGAATCTTGCATGTATCCCTCACATACGTAGAGCTAGATCTGGTGGCCGCTCTTTTAGACGCCTGGCCCCACTCTCTGGAATGCTCTCCCCCTTTATATCCGCGGTAACCCTGACCATCAGGCTTTTAGACGTCTTGTGAAGACTTGGCTCTTCTCCCAGGTCTGACTCCCTTGCTGTCCTGTCCCTGCTCTTTCCCAGATTTATTTCCCTTTGTTTTGACTCCTGCTTGGACTGGCTTTAGCGCTGGGACGCCTCTTTGCCGAGGCTGCCATGCGCTTTATAAGTATTTTAATCTAATCTAACATATATACACACACACACATATATACATACACACATACATATATATACACACACACATATATATACACACACATATATATATATATCTCGGCGTGGATAGCACTGTGTTAATCCTATGCTTAAAAACTTTGACAGAAAAGCAGACATTTGAGGTGAGCAAATTTAGAGTGTCGCTGGTGTCGAGGGTGCTCTATAAAGGAGCTGACTTCCACCTAAACTTGGGAACTACCCAGAGTTCTCCGCTTCTTTTTTGCATAATTTATGCGTCACTATGCCTGCAAGGGTATTCTTTTGACATGTATACACACACACACACACACACACACACACACACACACACACACATACACACATATATATCCCAGATAAAGAGCTCCTTCCGGGAGCCAGAGACCCGAGTAGGGCGGCGCGTTGACCGGCAGAACAAGCTGGTAAAAGTATCAAAGTTTCAATGAAGTAAAGCGCGCACAAAGGTGACGAAAGTTGTTCATGAGACAGTACCTGATCATGTCAGTGAGCATTTTAGTGCGGTCAAGGTGTCTAACTGGCCTTCTAAATAGATATTTGGCACATGCACTGATGCCTTGCTCGTGTTCAATGATAGTATATAGGGAGTTGACATCCATAGTGATCAGCAGGTAACCTGGTTGCCATGCTATGTCGTGGATTTTATTAAGAAAGTCTTTCGTGTCCCTGACATGGGAAGGCAAAGTGATCACTTGGTCCCTCAAAAAGTGGTCCACGTATCTGGAAACATTTTCCAGACAGCTGTCCCGGGAAGATACGATGGGTCTGCCTGGTGGATTCAGTAAGTTCTTGTGTACTTTGGGTAGGAGGTAGAGAACTGGCATTATGGGGTAGTCTTTTTTAAGGAAGCAGTACTCCTCCCACTCTAGAAGGCCTTTGTCCCTCCAATCTACCAGCATACCCCATATGTTAGTGATGCTGTCACTGTATTCAGTTTTGTTGCTTCTGATGTAGGATTTGGGATCATTTAATTGGTGCATCGCTTCGTCAATGTACTCAATGCAATGCTGGATAACCGACACGAGGTCTATTCCTAGAGATCATCACATAGCGTCATTAGGCACTTTGCCGCCATGCAGTGTTGAAACTTTGGCTCATTACTTTCACAACTGTGGACGCTGGCACCTATTGCCTTTCCTAAGAAAATCTCAGGCCCTATGCCACCATGAGAATATCTGTGAATGTACTCGTTCGTCACATTACAGCATTGCCACCTTCATTAGGGAAATGTTATTTGTTATTGTCATGACTACGAGTTCATGCAACCGGGACCATTTGACAGTGCTAAGATGGCCGCCAGAGCCAAATTCACGATTATACGTTACAAGATGGCCACCATAACGGTTTTACCATGTCATACGTCTGCAAAGTCCTTTGTCTATTGCCATGTATACGTGTATATGTAACTGACATGCTTCTCTCACTCGGTGTGTGATCAAGGCCGTACATGGCCGAAACGCGTAGTTTATGAGGAAATAAATCCCCTTTGTGCAACTCCATCTGGTCGTCACCTTTGTGCGCGCTTTACTTCATTGGAACTTTGATATATATATATATATATTCACTGAAAAAACCATAGTTTTCAGGGACGTTATAGTTGGAAATTAACATTTAAAAAACCTTTGAAATTCACTGAAAAAACCATAGGTTTCAGAGACGTTATAGTTAGCTGGACATTTCACTCGTACAAAACCATAGAAATTCCACTGTTAGTTAGTTCAGCTAACTATAACTCGCGCCCCCGCAATGCACTGCTGATGACATCACATAGTACATCATTCATGACCTGGTCAGTGACATCACTGACGACATCACTGATGACATCACTGATGACATCAGAGTCCCAAATCCTAGAGAACTGACCTGCCGGGGAGGAGGGTGGGTGCATGTGAATCTATGAAAGATACCAATACTGGATAACTGTAGTTACAGGTAAGTAACTTGTTTTCTTATCCAGTATTGGGGTATCTTTCATAGATTCACATGCCTGAATCAGAGTAGTCAGCAGTATATCAAACGTAATGTCGTTTGCGGATGGTGGGAGACAAGTGTTACTAAACCCCCAAACTGTATCCACAATGACTGAGAATTTTTTTTTTTTTGTACACAAGCCTTCAAGAAATCAAAGCTATGTTAAAATGCATTCTACAACTAAAAACAAGAATACATAAGTATTATCATATATGCAGATCTGTACAACTATACTTTTATATAGATATCTAAATATCAATTTTGTATGAATACTGATAGCAGGAAAACAGCATATAAAAGAGAAAATACCTGGTCCGACTTAATGAAAGATGTCGTAGAACCGCCTGTCCAACTGCTGCATCTTCGCTGAGCAGATTGAAGACAGTAGTGCTTCGTGAACGTGTGGACATTTTTCGATGTCGCAGCACGACGGATATTCTCTAGAGTCACTCCAGCAAACAAAGCTGCAGAAGCCGCCATAGTCCTTGTAGAGTGAGCCTTGACCTTCCTCTGTAAAGGCTTGTTGGCTTTGTCATGGCAGAAGCGGATAGCGGACGACAGCCATCTGGCGATTGTTGCCTTTGTTACTGCAGTTCCAATAGTTGTCTTTAATTTTTATTAAGTAGAATTTTAAACAGCGTTTGACATCCAGAGAGTGTAACGCTCTCTCAGCTGGAGTGGATGGATCCGGAAAGAAAGTTCTTAACCTTACCGGTTCGTTCAAATGAAATTGTGACGGTACCTTGGGGATAAATTTAGGATTTGTGCGAAGGATTACATAATCTCGAGTGAAATGTAGAAAAGGCTCAGTGATAGTGAACGCTTGGATTTCACTAACCCTTCTTGCCGAAGTTAGCGCCAGTAAAAGTGCGACCTTCCATGTGAGGAACTTGGTCTGCCTTGTGAATCGGTTCAAATGGGCGCTTCATCAGCTGCGCTAGCACAGTATTGAGTTCCCACTCTGGAGGGGGTGCTTGCACTGGAGGGAAAGCTCTGAAAAGCCCCTTCATGAATTGCTTGACAAGTGAGGATGAACAGAGAGAAGGCCGATCAGCACTTTTTCTGAATCTAGACAGAGCAGCAAGGTGGACCTTGATTGATGAAAAGGTAAGACCAGACTTGGGTAGAGATAGCAAGTAAGGGAGAATCTGTTCCGCAGGAGCTTGAACTGGGTGAGTATTATTTGCTTCGCACCAATAGCAAAATCGTTTCCATTTTGAACGATAAGTCTTTATCGTGCTTTGAGCACGAGCTTTGGTCAAGATTTCACGACAGTCTTGCAAGATGTTGAAGTCTTTGAACTCTAAGAAATCAGGAGCCATGCGTGCAAGTGTAGGGACTGTGGGTCCGGGTGCACCACTTCGCCGCTGTTCCTGGACAACATCGTAGGAGTCGGACACAGGCGACTAGGCTTGTCCTGAGCCAACAGTAGTTGTTCCTGGAACCAATACTGCCTTGGCCAACGGGGTGCAATTAGGATTATCCGGCAACCCTCTAGCTTCATTTTCCGGAGCACTCTCGGGACCAACGGGATCGGGGGAAAAGCGTATGCACAAATCACTGAGCATCGCATGGACAGGGCATTCCCTCTTGACCCCTGTTGAGGGAATCTGCTGGCATAGTACCAGCATTTCTTGTTGTCCCTTGTTGCAAACAAGTCCAGTGCAGGTTTGCCCCAGGTTTGAAACACTCTGTTCACCTGTTCCTGTTCCAGTTCCCACTTGTGACAGTCCGACAGAGACCTGCTCAAAGTGTCCGCAGAGTATTGTGTAAACCCCTGACGTGTTCTGCTCTGAGGGTTATCCCGTGAAGAGTGACCCATTCCCACAGTTCCTGGGCCTCTTGTGAGAGCGTGGCAGATTTTGTTCCTCCCTGCTTGTTGATGTAATACATGCTAGTCGTATTGTCCGTACGGACCAGCACTGAGGAACGCTTGTAGGGACAGAAAAATTGCGCGGAGCTCCAGACTGTTGATATGTTGTTGTTTGTGAATTTGAGACCATTTTCCTTGTATTCTTAAATCTTGCATATGGCCTCCCCATCCCTCCATGGAGGCATCGGTAGTTAACACGAAGTCTGGAATGGCTTGCAGAAATGTCAGTCCCTGGGCTAAATTCGCTGCCTGCGACCACCAGTGCAGAGCCTCTATCATGCGCGGTGTAACCTTTATGGAATCGTCGAAAGAACCCACGGCTTGCTGCCATTGAAGATGTAATTCCTCTTGGAGAGGTCTCATTTTGAGCCACGCCAGGGGTATCAGGTTTATCGCAGAAGAGCACATTCCCAGGAGTGAAGCAAACATTCGGACAGAAACTGACTTTCTTCTTGAAATTGATGTTGCTAGTTTTTGGAGACGCAATTGCCGATCGTCTGACAAGAATGCCTTGCACTGGACCGTGTCCAGCCTTGCTCCGAGAAAAGGAATGACTTGGAGTGGACGCAATTGTGATTTGCTCTCGTTGATAGTCAGCCCCAGTGAAGAGAAGAGATGGAGACATGCCTCTGTGGCATCCTTGGCTTCGTGTGCTGAAGGACCCTTGATAAGCCAATCGTCGAGATAAGGGAATACCTGGATTCCTTGAGATCTCAATGCTGCTGCCACAGGTGCCAAGCACTTAGTGAAGATTCTTGGTGCCGATTTTAGCCCAAACGGGAGCACTTTGAACTGATAATGGGCGCCAACCACTGTGAAGCGAAGGTATTTTCGATGTTTTGGGTGGATAGGGATGTGGAAGTACGCGTACTCCATATCCAGAGAAGCCATAAAATCTCCTTTGTTTAAACAGCTTAAAATCTCTGAAAGTGTGACCATCCAGAAACTCTGTTTTTTGAGAAATTTGTTTAGCTTTCGGAGATCCAGAATCGGTCGCCATTCCCCTGACTTCTTTCTGATTAGGAAGAAACGAGAATAGAAACCGGTTCCTCTTTGAGAAGATGGAACGTTCTCTATCGCATTCTTGAGGAGCATTGCTAAGGCTTCTTTGAACAATAAGTGAAGACGAGGGGGAGGGGGACCCCTGGGTGGAGTAGTGGGTGGCTGTTTGATGAATTCTAGCGTGTGACCACTGGATACCAGGTCTAGAACCCATCGGTCTGATGTAATCTCCTGCCACCTGCGAACAAAGGCTGAAATCTTCGCACCCACGGGAATGGAAGGTAATGTGGTTGGCGCCTTGCTGAGATCATTGCTTCCTGTTGGTGTCTCGACCTTGATTCTGGGATCTCTTGCGCCCGCTCTGACGGGAGAAACCAGCCGAAGAGGATTGGCGATATGAAGACTGGTTATACTGTTGTCTATATTGTGGCTGATATTGCCTGTTCTGTTGATTTTGATATCCTCCTCGTGATGTGAAACCACGTCCTCTTGCGCCTCTAAAAGATCTGCGCCTGTATTGAAGGACGCCTAACGATTTGGCGGTGTCCGTGTCCGTTTTAATGGCAAGAAGAGCCTCGTCAATGTGTTTTCCAAACAAAGACTCTCCATCATAGGCCATATCTAAGATCTTCGTTTGTACTTCCGGCCGGAAAGTAGTGGCCTTAAGTCATCCCTGGCAAGCTGACGAAAGTTGGTATTAACAATGTCCAACGCGCAATCTATAGTTTTAGATGCGGCTCTTTCTCCCTCCAGTAGAATCTTTCGTGCTTCCTGCCTGTGGTCTTCAGGGATGAAATCAATGAAGGCAGCCATATCTGACCACATTTGGCGGTCATATCGGCCGATTATTGCCAATGAGTTTGCCGCTCTAATGGAGGCCGCCGCCATGGTAGAAAACTTTTTGCCAATGAGATCCAGCCGACGCCCTTCCTTGTCGGGCGGTGTGGTGATAGGCGTTGCAGGATTTTTAGAGCGCTGTTGAGCAGCTTGGGAAATGACTGAGTCCGGGCGAGGATGACCAATCAGACAAGATGGACTATTAGCAGGCGCTCAGTACTTTTTTTCTATACGAGAAAGCACCGCTAGAATGGAAGCAGGCGTCTTCATAATTTTAATCCCCTCTTTCCAGATATAGTCTATGATTGGGACCGCTCGCGCGATCTTTCTGGACTCTTCCTTAAAATCATGTAGGAAACATTCTGTCTGTTCAATTGTAACAGGCAACTGAAACCTGGTTGCCGCCCGTTGCATCAAGTTATGAAAACCCCCGATATCCTCAGGGGGGAGTCGGATGGCAAAGGAAGGGGGCGGAGAAGGTACCGGTATGATGTAATCGTCCCACGGATCCCGATGAGGGACATTCTCAGGTAATTCTCCTCTTCAATTTCATCTTCCGAGGAAGTAACATCCTGTTGCACATGCTCAGAGGGAGCAGGCGGAGGAAGCGGTGTGACTGGAACCTCTGACTGAGGTAACGGATCAGGGACCACTGATGGCAGTGATGGATTTTCTGGGACATTATGTTGCGGGAGAAATCTTTGCCGGTAATCCGCCAACATGGCCTGGAGATCTTGAATAAGCGTCGGAGGGAGATGACTGATTTCCCTCTGGCGCAACTCCCTTTGATGAAACCTATGCTGCGGGATCGTAAGGTGTTCTTGATAATAATGTTCTTGATAATCATCATCGTCGTCCTCCTGACATTTTATATTAAGCTCAGAGGGATGGTGAGCTATGGCAAATGGTCCTTCATCATCCTCATATTCATCATCATCAACATAAGATAAAGGATGTGAGGGAAGAAGCGGAGAAATTTTATTATAGTCCTGCTGGTTTTGAAATGTCTTAAGATGGAAAGACCCCGATAATAAAGGCGCCGATTGCGAAGGCACAACTACCACTGCCAAATCCGTCGACGGGCTCTTCGTCGACGTGCTCTTCGTCGACGGGGCTGTCATCAACGGACTCTTCGTCGATGATATTTTCGTCGACGGTATAAGCTGTCGACGGTACCGTCGTCGACGGACTCGTCGTGGATGTGGTCGTCGACGGGGTCTTCAAAGAAGGTTTTCTCGTCGAGGAGTCTTCAATACCAGATTTCTTAGTTGAGATAGAAATTCTGGTAGATAAAATAGGTGAGGTAATGGCAGTCGTCGAGACAGCGCTGGTCCAGAAGGAAGTTTAGGTGACCTTTGTGAAGGGTCAGCAACAGCATGGGAAGACTTCTGATGTTTTCTTCCTTCACTTGAGGAGCTGTCCTGGGATCTAGCCCTCTTGCTGGACGTTGAGGCTCTGTCATCCTCCTTAGCCGAAGAGGATTTAAGCCACAAAAGAAGCCTTGCCTCCCTATCCCTCAGGGTTTTGGTAGGGAAGGTACGGCAGATTTTGCAATTTTTTGCCTCATGCTTAGGATAAAGGCAATAAATGCAATCCTTATGTTGATCATCAACATGGACCCTCTTCTTATCACAGGTCCTGCAGGGTCTAAAAAGGGCCTTCCTGTCAGACATGCTGAAGAAAAGTTGAGAAGAACCGAGTTGGCACTCAGGGAGACTCCCTTCCACACGACGTGCGGTGAAAATCTGAGAACGGCCTCTGCTGGGAGTATTCTAGAGGGTGCTGGTAGCTGATTGGTTGGGGCTAGCCTTTGGTTCTTTTTCATTATTATGATGTAGATAGGGTACTAGGCTTTAGCCCTTAGGCTTTTTCTTTTAGCCTTCTACTGTTATTTACTTTTGGCACTACTTTTGTAATTTACCGTGGGACTCCCGCCTCGACGACGGGTAATGATTCAGGCATGTGAATCTATGAAAGATACCCCAATACTGGATAATAAAAATGAGTCTAGCGCACGTGCCCGTACCCAGTTCCACTATCTATCTGTGTCCATGTGTTCATTATGTATGCAAGATGCCGCCCCTGGGCCCTACCACATTACATTGTGCACAGCGTATGCAACCATGTTATCTCTGGCAGTGGGGAAAACTTTGGTTATGTAACTTTCTCTCGGTAATTGTACAAGTACGTACACATAGAGACTGGATCATTAGAGTACTGCAAGGAGAGTGTATAGTGAATTTATAAGTGCTTGGGGATTGGCGGAGTAATTGTATAAGTACATATGTTGGCGCAGCCTAACCCCGAACACAAGCTTGGCTCTAATTGGCTGCCCTACATGTGCCAAAAACTGAAGCTTGAACTTTACCTGGCCCTGTATTGCTACAGCTGCAACACTCCACTGAATGTGCAATAAACATTCATATCCACACAGATGTGTCATGTCCACCATCTTTCATGTGTGGAACTATGGATGAATGTAGGGTCAGTGATTCCCCGTACCTTCCATGTTGGCCATGTTGTGGGACTTGGCTCACAGAGTGACACATTGGCGCTTGCGACCCGAGTGACGTCAGCACTACAACAGGGACACCGGCATCAGTTGATTCCTCATACAGCCCAGGACGGAGCCATGCCCATAGCTCCGGAGTCATTCTTTACAGCCTCACGCAGGACTGGCATATGCCAGGCCAGCCCACTCCGCTTACGCTTACAGGGAAGGACAACAACGCTACATGGCACAGATTTTCATTGCAGTGATCTGCTGGTCACACCCTAGTTGTCAGTACGCCACAGCCACTCCCTCACGGCTAGTATACAACCACACCCAACCAGCACAGGCGTCACAGGACACGTGACCCTGCCAATAAAAAAGACCGGGCGCACGTGCTCGACGCCATTTCAGAGTTGCTCGCACCGGATGCACTGCGGCCGGCACAGGCACACCGGCATGGGACGGTGACTTTCGGTCCACTGAGGTACGGGTACCGTAACTGCTGAGCGGGTGTGCAGCCTGCGGTGATGGCCCGTCCCGGCGGTCTGGACAGCTCAGGTTTTGTGTGCGCTGCTGGACCCCAGTGTAGGCCTGAGCAATCAGACAGCGCAGGCCTATCGCCACGTGGCGTCGCCGGTCACAGAGTTAGTGGCACCGCAAGGGCTGAGCGGGTGTGCAGCCTGCGATGAAAAGCCCGGTGCACTGGTATGTCCTCTGCCATGGCGAAATCAAGACCCAGCACCAAATGTGAGACCTGGTGGCCTGCGGAGCGGGGCTGCATGATATGCAGGGTGCCGTGTCCGCGGGCCCCGAGCTTGGGGCTTGCAGCGGCACGTGGTAGGCCCTCTTTTCTACACGCAGGTTGCGAAAGGTGAGCAGAGAGGCTTGTTAGCGCAGCGGCGGGCAGTGACCTCCGGGCAGTGGGAGTGGATGGGGTGCAGCAGCCTGGGTGCGCAGCGGCGGACAGTCACCTCCGGGCAATTGGAGTGGATGGGGTGCAGCAGCCTGGGTGCGCAGCAGCGGGCAGACACCTCTGGGCAGTGGAAGTGGATGGGGTGCAACAGCCTGGATGCACAAAGGCGGGACAGAGAATTAGGCGTGTGCAGTTGTATGTACTCTGCCATTACTGATTCCATACTACGGTTCAGATGAGTAAGCTTGAGGGCTCCACTATGTCCCGGCACGTGGTTGGAGGCACACCGGTGACGGAAAGGTGAGCTGTGAGGGTATTGTCCACAGTGTGGGCCCTCACTGTCCCTCTCCATCTCTTCCTTTCTCTCCCTCACACTCTCTCTCTATCTCTTCCTCTCTCACTTTTTTTCTTTCTCTCTCTCTACCTCTCTCTTTCTCTCACTCTTCCTCTGTTTCTCTTCCTTTCTCTCTCTCTCTCCGTCTACCTCTCACTCTTTCTTTTTCTCTCTCTTACTCTGTCACTCTTTCTCTCACTCTCTCTCTCCTTTGATGGATGCATGAAGCACAATCTTATCTTGCTTTTTGTCTAGCAGGCTGTGATTCACAGATTGACGACCCCCCCCCCCCCCCCCCCCGGCACGGACCTCCCGCCACGAGGCGATGACTTCAGTTCCACTGAGTTAGTGCCACCAGAGCTGAGCGCGTGTGCAGCCTGCGATGATGCGTGGCCATCCTGCAATCAACACCCACTTTGAATTGTGAGCTCTGCTTGACCGCGTGTACGCAACGCCTGAGGAGGTTGCTTCGGCACGTGGTGGACCCTCTTAGACACACGCCGGTGGCGGAAGGTGAGCAGAGAGGCTTGTTTCCGCAGCAGCCAGCAGTCACCTCTGGGCGGTGGGAGTGGATGGTGTGCAGCACCCTGGGTGCACAAGAGCGGGCAGACACCTCCGAGCAGTGGGAGTGGATGGGGTGCAGCAGCCTGGGTGCACAGCAGCGGGCAGACACCTCTGGGCAGTGGGAGTGGATGGGGTACAGCAGCCTGGGTGCGCAGAGGCGGGCAGACACCTCTGGGCGGCGGGAGTCGATGGGGTGCAGCAGACTGGGTGCGCAGGGGCGAAACAGAGAATTAGGCGTGTGCAGTTGTATGTACTCTGCCATTAATGATTCTATACTATGTTTCAGATGACTAAACTTGAAGACTGCACTATGTCCCGGCATGTGGTTGGAGACACACCGGTGGCAGAAAGGTGAGCTGTGAGGATTTTCTCCAGTGTCAACACTCTCTCCCTCTCCATCTCTTCCTTTCTGTCACTCACACTTTCTCCCTCTCACTCTCTATCTCTTCCTTTCTCTCTCACTCTCTCTCTGTCTTTTCCTCTCTCACTCTCTATGTCTTTTCCTCTCTCACTCTCTATGTCTTTTCCTCTCTCATTCTTTCTCTCTTCCTCTCACACCGTCTCACTCTCTCGTTCTCTACCTCTCACACGTCTCACTCTCTCGTTCTCTACCTCTCACACCGTCTCACTCTCTCGTTCTCTACCTCTCACACCGTCTCACTCTCTCGTTCTCTACCTCTCACACCGTCTCACTCTCTCGTTCTCTACCTCTCACACCGTCTCACTCTCTCGTTCTCTACCTCTCACACCGTCTCTCTCTCGTTCTCTACCTCTCACACCGTCTCACTCTCGTTCTCTACCTCTCACACCGTCTCACTCTCTCGTTCTCTACCTCTCACCGTCTCACTCTCTCGTTCTCTACCTCTCACACCGTCTCACTCTCTCGTTCTCTACCTCTCACACCGTCTCACTCTCTCGTTCTCTACCTCTCACACCGTCTCACTCTCTCGTTCTCTACCTCTCACACCGTCTCACTCTCTCGTTCTCTACCTCTCACACCGTCACTCTCGTTCTCTACCTCTCACACCGTCTCACTCTCGTTCTCTACCTCTCACACCGTCTCACTCTCTCGTTCTCTACCTCTCACCGTCTCACTCTCTCGTTCTCTACCTCACACCGTCTCACTCTCTCGTTCTCTACCTCTCACACCGTCTCACTCTCTCGTTCTCTACCTCTCACACCGTCTCACTCTCGTTCTCTACCTCTCACACCGTCTCTCTCTCGTTCTCTACCTCTCACACCGTCTCACTCTCTCGTTCTCTACCTCTCACCGTCTCACTCTCTCGTTCTCTACCTCTCACACCGTCTCTCTCTCGTTCTCTACCTCTCACACCGTCTCACTCTCTCGTTCTCTACCTCTCACACCGTCTCACTCTCTCGTTCTCTACCTCTCACACCGTCTCTCTCTCGTTCTCTACCTCTCACACCGTCTCTCTCTCGTTCTCTACCTCTCACACCGTCTCTCTCTCGTTCTCTACCTCTCACACCGTCTCACTCTCTCGTTCTCTACCTCTCACACCGTCTCTCTCGTTCTCTACCTCTCACACCGTCTCACTCTCTCGTTCTCTACCTCTCACACCGTCTCACTCTCTCGTTCTCTACCTCTCACACCGTCTCACTCTCTCGTTCTCTACCTCACACCGTCTCACTCTCTCGTTCTCTACCTCTCACACCGTCTCACTCTCTCGTTCTCTACCTCTCACACCGTCTCACTCTCGTCTCTCTCTCTCGTTCTCTACCTCTCACACCGTCTCACTCTCTCGTTCTCTACCTCTCACACCGTCTCTCTCGTTCTCTACCTCTCACACCGTCTCACTCTCTCGTTCTCTACCTCTCACACCGTCTCACTCTCTCGTTCTCTACCTCTCACACCGTCTCTCACTCTCTCGTTCTCTACCTCTCAGTCTCACTCTCTCGTTCTCTACCTCTCACACCGTCTCACTCTCTCGTTCTCTACCTCTCACACCGTCTCACTCTCTCGTTCTCTACCTCTCACACCGTCTCACTCTCTCGTTCTCTACCTCTCACACCGTCTCACTCTCTCGTTCTCTACCTCTCACACCGTCTCACTCTCTCGTTCTCTACCTCTCACACCGTCTCACTCTCTCGTTCTCTACCTCACACCGTCTCACTCTCTCGTTCTCTACCTCTCACACCGTCTCACTCTCTCGTTCTCTACCTCTCACACCGTCTCACTCTCTCGTTCTCTACCTCTCACACGTCTCACTCTCTCGTTCTCTACCTCTCACACCGTCTCACTCTCTCGTTCTCTACCTCTCACACCGTCTCACACTCTCACTCTACCTCACACTCTCACTCTACCTCTCACTCTCACTCACACCGTCTCTCTCTCTCTCTCTCTCTCTCTCTCTCTCTCTCTCTCTCTCTCTCTGTCTCACTCTTTCTTTCTGTCTCTTCCTCTCTCACTCTCTCTCTTTCTCTCCTTTCATGGACGCATGACGCACAATCTTCTCTTTCTTTTTGTCTTGCAGGCTGTGATTCACAAATTGTCAAGGAATGACACGCCATACCTGTACCTACTTTTATTTTGTTGTTTTGTTTAAATATGTTTTATATGTAAATCCTTAGATGACTGAGATTCTTATTTGTCCAACCTCACATGCATCTTCTTTACTATAATTGTGCGACATCAGCCAATTTTTTACGTTCCAGATTTCCTAAGGTTGCTGTCACATTTGTTTGTGTGGGGGGGAGGTGAGGGGGGATGACGGACAAGGGGCTGGTGGCGGGGGGGTGTCGGAGCAGTGTTCGGTGTCCGAGCTGCATGATCGTTGGCTTCATTGCATCTGATGTCATTCACTTTGAAAGTTAAAAATATCGTCTCAAATACTTAACCACTACTACAAAACACATAACACACCTTCTTAGTTCATCATTTTTTTAAACCTATCGATGTTTTTCTCCAACATTTAACGGCACGTGGAGGTCAAAAGTACACCATTCTTTCAAGTTTGAACTGCACCTTCCAAATACAATTAGCAGGTGTGGTTGAGCTGAGCAAATTTCATCCTATAATCTATACTCCACGTATAAACTGCTTTTTTATTACCC